>JACXIL010000224.1:97734-279245 GCA_014737365.1 Bombus soroeensis
AAAGTCAAACAAAAAGCATTATATACATACAACAACTTTCGATAAAATTAAATATTAATAATATAATACAAAAATTTATTGAATTACCTTTATTTAAATAAATAGCATATTGATGTAGAACTAAAGCTTCGCTCAAACATATTACTTTGTTTTTTATATTGAGATAAAATTCACCATAATATTTTCCATACTGATCAGATACTATATGATCAAAATAGATTATATCAGATGCACTTATTAATTCCTTTGTGTATTCGATTGCAGATGTACTCCATTCCTCTAAAATTCTTTATACAGATATAAAAAAAAGCTATATTCAATTTTTTAATATGTAAAGCATTGAAATATGTTAATCATGTAATTTTTTTAGTGTAACCATACGTTAGAGTCTCATTGTGTACAGATAAGTTATGTTTTACATCCGCAGGTAAAATATTATATAAACCAACTGTGAAGGTTAAATATTCTTCCAAAATTGCACCAGTTGAACATATAATGAAGTCATCTCTTTGTGATTCAATAGAAATTCCATAATCAGGTAAAAAGATATTATATGTACCTTTCAGATTTTCAATACTACTAATATATCCTCTGCATAACCATCCAGGACAATCAGTTGTAATATCTAATCTATTATATACTATAACTGTCTAAAAGAATGCGAATTTAAAATATATTCTTTTATAATAATTATAAGTAAAATGATATGGCTAATTTTATGCAGTATTAAACTGATTATTACTAATATTGGCATTATAAAATTTATATATATATATATATATATATATATATATATATATATATATATATATATATATTACACATTGGTCTTACATCTCCTATTTTTGGTCCTATATCTTTTTCAATACTGTAAAACGTTTTCTCTTCTTTTAACAATTTCTTATTGATAGAATTTAACTTTTCATTATAGTCTTTCACTTCATAAATTCTTACAATGTATGGAGTTAAAATATTTGTAATTTTAATTACTGTCGCAGTAGATGGTAACATGGCACCTGCAATTAAATATTAATTTAATAAGATATCTACATATAATGAAAGAACTGTGAACAACTACTTTCTAATACTATAAAGCGTATAGAAATACAAATTTTATGTTAAAATATAGACTTAACCTGTACAATAATAATTCTGATTACTCATTTTTGTTCCTCAGTCACGTTTATACATATAATATTGCAAAAAGACTATATCACAGATCGTTACAACAAAAAACTACAAATATTACTTTATTTAAGTATTACAATAGTTTTCGAAGTATATTAAGATAGTTTCATCGCATACGGTTACATAGTGGCAAAGAAAGAACAACAAATTTGAACGAATTTAAACAGCCAATGGAAATACATACAACTTCAGAGAAAACAAGAGAGGTAAACAGTGTTTGAATATTTTTGATCTCATATTCTCGTAATAAATATGTAATATAAAAATGTTTTATAGTAAGAATTAATACAAAAAATATAATTTCTCAATAAAATAACTAATCATATACTATTGTATAATTAATTTACATAATATACTAGCGAGAATTCTGTTAATATAGTTAATTTTACTGGTCACAGTTATTAAATGATGGTTTTGTTATTGTTGCGATAAAGATATTTATCTTACATTTGTATTTTCAAAATATCGTTTTATATTTACGTACAGTATATCATTAAGTACATTCATTTTGTGTTTTAAAAATAAGTCGGTGAGTATTTATTATGAAATATTTCTCTTAATCGTACATACATTTTTAGATTTCATTTATAATATCAATAAGTGATGTATTGACCATTTTAATTTATAATATGTACAAATGTGTTATTTTCTTTTATAACAGATCTAAAAATACTTAAAATATAGTGCTAATATAAGACAATTTTAATTGGAATATAATGTCGACTTTAAAAGCAAAAGGTTGTCTTTTTTTGGCTTCTTCCCTTTGTGATGGCCTAGAAGATAACAATATAAAGTAAGAACTTCCTATAATTGAATATTATTATATTTCTTTATTACTAATATTATTCTTAATTATTTTAAATATCTACTACTATGTTTGTATGTTAGATATCTAATAATATATTAAATATTCAATTATTAGCACATAAACATTTTTTTAAATTTAGAATTGTTACTAATGTGTTTTGATAGGCAAGTAACTACATTACTTTTAAATAAGGAAGCAAATCCTAATACACTGCTTCCTACGTATGGAGTAACTCCATTTCATTTAGTAATAGGTAACGATTCTGAAGCTTTTGCAGAAGAAGTCTCTAAATTATTTCTGCGTCATGGAGGTAATCCAAATGTCAGGTAATTAATTGAAATAAAATCGAAGTAATCGATTATGATACAATTGATTTTGTGTTTTGAAAAATAATGTAAAATTTTACAATAATATCTTTTTTATATGACGCATGAAATTGACATATGGTAATTCCAATTAATTTTGCAGGTCAGTAGATGGATTAACTCCAGTTCATGTGGCAGCAGCATGGGGTAGAGTTACAGTACTTGAATTACTTTTAGCAAATGGTGGAGATCCACTTTGTTTGGATGATGAAGGCCGTAGCCCATTTCATTATGCGTTTGATGGAAAATATTATAAAGCAATTGCGATACTTGGAAAATATTGTGATAATTCTATAAAGGAAGAAAAAACAGCGAAATATAAAATGACTTTTGGTATGTAAAAAGAATAAATTAACTTTGATATATTATTACATATTTAAATAATAAATAAATAAAAAATAAATTATCTTTCGTAGATAAACTTCTGATTAATAATGAAGATGTAATGGCAGAATATATTGTTCCACAAATTTCAAACGTTTCTAAAGAAAATATGATAAATGAAACTATATTTAAGAGACATAAAGATGAAAGATTTGCTGACACGAAACATGTAAATTCCTTTAATTTTAGTTACAGTAGTATAAGTAATGATAATCAATCTGAAAGTGCAATGACAAGTGCAGCAGAACTTCGAATTCAAGAAGAAATGGATAAAGAAAAACATTTAATTAACGAAATTATTAATCAGCTTTCAAATTCTTTAAAATCTAATCCCAAAGAAGAAAAGATTAATGAAAAATATCAACAATGTAGAAACATTCTATATGATACAAGTCTCTCATCTACAATAAGTACTGATAGTAGCATTCCATATGATATCAAAGACAAATTTCCAATAAAAATGAAAGGAAAGAAGCGATCTGTTACGCCTAAATATCGGCGACAAATTTTCAGTCAAAGCAGTAATATTAAAGTTCCAATAACACCTATATATGATCCAAATGATTCCATCATAAGCAAATCGCCAAATTTTTTAATTAATAAACCAATAGAGAAAGGACAAAAATATTTATCTCCAAAAGTGCTAAATAAAGAAATAAAATTCGAATCCTTTACACCTTGTATAATGAGAACTCAGTCGTTTCAATCAGAAGAATTTAATATGGGAAAAGAAGTAGCAAGGTCTACCCCAAGAAGAAGGAAACGATTTTATAGACAATATTCATCTCTTAGAAAACTTAGAAGAAATAATGAACTTACGTCTTCAGAAAACACAAGCCCTGATGCTACAAATTCTTTGTCACCAAACCAGAATTGCACAAGAAATTTAAATTACAAATTTAATAAAAATCTGGCAATAAGATTACATGAAAATAAATATGATGATGATATACCAATAGATTCTAATGAAAATGAGAACAATATCGAAAAGTGTATATTAAAAAAGGATTTAACAGAAGGACTTAATCATAATTTTAGAAATTTGCACATAAAAGAATCAGATTTTAAGGAAAAAAGTGAAGAACATTTAAAAGAATATATATTACAAGTAAAAGCAGACAAAATATGTGCAGTACAAAAAAGATTTTTAAATAAAGTGGAATTAAAAATCAGCGATACTGTAAATACTTTTAAAGAAAATTTAAATACCTTTCTTTCAAGGTAAAATTATTTATATTTATCTTTATCTATATATAGGTATCATCCGAATAACACGGTAGTTAATTTCCGAAAAAATGCCTTGTTACGTACAATGTTTCTTTTTCATAACTAATAGTAAGGCCACGCGCGCACTAGTTATAAATAAAAACTATATAAAAAAAACTAGGTTATATATAGCGTTATTAGAAGAAGAAGAAGAATTAATAATTAATTAATAATATAATTAATGAAAAATAGTACATAATAATATTATATAATGTAACATAAAAAGATAGAGGAATAAGATAAAACCTCCGCTTATAAGAGGTGACAACATTAGTTACTAAATGGTAAATATGAGACAACATATACGCCTGCTTATGTGAAAAATATCGAATGATAGATTACGTGTCGTTCCGTACTGGGATTTCCCAAATTCTCGAACGATGTTAGAGCCAATTTGTGTTGTAGGAGTACTGTGTTGTACGAAGGATACCTGTACGTGATAGAAAAATTTAAAGTCACTCGCTTTAATCAAAACGTAAAATTATTTGTAACCCTGAAGATATTAATTTTTCGAACAATGTTTATCAGAACATTTTTCTTTCATTTGGCGGATACTATCTATGCTAATCGTTTTGAACCGTTTTTATCACCTTTCTTATCTTATCATGTCTTTTCTTTTTTATATTTTATCTTCTTTAGATTTTATGATAAACGTATTTAGTATTTTAAGTCTGATAAACTAATTGCTTTCAACAGTTTCAAATCACAGTCATATATCAGTGTACAAGAGGAATATAAATATGAAGATCCTGATGAAGGCTTAGCTTTCTTGGAACGTAGGATTTACACATTATCACCATGGTAAAACATTAAGAATAATCCTACCTTTATTAATAGTGATTGTAATAACTTGTTATTAATTTGTAGCAAAACTGCAGATTGTATTTCATCTGACGAAATGTGTAAGATTTATCAAAATTATTTTATACTTCAATATTGAATTTATGAATTTATAATTACAGTTTATAAATTTATTTAGGGCCCAAATCGTTAAATTTATCAATGGACACATATCCAACAGATGACGCGCTACGAAGAGAACTAATTCATTATGGTGACAATCCTGGACCAATAACTAATACAACAAGACAACTATATTTAAAACGTCTGATTAAGTTAAAAAGTGGGGCATATAATCCATCATTTTTTGAAGTCAATTCTGGACCGGTAACAAATACGAAAAGACAATTATATTCAAAACAACTCACTAAGTTAAAATGTGAATCACATAATTCATCATCTTTTGAAGTTAATCACCTTCCTTTGCATAAGTCGAATTATTGTGAATTTCATATAAAAACATTTTTAACATTTGGAGATTGGGTAAATGATATAGAAGAATATAAAATCATTGAAAGAAATGCATTTAGAGACTTTTACTTAGAAAATCCTTCTAGGAAATGGAGAGATGGAACGAATAAAACTTGTTTTAATTATTTACTCTTAGATCCACGTATAACTAAAGACTTACCTTTTCGTAAGAGACATTTGACAGAATCCATGATCTGGACTACATTTCTTTCTGCTATATTTTATGTGGGTAAAGGTACACGCAATAGACCATACTCCCACCTCAAGGATGCTTTTGATACATGGGTTTCAAAGAAAGAACCTGAGAATGAAAAAATCCAGCATATTTTAGATATTTGGAATGCTGGATATGGAGTCGTGTGTCATCACATTTTCCAAAGCAGTATTCCAGTAGAAGCTTTCACACGTGAAGCCGCTATGATTGATGCTTTAGGAATACAAAAATTAAAAAATTGTAAAAGTGGAGGTTATTATGGAATAGCAGCAACATGGAATATAGAACAAAAAAGTAGCTTTGGAAGATATTTGTTATATCAAGCAATGCATATCTTGTTGTGTGAAGGAGAAAGGCAAATACTACCTCAAAATTTGTAAAATGTACATTTTGTTACTTCTGAGGGACCAAATATTATAATATATCAGAATGACTAATATATATATATATATATATATATTAAAGTTTAGGAATGTTATTCACATCGAAATAAGTGCAATGAAATGAAAATAAATATAAACATAAAATAGCCTACGACGATAGTACTTTCTAAATAAAAATTTAATTAGTTTTAATATTACTTTATTGAATTAATGATTTAAGCATACAACTACAGATATGGTCTTTCTGCTTCTACTTTTCTCAATCTCCGACGCCAGTTTTTGGGATACCATCTATGTTTTGTAGTATATGTCAATTTAGAAAGTTCTTCAACAACAAACTCTTCTTTCTTGTGCTTAAAAACCTCGGCAATTTCTTTTTCACCAATGCATAAAACAGAATTTGATGAAATTTCTTTTTCTTCTGGTAATGGTAATGAATATTCATAAGGAAATTCTCGTTCTGGATGCCAACAGATAATCATATCTTTATTCATTGGTATAACTATCTCTGAAGGTAATTTAACAGAACTTAGATATCGCTTGGCAGATATATTTAGTACACGCACAGTACTTAATACAGCATTCATCTGTTTAAAGAGAGAGAAAGAGAAATGGGGAAATTAGTTAATATATTTTTATACTAGTTATTTATAAATAAAAATGCATGTAAAGTTAATAACACATCTAAGGTTATATTTTGTAAAATAACCTACAAATAATACAAAAAATTCTGTAAGTAAGAAATATTCGTATATCTTACTTTAAGGCGTAAATTATTTTAGAAATGATAAATAGATGGTACACTCAAAATGAAACGCGTATTTACAGCTAATATCGTAGATATTTATATTACAATTTGAAGTAACATATATTCAAGAAATAAAATATACAACTTGAAAATGAACAGTAGTGCCACTACACATATTGAATCCCTCGATAAAGAATAACTTGCTATATACGCCAACTTTTGCATTAAAATTAAAAGCATAACCATAATTAAGCATTTAAATTACTAATCATACTGATATTTTGTAATGTTTGATAATAATAATATTCTTATAATTTATAATATTATACCATTATGTTCTAAAATTTTTCAAAATAAAAGATAATTTAATCAATTTTGTATTCTAAAATATAATCTATCACACATTCTAATACTATTTTACATTAATGACGGTATATTAAAAATATTAAATACAACAACGACATACAATAAAGTATTTCTATTACTAATTAAATCGCATAAATATATATACTTATAAGATAAATTAAAATTTTGTCATATAGTATCAATTAGTATAATAGTAAGTTTTATTATTAAAATCTGCTAAAATATTTATACATACATTATATACATATTTGAAAAATTAAGTAGAAGAAAGAAAAAAATATTGATTATAAAAAAAGAAACTGTTCATTTTCTACTGCTTTCNTATTATTTTGTTACTACTTGGCTGTTAATCTGGTAACCGCATTTAATTGAAATGTAAACAAATCTTGCAGTACTACAAGAATGAAACATTTAAATGGAACTTTTAGGAAATTAAAAAAAATTTAGATGTATGTTCATATCATTAAATGAACATATGAAAAGAGATAAAAAAGACAATTTTTGTAAAAAGTAGTTTTTAAAGTAGTTAAAAAATTCATAACAAGGTGCAATAAATTGAGCTTGATCATGACGTCTACATTAAGCATTCTTGATCCAAATGATAATTTGATGAAAAAGTTTCAAAGAACACTACATGTGCATTTATTGCATGTTGATAATAAACTTTCAGAAGAAATACTTGATCTTGTAAGTAACTGACTACACAGAATATAATAAATAATAAATATTTTGTGTACTTGATGATATTATCTTTAACAATGATTTTGTTATAACATTTCAAGATATATTTTATATCATTGTATTAAAATTATAAAATATATTTTGAAATGTTACATTCTATAATATTCTGTTATAACATAACGACATAAGGTTAATTATAAATATTTTTAGGAAGCGTCAATAAAACATGCAGAGAAAGAACTAGAATCAGAAGCTATACAACTTTATCAAAAGCAAGAAGAAGTTCAACATCAGCATATAATATTAAAACAATATATAGAGGCACTATCAAAAGTTACATTATTAAGAGAAAAAAGGAACAATAATATAGAAAATGCTAAGGATATTTTAAAAGAGAACTATTCAAAATTAAAAGAAGAGAAAGATAGAAAAGAAAAATTATGTCAAAAATTAAAGAATTTATTGGAATTTTATTCTTACTTGTCTAAATGGGAAAAGGATTTAAACGACCATTTAATAATATCAAAACAAATGTCATTACAAGATGTTAGTAAAAATAAGATATTGATTAAGAGAAAACAGCAAAGAGACTTTGTATTATATCGATTGAAAGAAGAAATATGGAAAATTGAATCAGAAATAGCCTACATTGATGAGCAATTACAAATTAAAGACAAAGAAAAACAAGATGCTAATAGAATGATAATTGATGCAAATACAGATTTGGAAACTCTACATACGGAACATAAAGATCTGTATAATATATGGAAATCTGTGGTAACTAATATTTCTAAAAGAAATAGTATTCATGATCAGTTAAATTTTGAACAAAAGTAAGTATTGCAGAAGATTTAAAAATTATACAAATATATTATTCTCTGTATGAATCTATGATGTAATTAGTCAAATTTAAGTACAATTAATTTATTGCCAACTTTTTCTAGAAGTGAACATGATATAAAATTGTATAATTTCATCTCAAGTTCATTGAAATATTTATCTTTTTAGAGAAGCACATCAATTATACAATGGATTATTATTAGAAATACAAAAAATAAGGAAAGAAACAGAAAAAGAAATGGAAAGTAATGAATATCTGACATCTTTATCCTTTCGAATAGAAAACGATATTAAAATTACATCAAGAGCAATATCAAAATATAATGAAAATATTGCAAACAGTAAATCAGAATTACTAAATCTTACAAAAATCAGTGAACAAACAGAATACGATTATAATGTTATATTTAATGTATGTTAAGCGTGCTGTAATTGTTAAATGCTAATATAAAACATGCTATAATTCTAATTGATTTTATTCTTAACTAACATCATTTCAGAAATATCAGAATTATTTATATGAAGAAGAGCAAGTGAATAAAAAGTTTGAAAATATTTTTGAAAAAAGAAATAATCTAGAGGATGCTATATTTAAAAAGTTGGAAGAAAAAGTTATATGCAATAAGGCAACAAAATATGTAAATGAGTTATTAATAAATACAAAAAATGCTGTATTGCAATCTGAAATTTCAGTTGCACGTATAGAGAATACATATGGAAACAATCTTCTACAATTGGAAAAACTTAAAAATCTTATTGTAAATAAAGAAGCAGAATTGCATGAACTGTCGCAAATAAATACCGGAAAAGAAAAGCAAATAGATGAATTGCAAAAGGAGACAAGAAAGTATGAAGTAATGATGGGAAAAGCACAAACGAAGCTTTTAGGAATAAATAAACTTCTTGAGCAGGTTATATATTGTTCCTTTTTATTTTTGAATTCAGAAAAAGATTTAATGAAAAAGTCATATATTTATGAGCAAACGATTTTAGATACTACCAAGTACTAATGCAGAAGAATTGAGTCCATTAGATATAAAGATTGTCGGTTTAGAAAAAAATATTCAAGAATTCCAACTAAATATTAAAAAGACACAGCAATTTTGGTTGCGTCAACAAGGTTTTGTGGTTTCATTAAGCCAACAAAGAGAATTGCAATTACAAGAAATAAATTTCCTTCAAAAAGAAGTTATGATAATGGGTCAAAAGAATTTTAAATTGGAATATGCATTAGAAATGCTTACAAAAGAACAAGCAAATGTGAATAAGGCTATAATTTCTCTTGATCAAAAGTTATCCCGCATAAATTCAAATTTAATGGTACAAAAAGATCTGAAAAAGGACTTGGAGGATAAAAATTGTATAATAAAGAATGAATGTCTTTCGTCTTTCCAAGAATTGGAATTAGAACTTATAAAATTACAAAGTGATTTAAAATATGTATGCACTGAGAAAATAATGCTAAAGGAGGAATTAAATTCTGTACTACAAGAAAGTTTAGCATGGGACAAAAAGGTAATTGGTAATTTATATTATCTTATCATTTATTTCTTTATTGCCATAATACTTATGTCATTAAGGTACAACTGATACAAGATACAATTAAAACTGTAAAAGAGGAGCAAAATACTGGAAGTATAGCATCTATGAAAAGTGAAATTCATAGAATGGAAATGAGACTTTCCTATTTAAAGAAGATTCAGGAAAAATTAATTCATGATATGAACCTTTGTATTACAAGAAGAGATATTATAGTTGACAAAGTGTTTGGTAGACTTAAAAGAAATTCAAAAGTGAAACATAATGAGAAGGTTGTAATGAACAAACGTTTGTCTGATCAAAGAGCAAAAATTAAGCAACTTTCAAAAGTAAGCATTAAGATAATTTTTTTGTTTTAAATTAGAAAATTATATGTTTTATTATTAACAGATTAAGAAACAAACTATTGATATGATAGAGAAATTAAACAATCAAGTAACAAGTATTCAAGATAAATTAGTCAAGTGTCAAGAATTTTTACAAAATTTAAAAGAACATGTTAACACTGTGGAAAACGAAATTGAACGATTGGAACTGCTTAAATATCATGTATGTTTCTAATTGTATAACATTAGATAACATAATTTACTAACTTTCAAATCTATTTTCCAATTTTTAGAATTTACATAGTTTGGTCCTTAAACAAAGAAAAGTAAAGCAATTATATGATATTAAAAATGGTATATATAAAATGATTTATAAAAATGAAAATATAATAGAAGAAAATTTGCAAAAAGAACACTGTTGCAGAGAATATCTAAAATGTACATTAGAAAGGACTGACCATGACTTTCCAATGTTAAAAAACAGAATTAAAAAGATATTAGTAACTCTGCAAATTATTTAAGAGAATAACTGACTGTGTAAGATAAGATAAGCGTATGATTATTATGTTATCATTCAATAAATACTTCACGCAATGGGGCAAAGTTCTAGTAACTATTCTAAGAAAACGTTTTATATCAAGCTATATGTATCTTCAAACAAAGTTTCTCCAAGTTGTAGGCAATAAGCTAAATATATAATTATATTATTAAATAAAAGAAGTAAAGAATTTCATATAAAATAAGAGATTAAAAATATTACGATTGAAAAGAATAGGGAAGCTGAAGCTAGATGGTAAGAAATTTTAATTTATAAAATATACACACAAAATAATTAAACCAGTTTTTTTTTTTTTTTTGGTATTTAAAATGTTAAATCGATTTTGTAAATTTTATTTTACGCGATGAGTAATATCGTAAAAAATTTCCGCTCATTTCTATTTTTATAATGGAAGCGATAAAATTTATTGTCAATACTTTTAACGTGAAATAAAAAATATGAAGAAGTATGTTCAAAACTAAAATTTTTTCAGAATTATATAAATTAAAATAATAGTAAAGTAAAAATTTTATTTCTGAGAAACAGAAAAAAAGCATTGATTTATATGATTATGAATAATCATAATAATCAAGTTAATTCTTTTGGATATTTAGTGAAGTAATTAAAAAAGAAAAAAGAAAAAGGATGAAAGAGATTAATCTTGGAGTTTCACAACAAACCTTGGTCTCCAATGACGATCAAAGTGTGCCGGCTAAAAGATTGCCTCAGTATGTTGCAAGTTTGGCAGCAACACTTGGAGCCTTAGCAGCTGGAATGTCATTAGCATGGACCTCCTCTGCTGGTGATGATGGAAAAAACTTACAATCTTTATATGGTGTACCTATGTCTCCAGAAGAATTTTCATGGATTAGCTCAATAACTGCAATAGGTTCAGCAGTAATGTGTATTCCTATTGGTATTCTTGCTGACACAATAGGAAGGAAATCTTCAATGCTTTTGATGGTGATACCTTTTACCTTAGGTTGGTTACTTCTAATTTTTGCCAACAATCTAATCATGTTTTATGCTGGTAGATTCATCACTGGTCTCAGTGGTGCAGCTTTTTCTGTGGTAGCACCAATATACACAGCAGAGATATCTGAGATTGAAATTCGTGGAACTGTTGGATCTTACTATCAATTACTTCTCACTATAGGCATTCTTTTATCATATGTTTTGGGAACTTTTGTTGATATGCGTGTACTGTCAATTATATCTGGTATTATACCAATTATAGCTTTTGGAGTTTTTATGTTTATGCCAGAATCACCAGTCTACTATCTAAAAAAAGGCGATGAAGACTCTGCTAAGAAAAGTTTAACTAGATTGCGCGGTATTCAGTACAATATCGAAAATGAGTTACAAAATCAAAAACATGCATTGGAAGAATGCAATCAAAATACAGCCTCTTTTTGGACTTTAATCAAATCTAAAGCGGCTTTAAAAGGCTTTATAATTGCTTATGGTCTTATGTTTTTTCAACAATTATGTGGTGTAAATGTTGTTATATTTTATACTAACGCTATTTTTGAAAAAGCTGGCAGTGATTTAGACCCTCATTACTCAACTATTATAGTAGGTGCAATACAAGTATTAGCTGTCTCTGTGAGCACATTAATTGTAGACCGTATAGGCAGAAAAATATTACTATTAGCATCTATAATATTTTTGGCTTTAACATCCTGCGCCCTTGGAGTTTATTTCTACCTTCCTGAAAACCAGAGAACTTCAATTACATGGTTACCTCTAACGTCTGTGTGTATTTTTATTATTATGTTTAATATGGGTTTTGGTCCAGTTCCATGGCTAATGATGGGTGAAATTTTTGCACCAGAAATTAAGGGTATAGCTGCAAGTAGCACTTGCCTTCTTAATACGATATTAGTTTTTATTGTAACTAAATTTTTCATTAACGTTTCCACGGCAATTGGTATTGGTGAAACATTTTGGTTATTTGCCGTAATTTGTGTTATTGGAATTTCCTTTGTGTATTTATTAGTGCCTGAAACAAAAGGAAAGTCTTTAGAAGAAATCCAAAAAGAATTGAATGGCTCCTAAATAATGTTATTATTTAAAAATTGTTTGTCTACAATGGTCCACTGATGGTGGGTTTAATATTATTTCAAATTACAAGTTATAAGTTTATGTAAAAGCACAATAAAAAAATATTAAAAAGCTGTAGAATAAAGTATTGTAACAAAATAAATATGTATACACCTATAAAACAATTTATAATAAACAATTAAAATATAAACATTTTGAGAACGATTTAAGATTACTTTATTTGAATATAAATTTTGAAATAAATTCAAGTATACAACAAACTGTGGTCAAATATTTTAAGCTTAAAAGTTATATATATATATATATGACTTCTGTATACTAAGTACATTTTAATTTGCATTGTATAAATACAGCTTTGCATAAATTTTATTTTAAGAAAGACTGGTTTTGTAACCTATTTTTATCTTATATAATTTAGATGTGTAAAATCCAAACATACCAGACTTAGGGCGAGTAGATCGCTGCTTTAAAAGTTATGCGCATCTAAAATTTATGTTATTCAGCAAAAATTATCAGATGATATAAAAGAAAGTTGTAAACTCGGTGCACCTGTGAATGAAGTTCAATCCATTATAGTAGCATAACAATAATTTGTATGTACATACATGTATGTATCTATATGTAAATTTGCATGATGCTTCAAAATACATAATGGCGTTAGTAATTATCCAAACCTAATTATGGTCGTGTATATATTACTTCTCTGAGATAAGCTTTTGTTGATCAGGCAAACAAAAAATATGACAAGCTGTTATAAATTTCTTTTTACAAATTGTTAAAAGATGAAATTCACAGGCCTCAAACAAAAGGTACAAATCTTGAGAATGTATGAATAAAATTAGAAAAAAATCCGACTACGTATGCAGGATTGATAGCACAACAAGAGCAATTTACATATCGCTTACGCAAGTTACAGAAGTATTCGAACGCGTATTTCATAATGAATAGTATGATGAATAGTAATTCTTAAACATGGCTACAAAGAAGTCAGAAACCAGTAAGTGTGAGCGTTTAATTGATAGTGAAATCACATCAAGAAGGAAAATCTCATCAAGAAATTACGAATCTTCTAAATAGAGCAAGCTGTCTATACATTATGTAATTAACTCTTAAACATTTTAGTTGAATAATGAATTGGAAAACAGAAAGCGTTTTACGTTATCAGTTGGAAAAAAAAAAGCCTAGACACTTCAAGCGCAACGAGAAGTCTAATCTCTAATTTTTGTTGTCTGATATATAATAATATATCCTCACTATAAACTGACAAATTTATTTTATTTATTTATCTATTTACTTTATATCCAGTTGAGCTAGTTGTTAATAGGTAATGTTAGTAAAAATATGTCCAATTAGTGTTCATCACAATATCAAAAAGCTGGCATTTTATACTTTAGAAATGTTCCTTTTTATGGCAACAAAAGTAAGCGTGCAAACAAACGAGTGATTACAACTAATTATCAATGATGACTAATAATTATAACACTTAGTCAATAATATCATGATAAAATCTGTTATCAAAATTCCTTTGTTGTATCGACTATGTTGCTGTAGAATTTCTATTTACAGCACCATAGATTCACCCTAGTAAGACCCCATCAGGAATAACACATGACATTACAATTCTTTGAATCTCAATTAACCTTGATTTTAACTAATTTACTTAATATAAGGTAAGTCACGCAGCGGGGTTATACAGGATTATACGGAGTGTCATCTATTTGATTATAGGCACAGAAGTTATACATATGAGTAACTGAATACAAAATTTAATATAGTATCTTTTTACGCGAGTTCAGTTTAATAAGCATTAGAAAAAAGCAAGAACGACGCAAGAGCACATCGATAATGTTTATAAACATATTAAGCATGTAACTACTTGAGAGTATCTCAAGTACCTTGTGAGCGCACTCGAGAGTAAAGTGTTGGATCTGGTTGAACGACTACTCGTCTGCTGCAATTAACCATAATTTACAACAAGTCAACCAGCGATAAGCGATGCAATTTAAAGATCTGGTATCCAAGCGCTGAATGAGATCAACATCTGGAAAATTGGACTCAACTGGGCTCCAAAATAGCCTGCGTATAAAATAAGTACCACCTGATTAGACTGTAATCTGTAAACTCTCCCCTATCTATCGTGTATTCTATGAAACATAGTTATTTTGTAATCAAATTTGTTAGGTTGTATGAGAAAATACGATAAGTTTTAAGAAATGTAAAAATAGTCGTAATTTAAGATTTAATATTTCATCTTTTGATGTCGAAGATATATGTTTTGAAACCATGCGAGTCGAATCTCATGTCGACATATCACAATTTTCAGAATTAAGCCTTTTGTCAACATAAGCAAGTAGCTTCATCGTTGATCTGCCCGAAACGAAGAACCAATTGCCTTATCCAACCATGGTTGTTGTTACTGCTAATCCCGAATCCTCTGCTGACGTATCGCAGCCTCAAAAATCAATCTTCGTGACAAAGCAAATGGATTCTCCTGTTGTTAAATTGCCTGAATTCGACAGTCAGTCGCCTCATTCAAAAATGGTTTCTCAACAGAATGCTGCAAAGTCATTGAATACCTCTTCTAAATTTTACCTCGCATTAAAATTAATGAAGGTTTCAATCCCGAGTAATGTAAAGCCAGAATTGGTCGATCCTTTGCAAATGATTAACTTTTTTCATCATTGTTTCCAAGAAAGGTTTACCAATTTCCTTATTGACGCTGGCTAACAACTTAATATAATGAAGCAAAACGGTAAATACTAATATCGATTACAATCTCACAGGCATTGATTCAAGAATCATACTTACTTGTGACGAGATCATCATTAAAAAGTTCATTATGTCGATGTAAACTTTCAAATTGTTAATAATGAATTTTCCATTGCCGAGACAGGAATCTTAGAAATGCCGTTTTTAGAAAGTCGAAATGCTATGTTGAAATTTAGGAACGATGAGGCGAATAGTCTTTAGATTGGTGATAAGGAATTTCTCCTGTTTTCATCGTCTCCCGGCGAATTCCTCACGAGCTTGACTTACCTCCTCGTACCAAAACCCTTATAGCCCTGCTTGTCAAATAATCTAAAATCAAAGTAGGTGACGTAAAGAAATTGACCACTGATTCGGCTGTTTATATAAGAGAAGCGTTAATTGTACAGGAAAATGGATTTGCCATCCCGAATAAGGTAAAAAGCTCAATTAAAAACATCGATTCGGGAAAATTTAACGTAACAATATACACTGGTGCATTCTATGTACATTCGGTTAGGATGCAGTAAACGGAGACAAAAAAGAGCCTATGGTTTCTGGAATAAATGCCTATGAAAGAAGCGCATAAATTATTTAGAGCTTTTAACGATTGAACCAGCTCTACGAGAATCGACCGCAGAGAGGACGCAAGAAGTCTATGCCAATATCTGAATGAGGACAGCAGAATACGGATTGAAAACGTTTTTCAAGTAGCGAAGATCGTACCGAGCGTACCTGATAAAGATGAATTAATGTCAACTAACGAGGAGGAAGTGTAACAATTTTGTAAAAAAGATGATGAATATACCTGTATATAACTTATTGGAGCTAGATAAGGTGACATCAGAAACTAAGAGCGTAAACTACAGTTACACATGCAACTTGCATAAAAATATTTACTTAAGAAATTTAATTTTTTGTTTAATTTTGGTCTTAAGCTTGTATTTTTTATGTAAGTTATGTATAAAAAAATTTGTAACTAAATAAATAAATAAAATTATGCTTAAACAAATAAACAAAAAAAAAATTTTACTCCATTTATGGGCAAAGGGCACATAAATCAAGTTTTTTAAAGCTTATAAATAAATACGCATATCATCTTTTAATCATTATTTCTGTTTCCAGAACGTTTTAAGAATATATTAATACACTTTTAAAAAAATTGGATTCAATTAATTTTCACTAAGTAATACCATAATGAAAACTTTAAAATCAATTTTCTTAAAATAGGATTTTGGCATACATGCCCGTTTTTCCTTTTTTTTTTTTTTTTTTTTTTTTTTTTTTTTTTTTTTTTTTTTTTTTTTTTCAAACTTCTCAATTACATAATCAGAAATTTTTCCTTAGAGAGCCATGTTCGAACTATGGATTCTGAAGGTAAAATGAAACCCACATTTCGCAGTTTAGTATAGTTAGTTGGTGACTGAAAATAAATTTTCTTCGCTAAATCTTTCTCGTCTTCTGTATATTGAGTCTGTTTTGTACGCAACTGTAGTTTAATTATAGTCTTCGCCGCCGGACCCTACATCTTTAGCTAGTTTATTCGTTACTAAAAATCATCAATATTGCGAACTTTTTGGCTTAATTGTTTTTCTAATTGCTTGCGTACATACGAATATTTACTTTGTACACATTTTACTCTCTTTTCCAATCGCTTTACCTTTATCTGTAAAAGATTTATTTTTTTTGTTAAGGAATCAACCAATATTTTACATTCTTTGGAGCATCGAAAATCTTTTTTTGATACAAGAGAAACAACTGTCACATTTTCGCAAGGTATAGGTGCTTGTGTACCTAATTCGTAATTTAAAAATGACGAATCGGTATCATCCAAAGCAGTATTAAGGAACAATTCTTTCCCCGAAGGATATATATTAGGGTTTGACTGTTTTCTAATATTAAAATCGTCGAGGTTACTACAGTGAACATTTTCTTGAAGATTTTTATCACAGTTAATACTTTCTTGAAGATTTTTATCATAGTTAACATTTTCTTGAAGATTTTTATCACAGATTTCTCTTGGACTTGGTACTTGTTCTTGAAGCTTCTGCACTTCTACTGCTACTTGTGTGGAATTTCCTGATTCTTGCGGTTCAACGATCGCCTGTGTCTGCCCATGGGGCGTCGATATTTCCTTCCAATGGATTGGATCGCGATTCCGAAGCAAACGCTTTTTCGTTCCGTCGCAGAAGTCTTCCTCTCGGAAATGAAGATCGCAAAGTCCTGCAGTCCTGATCGTGGAGGTTGACAAGAATCGAAGCCAACTATTTCCTGCGTGAATTTTAGTAGTGTTGAATTCTGAATGCATAGTTCTCGCGAGAAGCTATAAATTTATTTTACAAACATCTTAATATAGACAGTCATACAATTTAATATATGTGACAGTTAAATAGCAAAGCGCGACAGTTTTTTCTACTGCGGCATTTTGCACGCAATATGACCATCCTTTAAGCAACTTTTATTCGCACTTAATTTTAGGACACGGAAATTAAAACTCTGACTTAAATCTTTAACTAAAATTCCTCTCAGTCCTTAGAACAAAAAATTATTATTTATATTTATGATTAAACAGTGAGTAATTTCTTAATGCCGTGTAAAATTATTATTTAAACAATGTGGAAAGCAGGTATATAAGGATAATGGTTACTGCAGAGTGAGAGAGAGAGAGAGAGAGAGAATGGGGGGGGGGTGATCGGAGAAGATAAGAGCATCCAGATACAATGAAGAATACAGGAGAGACTGGTACAGACAAATTGCCAGAATATCTGAAGGGTTTGAGAAAGAAGAAGGAAACATTCCTAGTTACAAGATTTATATATATATTGGGTTTAAGTTTGGGTCAGATTTCTCAATCCGACTGCCGCGAACAGCGCTTGTGTGGAATACATGCAAAAATGATTATCCTATTTCGTAAAATAATATCAATTAATCATCCGCCTATTATTTTTATAATTAATTTGTTATTATCTCAAGCACGCGTTGCCGATCATCGCAAGGCGTCCGGATTGAACCGGATTCTGACCCAAACCTGAACCCAATACATTAATGATATTCACTTGCAATTGAATTATGAGTTATATGCAACAAACATGTGTTGTAGCCGCACGTATACAGTTATGAGCGGGATTTAAGCTCGCTAAACCCTCGTTTATATATACATTTATACCATAAACAAAAGATAAGGGCTAAGTTTCGATCGGGTTATTATACTCGTTTACCGCAAGACTATCAGCAACCAATACTATTGCATACGTTGTCACAGACGCACAACTATAGGCAGAATTCACTGTAGTGGTACTGAAAGCTTTTTGCAAATATCTGGAAAACAACGGCCGACCAACAGTTACATGTGCAGGAAAAAGTTGTTCGGAATCATGCTTCCGACCCATATTCAAAAATCATCGAAAGCGGAAAGGATGTAACTGTTCCGCAGTTTCATCAAAAGTGAATATCATCAATGTGTTGAGTTTGGGTTAGTTTTTTCAAGTCCGGCCGCTGTGGGACAGCTCTCCCGTACGATAATGACGAATTATGTTGTCGTTTATCATCTGAACCTATAGCTCCTGAAAAAACTAATTAAGGTCTTGAAAAAGCTAACCCATACCCAATGTATTGATAATATTCACTTTTACTTAAATTATGTTATAACACATTTCTTACAGTCTCGTATATGCACATTGGTGCACGGCTTTGAGCTCGCCTGATCTTCGTTTATAAACAAAAGATGAGAGGACGGCAACCAATACTGACGTATACGCTGCCATAGACGCACAACTATAGGCAGAATTCACTGCAATGGTGCCGATAGTTTTTTGCGAATATCTTAGAAATCAAAGCCGATTGGCAGTAACATGTATAGGAGTGAGTTATTCAAAACGATATACTATCGTCCACCGCATATTAAAAAATCATCGAAATTGGAAAGGTTGAGGAGTTCGATCTGTACATTTACCAAACTTTCAAATTTCAAGATGAATATCTTCATTTCAGTAAGACTAGGCTTTTTAAAAATTGAATTATGTATAGATAATATACTAAATAATGCACTGTCAAAATTTCAAAAAAATTGTGAGAAAGTCAATGTACGTTACAAATACCTTAATAGAAACCGAGCAGCAGAAGCTACGATCCGCCGAACAAAAAGATTGAAGTTGTTAAATTACAAATGATTTGCGCTTTGTTGAATCATCGAACCACATTGGTTAAACCTTAATTTAAGAACTAAGAAAAGTTATTGATTTTTTTGCAATCTTGTAGTTCTCAGCGCGTAGAAAATCTGAAAATGCAAGTTCTAAGGCGGGGAATCCACTGGTTCCAAACGTACGGTATGACTATGTAAAACTCAACATTTTTATTTTACACATTACATCAACGCCAATTTCCTCCGGTCTGCGCAGATAAGCATCGAACTGAACTTTATCGAAAGTTAGTTTGTACTGGCGTAAACATTAAAGAAACGGTGGCCGGAGAGTGAAGATCGGCTCGAACCTAATTCAAGTGAATTCAATACTCACGATTCAAAATCCTGTCACAAAATAGTCGCCATCCACGTGCATTTATTTACAATTAACGACTCCACTCATTGGACGAATCATGTATAAAAAAAACAATATGGCGTCAAAATAACGTGTAAAGTGCCCTAAAATGTTGCTCGGTTTTTACTTTTGAAACAGTCATAACTTGTGAAGCAGTGGATTTCTCGTCTTGAAACTTGCATTTTCGGATTCTACACATCGAAAACTATAAGATTGCAAAAGGGTCAATAATTTTTTGGCTCTCTAAAGTAAACTCTAAAGTAAAGTTCAGCCAAATAACTTAATAAAAGTATAAATATTTTTTACTTACCTGTATTTTCTATCCATTTTTTCTGTCTTTCTGGTTTAGATGGAAATCGAAACAAACGGTGTCCATTGTGCTTTCCATTGTTACAATGAACAAATTTACATCTATCATAAGTACCGTGTCTATGCATTGTTACTGCTGTTTTTTTTTAAGTTATAGCAAACGATTGTAAGAAACAAAAAGAAACTTAATATTAATCGCTAAAACTAAGGAATCGAAGCAACGTGTCTACCTAAACTGCAAGGATTAACAATCCACAAAAATAAACTACGCTTTTTTGCGCCTGTAATTGTTCACTGTATATTTTTTTTTTTTTTTTTTATTTTTTTTATAAAGACACTAATAAAAAAACACGATTCAATTGTACGATTTTGAACGATTCACGATTGCACATGTATTCTGACCACGGTCATATAAACCGTGGTTCCGATGATCAAAAAGTTCTAAGCTTCACGGTGCGAACGCATAATTCATCTCTGGTCGTTTCTTAGATTTGCATAAGTTCCTGTTACGAAGGAAATAGCGAAGGAAGAAATGAACATATAGTTCGAACGTTTGACCGCTAGAGGTAGTAATTCGTAGTACGTATGCGGGTAGCCTAATTACATTAACTATTTTTTTCCCACTCTTTCCGAATCAACGAAAAGAAATAATTATTAGAAATTTGGTTTCAACAATAATAAATAACAAATGATTTATTGAACAAGCAAACAAACTAGAAAAATTTTCTAGGCCAAAACTTTCTTTGGTTTTGATTGGTTGGAGCGGATTCCAAAAAGTGTCTGAAGCGGAATGGTTCTTCATTTGTTTAAAGCAAAATTGAAATTTATTTCGGTCAATGAACTATTACAGTTTCATAGCAGACAATCATAATTGTATAAAAGAACTGTTTAAAACTCTTTCATTAAGTTTCGCTTCCTTTTGGATTAGATTCGTTCCTTGATATGATATTATTAAAGCAGTTTTTCCTAGATATTTTCTTAAGGCATCTGAAATTTAAATTTAATAAAAGCGTTAGCTTCTCATCTCTAGCGTAACATAAACACGGGTTTGAGATACTGCGTAAGCACTTTTATGGGGTCTAGACTAGGGATTAATGCATTATCTTTTGTTACTAGATCCTAAGTATTGTTAGCTATCCACAAACAGTTATAGTTTATTTCATCTTCAATGATAAGAGGCTTCAAGCGCGGGAAAACAAGTGTTTGATGTTCTTCCTTCATTTCAGAAACGTATCAGAAATATACAAAGGACAATGTCGAGTCCTATGAGATTATCAGGTGCAGATAGCCCTGGGAGAACTCCTAGAAGACAAAATCAAGATATTAGATCCCCTTCTGCTTTTGGTACTCCCCGTATGTATATGTATATTTTAAAGGTTATTATTAAAGGTTATATATGTTCACGATTATAGTACTATTGTATGTGTTACATACATTATTATATTACGACATATTAATATTTATTCTATAAACTTTGTGTACAAGGTAATTCTGCTCGTAATGGAGTTGATAATAATGTGGAAACTCCGTTAAGATGGGGCACCACTGGTACACAACAAAGTACTTTAGGTTCTGGAAACCGAGCTGCAACAATTGTTGCTTCTTCTGAACATGAAAGTGCTATTGGCTCTGGTGATCAATTTATAGACCACTCTGGGCCAATTAATGGTTCAGAAAGTGGTCTACAATTATCTTCCCCGATTAATTATGGTACACCAAGCTCGCTGGGATCAATACGTACCCCAAGGAGTGGAATCCGAGGCACTCCAATTAGGCATAGACCTGACATTAATACGGACAGGCGGTTGCGTCAATTTACGTTACAAGAACCAGTGAGTTAATGATAATTGATATTACAGTTGTTCTTTAATTTAGAAATTGAAAAATACTTAATTTTCGTGAAATGGCATAATTTTGTTTTTACAGTTAGCCAAATTTTGTTTTATAGTTAGTTTTAGAACTATTTTATAAATTTATTATACACGGATTACACTTTTAAAATTTATACCATTATGGAAAATTTTAAATAAGTTTTAATATTTTAAGAAGGTATTATAGTTACTTTAGAAGGAATAAAATTTAAGTTTACATAAATGAAAATAAAAGTTTATACTTTATTAATTTTATCTATCAAAATATTTGATAATATCAAATATTAAATATTAATATCATATGTCAATATCAGATAATAGATAAATAATAATATTGATATTGGTGATATTAATTTAGTGATAATACTAATAACTAGAACAATAAATTAAAAATGACGATGGCAATAGATTGCAGAAGCACCAAATGGTACATCAGAAAGTGATACGGCAGGAGCTCATTTGGTTGTTTGGGGAACAAACATAGTAATAAATCAGTGTAAAGAACAATTCAAATCATTTTTTCAACAATTTATTGACCCAGATGCAGAAAATGATGAACTACCAGAGAATATGAATCTGTCAGAACCTTTGTATCTTCAAAAATTAGAAGAGATACATACCTTGGAAGAACCATATTTAAATGTCAATTGTGCTCATGTAAAAACGTTTAATGAACATCTTTATCAACAATTAGTTTCATATCCTCAAGAAGCAATTCCAACACTAGATATGGCAGCAAATGAATTATTCTTTGAAAAATTTCCAGCAGCTGTTCTGGAGCATCAAATTCAAGTACGCCCTTTTAATGTGACCAAGATTAAAACTATGAGAGAACTAAACCCTACTGATGTAGATCAATTAATTACAATACCAGGAATGGTGATTAGAGTATCACGATTAATTCCACAAATGCGAGAGGCTTATTTTAAATGTAGCGTTTGTGCTTTTACAACCATTGTAGAAATTGAAAAAGGGAAAACGAAAGAGCCTACAGTATGTGCACATTGCACTTATAAATATTCTTTCACTTTAGTACATAATTTGAGCCATTTCTCTGATAAACAAATGATTAGATTACAAGAAGCTCCAGATGAGATGCCACAGGGACAGACGCCGCACACTATTGTTTTATTTGCGCATAATAACTTAGTAGATGCAGTGATGCCTGGTGATAGGGTCTCTGTTACTGGAATTTATAGAGCAGCAACACATAAACCAAATTTTGATCACAATTTGCAAGCCATTTATAAAACTTATATTGATATAGTTCATTTTAGAAAGCACAACTCTAAACGGTAAGGAAATAAACAAATTCTAAAATTTGTTTTTATCAGTTGTTTATTTCAAGTAATTCATAGGTTATATGATCAAGAAGACGGAAAAGAACATAATTTTACACCAGAAAGAATAGAAATTTTGAAATCGTTATCGCAAAAGGGTGATATCTATGAACGATTAGCAAGACATATTGCCCCTAGTATATATGCAAATAATGATGTAAAGAAAGGAATTATATTACAATTGTTTGGAGGAACTAGAAAGACTTTTACTATATATGGCAAGCATTTTCGACCTGATATTAATATATTACTCTGTGGTGATCCTGGTACAAGTAAATCACAATTATTACAATATATATACAATTTGGTACCACGATCTCAATATACCAGTGGCAAAGGTAAAATAAAACAAGAGTAAACAGTTTAATAGAATTAGGTATATTTATATATTTACGTATACTAATGTATGATTTAGGTTCCAGCGCGGTTGGTTTAACAGCTTATATAACAAAAGATCCAGAAACTAGACAATTAATATTACAAACAGGAGCTTTAGGACTTGCAGATAATGGGATATGTTGTATTGATGAATTCGATAAAATGAATGAAAGTGCAAGATCAGTACTACATGAAGTAATGGAACAACAAACGCTGAGCATTGCTAAAGCTGGAATTATTTGTCAATTAAATGCTAGAACTAGTATACTTGCAGCTGCTAATCCATGTGAATCTCAGTGGAATAAGAATAAAACTGTACGTTTTTCATTAATTTTATATGAGACAAAATCTTGTAATGTAAATACCTCAAATTATTCTGTTATTAGCGAACCTATAGTCTTTTACGATCTTTCTGTATATACTATCTTTAATGATGTTATGTTTTTATTTCTATAATCATGAGAGCAATGAGATAATCTGGATTCTGTTTGTAATAAAGAGATTTCATTTGGTTCACCAACAACATAACAACTTAAGAGAATAACGTTACAAGGTTTAACCAGTATACGAATTATATTGTAGTTATAGAGTGCATTATATCAGAATATATATTTTCAGGTGGTTGAAAATGTGCAGTTACCACATACACTGCTCTCTCGATTTGATTTGATTTTTTTAATATTAGATCCACAAGATGAAGCATATGATAGTAGACTTGCAACTCATATGGTATCTTTATACTATAAGACAATAAACGAAGATGAAGATGAACTGATAAATAGAAGTATTGTTCGCGATTATATAGTTTTTGCAAAAGAACACGTTCATCCTGTCCTCAATGAAGAAAGTCAACAAAGACTGATACAAGCTTATGTTGATATGAGAAGAGTTGGAAGAGGATATGGACAAATAACAGCGTATCCTAGACAATTAGAGTCTTTGATACGTTTATCTGAAGCACATGCTAAAGTACGATTGAGTTCTGTTGTAGAGTTGCAAGACGTTGAAGAAGCATGGAGGTTATATTAAGTGATAAGTATACAATAATGTCAGTATAAACCTTTCAAGTAAATCTGAATATTTAATTTATTATCAACAGGTTGCACAGAGAGGCTATAAAACAATCAGCAATCGATCCATTAAGCGGAAAAATAGACATAACTATCCTAACTACAGGTATATCTACAGGAACTAGGAAAAGGAGGAAAGAACTATGTGACGCAATTCAAAAACTTATTGAAAGCAAGGATAAAATTCATATACTTAATCAACAAAAACTTTTTGCTGAACTAAAACAATCTTCTGAATTGGTTAGTAAAAGTACTGTGCATATAAGCGATAATTGTTATAATGTGTAAACATCAGCGTCTCAGAAAAATTTTGAAAGTTGTTATATTTTTTAGCTTGTTACACGAGATATGTTTGATGATGCTTTAAGAGAGCTGCAAAGTAATGGATTAATAACAGTAATTGGGAGAAACAGTATTCGTATTTCTTAACTTATTTTGTATACTTCATCATTTTAAACTAGACTTATGTGCGAACAAAGTACATATAAAGCTATGAATATATATTTTTATTGTCTTTTGCAAATTTGTATTAAATATATTTTTCATCATAAATTAATATTATTTATTATGTATAATATCCTCAATCATATAATATTTCTTAATTTATATGATTCTTATCATGAAATTTTTAGTTATATAAAGCAGTGGTTCTCAATCTTCTTATAAATGTATATCACCAATATATTAAATAGAAACAAATTGGTATAGTAGTATATTAATCCAGGCCCTTTCGCATAATAATCTATCAATTAACAGTAATTAGTGAGTTGATAAATTAGAAATTGTAGGTTACAGATTCGTCTTTAAGAATTTTGCAACAAATAGGGATAATCAAACCATTTATGATTTGTAAAATTTGCTTTTAAAATTTCATTTATTTTATTATCAAAGTTATTATTGTGTTACATAGGAAAATTTATTAATACTGATAATTTATGATGAGAAATTTCACTAATAGCATTAGTATTATTGGGTTATACTATCTATTGACAAAATCCGCAATCACTTAGTTGCCAACCCAATATTACACATTACACATATGAGGCTAGTTGTCTGTAAAATTATATATATTTTTATATTTCTTATTATATAATTTCATTGCTATAAATATACATGTAAATATGTGAAATTTTTCATGATTATTCTATATTATTTTATACATAAATAAGTATACTACTTAAATAAGTATATTAAATATTAAAATTTATTTTCTGCTTCAATTTTTTAAGTTCTTAACATTTTTGAACGTTACATATATACTTCTTATTATTCTCTATAATAATACTTATATAAATTGACTTTTAAACGACTTGAATGTTAACAAGAATTAAAAGATATACATGACAAAATTACAATACTCTCTGACATTGCATAATGTAACAGTATTATATTTTATTTAGCTTAATTTTAATTTTATTGGCATTAATATTTAATTTCTATCAGAATAAAATTAAGAGATTTATAGATAATAGATTTTGTAATTAAACATTATAGATTTTCTATAAAAAAGTAATTTTTATGAAAGCAAAATCTTTTAATTTTTTTAATTTGAGCTGCTAACCATTTTCAGATTTGTATTGCATAACTTTGAAATATATATTAAAAAATTTCCGTATTTTTATTATATTAGGTGCATGTGAATTTTATTAAGCTGATGCGCATTCGTAAAAATCCCCACCAAATGTATTACACTTTACAGTGCACTGGTTATCGTTTCAACCATTATTTCATGTGTATCCGATCCTCCATTTAAATGAATTATTTGAAATTAAATATGTTTTTAAAGCAATATTCATAAACACGCAGTGAATAAGTAAAGCATTTGCTTAAAATTTTTTGTTTTCATAGAAATAGCATTTTAATTCTTATAAAATAAATAAAACCTTTATGTCTACGTTCATTATTGAGGCCACATATTGAGGTCAGGAGTGCTGCATTTAACGAAAGACCCCCAACTGCGTTTTCTATCACAAAACAAGGACATCAAGGACCTTTTAATATATATTTGTTTATTACCACTGTTATAGTTCTACACAAGTACTTATAATTAATTTTTTTTGCCTATATCATTCCCACTTTTCCTTTGATTTATACATCCTTCCATTTTATGATCTTTTTCTATCTTACTTTTGACACTACTTATTTATCTCTCTTGCGCCTATTTCCTTTATGTTCTCTCTTTCTATTTCACGACATTTCCACTCCTTGTCTATCTCTCTTAATCTTTCCTGTTCTGTCGAATCGAACTAGCCTCCCTTCCTGCGAATTTACGTAGATATTTCTACTTGTGAACGGTTCCAACCTTCAGGATGCAAGCTATCAAATGTGTTGTTGTAGGAGACGGGTGAGTATTTTAATACCTACTCTAATGTTTTGTGATATGTTTGCCTTTTCCTGTTTTCGATCCACATTATTTGATCTAAAGAATCATCGAAGTACCCCTTGGCGATTGGTTTTTCCTGATCAAGAACTATTTAAAAGCTAGTACCACACCCGTTATGCTTTTTAATATGTATTTTTTTCTTCTTTTCTTTTTTTCTTTTTTTTTTTTTAAAGAAAATCAGAATATCTTAATTTAAAATTATCAGCTTTTAGATAATTTATCGCCTCGAGGTATTACTTTTCGTGTTTTCTTCGTGTTTACCCCTCTTTTCCTTTTTTCGTCTTCGTTAAAATTTCATTCGAATTTGTATGATTTTATGACTTTTATTCTGATAATGTAAAAATTGTTTACTCATGTTCCATTTACAATTAACCTTTTCATTATCAGAATTTCTGCACAGTCGATTTAATTATCTCTAACTGATTAATTTCTACAGAGCAGTAGGTAAAACATGTCTCCTCATAAGCTACACTACCAACGCTTTCCCTGGGGAATATATTCCAACTGTATTTGACAATTATTCCGCAAATGTTATGGTGGATGGTAAACCAATAAATCTTGGTTTATGGGACACAGCAGGCCAGGAAGATTATGACAGATTAAGACCATTGTCTTACCCACAGACAGATGTTTTTCTGATCTGCTTTTCTCTTGTTAACCCCGCCAGTTTTGAAAACGTTCGTGCTAAATGGTATCCAGAAGTACGTCATCATTGTCCAGCTACTCCAATTATTTTAGTAGGGACTAAACTAGATTTACGTGAAGACAAAGAGACTATTGAACGGTTAAAAGATAAAAAACTTGCACCTATTACATATCCTCAGGCATGTATTTGTTTAATTTATTAACTATCCTCTTACTGTTACTACTCTATATTTATAATAATTTAGTAACATAACAACTTTGCATTAAATTGTGTTTAGGGTTTGTCCATGGCAAAAGAGATTGGTGCTGTAAAATATTTAGAATGTTCTGCTCTTACTCAGAAAGGTTTGAAAACAGTATTTGATGAAGCAATTCGCGCAGTATTGTGTCCTGTTCTTCAAGTGAAACCAAAACGCAGATGTTTCCTTCTATAATATTAAATGTCCAACGACGGTGGAGCATGTGCAAATGTACTACCCCTCCTCCGATCGGACTTGATTGCAGCAGGACATCTAACTTTGATTAAAAAACCCCGTTGTACGGTCCATCTCTCTACAAGCATCTGCCATGAAAGCGCACAAACCAATTTATATAATGCGTATAAAAAGATAAAGAAGAAAATATATGCAATTTAAGTGTTTTGGACATTAGCTGAATGTTCTGATGAGAGAAAGGAAGCCAAATGAAAACTGAACTGATAATGTACAGTATATTAGAGTGTGTTATTAATATTAGTTACTACATACGAATTATAAGAAATTAAACATTATGTATGTGCGTTTGTGAGCGCACTAGATACTAATCAATTTAATAGAAGAGCTGAACCATTTTATGTAAATTTGCATTGTATATTTTAGATTAAAAATGTAATCATACAATTTTGTCATTTTCAAATTTTTAGTATATAAAGAGATTGATACAGTAAAAACATTAAAGTAAAAAATATTTGAATATGAACATTACCTATTGACGGGAGTTGCTTTTAATTTTTAAATAAATTGAATTTTCCAGCTAATAATTTAAATGAAGCTAATCATAAATTATATCTTTCATTGTAAATATACAATTGCAAGTATGTAACATGAAATGATTTTCATCTTTAACTAAATTGGTTGATATTACTATATACATACCATGGAATAAGATAATCATGTAAGTTTTAGAAATGAGCGATACAAGTGTGATTTCAATTCTCTACCTCTCCTGTGTTTTCATGTTGTTGCAATTTTGCTGTAATTGATACACGCACAACATGGCTAAAAGAATAAAATATCAGAGGTAGAGGAAAATGGTACGTGTGTATGAATGTTTAAGAGTGCATACAGAAGCCAAGAGAGAAAGACAGAAGAAGGAATTATTCTATAACAAATAATTGTACATAAATGGTAAAAGTCCAAACTGTATTCCTATCATTATCATTTTACATGTATAAGCTGCTGAATTTAAATCGGACGTTACTTGTTTTTTATATATATATTATAAATATATATAAAGTGGGGCTGGACCGAGATCTATTTCAATCGTCGCAGATCCACTGACCTGTGCAATCTATCCGGGGAATGGGGATTCAGTCCATAAAAATATCATAGATACTGTAACTAAATATGCTTTATTAAATGGGTGTTTATTAAATTTTTCTATTTATTTATTATGCCGTTGTGTCAAAGAATGTATCAATTAATATAGATATTTGTTCCGGAGTGTATTTTATATATTTAGCTGGGTTCTTGGAGAATGATATTCCTCGATACTTATTATGAAAATTCATATAAAGAGGAACAATGGCTTGTTGAAGCTCTTTTCGTAATTCTTCTCGTAATCGGGCATCAGGTACGGAATAAGAACGTTGACATTTTGCAACTTCTTCTAATTCTCTTGTAAATCCCAAAAATTTCTCTTTCAAAGCTTTTGCCGCTGGTTCTGTGAAAATAATAAAAATCCTAAATCTTCAATCTTAACATTTTTCTATTTACATGTTACACAATTGATATAATATTATAAAATGTTTCTAAATTGTCAAAATACAAACCTGGTTCATCGAACGGTTGTTCAAGATAAGCGCGCGCTTTTGCAAAAGTAGTAGAAACGTAGTTAGCCTTATCACGCAACAGGAGATCGTGATATGTTTGTTCTGCGCTAGGTTCTGCTAATAATAAAAGCTCCATCAAGGAACTACGACGTAAAGCATTTATAACATGATTATGATTATTTAAACGAAACAAAGCTCTTAATGAAATATCGGAATATGAAGTATCACTTTTACTCACGAGCACCAAATTCAATTGTGCTAATACCTTTTCTAAAAAATAAAAAATAATATTAATAAGTTTTATAATATTTTCATAACATGTCCAAAAAATAAGGAAATAGTGATACCAACTAATGTAAGTGCCAAGAACAATTCTATACATATTTTCTGTTTGTTTTATAGATGTTGCACCTTCCATATCAGCACTACGTCTTAACACAGCTCCTGCTGTATCTGCATATTCTGCTAATTGTTCCAAGAAAACTAAGACATTACTTGTACTTTCTGCTACAGTACCGTCTTTAGGTAAAATTGAACTAGACTCATTTCTGACACTTTCTGCAAAATCTTCCAATGCTTTTGCCCCCTATATTGTTAAATTATCTAGTATGTAATTTAAAATAAGATTTGCATTATACAATCGTATTGCGTTACAACATACAGTTATGTTTAGAGTATTAAGCACAGAAGTAAATTTTGATCTAAGGGCATAATCACAGCCCTCAACAGTACGTTCCAAGTCTGGTTTTAATTCTCCAAGATGTTTTAAAATTGGAAATATTACTAGCACTGCAGAAAAATCACGCCGTACGATACATCTTTTAGCACGAGTTGCTATACTCTCTCCATCATGAGCTACAAGATCCATAGCTTCACGTACTGTAGCTTCTAATACTTGTGCTTGTAGACTAATCGGTAAAATTTTAGCAACTAGTGACCGCTCTGCTTGCATAAGTTTATGAAGACCAACCGTTAACAGCAAGTAATTTTCCATTTCTTGTTCATCTGGTGCTGTATCCTCTACAGAATGTCCAGATAACTGTGGTGGTGGCTTTCTAGATGCAGTTAAAGACAATCCCAAACCAGTAGTCTGAGAAGCTTTTAGTAACATTCTACTAGCTTTTTTTTCTAAAGCATGCTGCAACCTTTTAGAAGCTCTTTTGCCACTATTTTCTTGAATTCCCAGTGAATGTCTGTTCCCAAATTTTGTTTTCTACAAATAGTAATATAACTAGTATTAAATTGTAAATAATCAATTAATTATGATCAAAAAAATATGTTATTAAATTTCTTACTGGCAAGGGACTTCCTGCATGCGTACTGCCACCACTAGCACTCCTTTGATGTTCTTTTAACAACTGTAAAGATCTTAAAACAATAGCAGAACGTACGGATGCATAAATTTTTACATGCTGACGGTGTCCCCTCTCCTCCAGCCATGCAGCAATTTTAAGTAAATCTCCTAAAATACTTTCTGGTAATTGACAAAGGGACTGAGGAGCATCCTCACCACTAGTATCTTCGTCTGATCCAATTAAATCCAAAAGAACGATTGGAAGAATTGGTTTACTTTGTCTAGTTAAAATATCATGGAATTCTGCATATAAAGCATCTAAACCAACAACAAACAAACTTGTTACATTTTCTAATTCTACAGAGCTTGGATTATTTTTTTGAAAATAACGTTGAGCATTGTAAAGACGATTCATTGCTTCCAAAAAATTATCCAGTCCTCCGGATCCTCCTGGACCAGCCCTCACTGTAGCTTCTACTTCTTGACAGACTCCATAGTAACCAATAGCATGATCTAAAGCATTTAATGTCATTTCTATATCTGTAAGGATAAAATAAACGAAGTTATACTATTACATGACAAATTACAGATTTGAAATATTTATATAATTAACATTAAAACGATCAGATATACTGATTGAACTAAATATTATGAATTAGAAACAATAGTTAAAACAAAATAATTAAAAATATTAAAAACAATAATTAAAACAAAAATTTAGTTAATTTGTCATTTGCTGAAGATGTCCCAATAAAAAAAACTATAGCAACAGAATCTGACAATCAATGCGTTAATATATATTGATTGCATTTAGTTTATAATAATGTACTTTGTTGTTGCGCTTGAAGGTTCCCTGTTTCATTGTAAACAGGAAGTATAGTTCGACGCAATGTAGCAAGACGTTGTTCTAAAGAAGATAGAATTCCTACAACATTACTGGTTAACTTCCTGCTTCGTTCTTCTGCTTCTTTCAATGCTTCTAAAGAAGCAATTTCTGCTTCTAATTTACATTGTATTTCAAACCTTCGTTCAGAAGTATCTGCTCTTGTAGCGTGCATTGTCTTATCTGAAAATAGTACGATACATATGTGTAACAGAAATCAGGAAATATTGTAAAGTTTATGAAGAGTTAGTGTCACTTTATTCGCTATGTAACACGTATATTAAAAATATTTGTATAAAATTACAATGCAATGTCATTGCTATTTTAATATTGTATGTTACATTATGATATAACCTTTTTCCATTACATTATTGCTTTGTACCTTTATAATCGACCGATTAGTTATCAAATAATTATTAAAGGTTTTCTACATATTCATACAAATTATACAAAGAGATACAACATTATGATGCAACTACTGACATAAAAATGCCCTATTCAAACGAAAAGTTTTATTACTATAATTTTGAAATCTCAGAAAATACTGCTAAAATATATGAACTTGTTATTGCAATGTATTCTATGTGAATCTAAACAAACAAATAAATTGCAAAAATACATAAATTAAATATTTGATTTATTCAGTGTATTAGTAAGAAATACTATATCATATTAGTATATTAGATACGAAAGGATCCTAACATGAACAAACAGTAACTCAAATTTAAAAAGAAATCAAAATAACGCACTATTACGCTTTTAACAGAAAAATAAATATTTTAAAGAATTAACAAGAATTATATCATAAAAATTTAATCCCAGTTTTTTCAGCACTAGAACTATAGAAAAGACGTAATAAAAATTTTAATTTATTATGGCTATTTGTTAATAAGTTGGTACTTCTGAAATTAAGCAGCTGTTCAGGAAGCAGTATGTAATCGACAAAGAGACGAAATATAAGAATTAGATCGAATTCGACTTGATCTTGATATATTGATACCATACTTAACATTCGAATTAATAATAATAACAGCATTTCGTTAATAGGATTATAGAAATAGTAACGCATAAATAAATAAAGGATAATCTAATTTATAGTATTAGAAATACTTTATAATACGTAATTCAATATAGATGTTTAATCTATTATCGTATTCTTGCATATTATAAGGTATTTACATTAAATATTCTATGTCATTATTAAGCATTATGGGTGATATAAAAGTATAAGTGACTGAAATCTGTGTGACTTTCATTTATATAAGATAATAAGATACTTTTTCGTAGACACTTTTAAAAAAACAAGTTACAGATTATATATTCATTTGATTTTTAGAAGCATTCACAATATGGACAAACCTGTATCTTCAGATATTGTACTCATTGCGGGCAATTCCCATCCAGAATTGGCTAATCTTATTGCCAAGTACGTTTTCACAAATATATACGTATATTTATAATCATTCAATACTCCAATTATAATTGCTTTGCTTTATTAGTCGTTTAGGTGTTAAACATGGAGGATGTTCTGTGTATCATAAATCAAACCGTGAAACTATGGTTGAAATTGGAGATTCTGTACGTAGCAAAGACCTCTATATTATTCAAACAGGAACAAAAGATGTAAACAATAATATAATGGAACTTTTGATTATGGCATATGCATGCAAAACTTCTTCTGCAAAGAATATTGTTGGTGTCATTCCGTATTTGCCTTATTCTAAGCAATGCAAAATGCGTAAACGAGGTTGTATAGTTTCTAAATTATTAGCAAAGATGCTTTGTAAGAGTGGTTTAACACATATAATTACAATGGACTTGCACCAGAAGGAAATACAAGGATTTTTTGATGTACCAGTGGATAATTTGCGTGCTAGTCCATTTTTATTACAATATATTCAAGAATCTGTGCGTAAACAAAATTAGCAAAAATTGACTATCATAGAATTTTATGATTTAACTTTGAATTTTATTTTATTAGATACCAGATTATCACAATTCGGTGATAGTTGCGAGAAATCCTGGTAGTGCAAAAAAAGCAACTAGCTATGCAGAAAGATTACGTTTAGGAATAGCAGTCATCCATGGAGAACAGCGAGAGGCAGAGTCAGATATGAATGATGGACGTTATTCTCCACCTGCATTGGCCTCGCGAACAATGGAAGTTGGCGTTGGTGTGCCAATGCATCCTGCAAAAGAAAAGCCTCCAATTAATGTAGTGGGGGATGTAGGCGGACGCATAGCTATTATGGTGGTATGTATATATATTAAATGTAAAAATTGGTAAAAAGCAGGACAGTGTATTAAAAATTTGTACATTTGATAGATTACATTTACATTACGTTACGTTACAGTAAATTTCTACATTATTATACATTGGTTATATTTCAGGATGATATGATAGATGATGTTCAATCTTATGTAGCTGCAGCAGAAGTTCTTAAAGAAAGAGGAGCATATAAAATTTATGTTCTAGCTACGCATGGACTTTTAAGTTCTGATGCACCAAGATTAATAGAAGAATCTCCAATTGATGAGGTAGTATAGTATTTAACAGCTTGTTTAAAAAGACATAAGTTATGTGAAGCAGTTTGTAAGCGACCCATTTCACTGACGTTTACTTGATCTTAAATAGTCTTGTGAAGATCATGATTATGTTTTCAAATGGACATATAGATTTGTATTGTATATTTTTAGCTGATATTAGAATAACTTTCTTTAAAGCATCACCCATTTGTTTGGAAACTTATCAATGTCAGTTAGAAAAATATGTTATAAAAAATAAAGATTTCCGTTTGACGATTCAGGGTCGTCACAAGGTTAGATAAATATCAGCGTGGCTCCTTGATATTTTATAGTTTTCATCTGAGATACTTTTACGTGGCTTTTATATCTGCCGAGATATTTAATTGTTTTCATTTAAATTGAATATGTGCATACATGCATGTATATACAGAGTATCCCATCTGATGATGTACTTTGATCTCATCCTTCTTAATTGGTAAAGAAAAGAGTAGGTCATTCCGTTTAAATAACTTTACTATTGTATATATATATATGTATATGTATTTAAGTTTTTTAAAAGTTGAATCTATAATTAGATATTATTTTTAGGTCGTTGTTACAAATACTGTTCCTCATGACGTCCAAAAGATGCAGTGTCCAAAAATAAAAACTGTTGATATCAGTATTTTGCTGGCAGAGGCTATTAGGCGTATTCATAATAAAGAATCCATGTCATACTTGTTTAAAAATGTCTCTTTGGAAGATTAGAAATTACGATGAGATAATATCTTTCAAACATACTGACAATTTCCATATCTGAGGACCATATACAAAACATATCTATTAAATTTTGTCTATTACTTTATTTTATGAAGAATTAATCATGCTAGTCCTGTCTTATATAGATACACACACACACACACACACACACACACACACACACACACACACACACAAATATTTGAATTGCTTGACAATTTCTATACATTTAAGTTTCTGTATATCTGAACTGATAACTGATAAACTTACATAAAATAGATTGCAAGATTTTGATTTTAGTTGTATATGCCGATTTTGGTTGTATATTTCGACTTAGAAAATTTGTACTGCTCACTTAACAAATAATAACTACATTTGAAGATGTGGGGATCATGAATATACGTATTACGCTAATATATGAAATAATAATATAAATTTAACAGAAAATAGAATAACACTTTTCCTTTCCTTTAACTAACTTGAATGCAATTATTATATACATAATTGGTGAACACATTCGAATTAAAACAAATGGATCAATAAAAATGTTGCTATGACAATAGATCACAACTATAGCTTCAAAATCCGCAGCTTCTAAATTGTTTGAAATTTTCAAAATATTTTAAGCTTTGTCAGAATGTCTGTGGAAACTGCAAATAATGAATTTACTAGAATTTGTGTTATGTTACAATCGGAAGTAAAAAAGCGACGAATACAAGGTTTGAAAGAAGTTTTCACATTGTTAGAATTACAGCAATCTGAGAATGAAACCCTAAAATTATGGGATATTATAAATAAATATCTGTTGAGAATTTTAAATGATTCTGTAGAAGAATGTCGTGATCGAACACTGGAGATTATCAAGTTATTTATAATTAATTTAACAGCGAATGATAAGTATATTATGTATTTGCTCCCAATTTTATCCAAAAGATTAGGTTCTTCTGAGCAAATAGAGACGTCAGAAGAAGTTCGACTGAAGTGTATTATGTTATTAAAAATAATAATATTGAAATACGAAAACTTATTAGCATTATACATTGATGATTTAACAAAAATCTTAGTACAAACTCTAGCAGACAATTATCCACTTGTTAAAAGAGAAAGCTGTGATTGTATATCTGAATTTGCAAAGAATTTGTCAAGATATTTCTACGCACAATCGCAAAACTTTGTAAAACCAATTCTAAATAACTTTGCGCACCAACATCATAGAATTAGAGTCGCTTCTATTAAAACAATAGGAGATTTAATCCAATATGGAAATAGTAAATCTATAGAAGAAGTAGCTACACCAATGGCAGAAAGATTGTTTGATCAAAATGGTCTTGTTAGAAAAGGTATTTCATTATTTTCATTCTTTATTTAAAGAAATTATATTTAATATCATTGTACTGTTTCATAGCTGTAATAGAAGTAGCAGGTTATTGGCATCTAAACCTAAAAGATCGATATAACTGGTGGCATAAAATTCTCCCACTACTTTTAACGGGTCTACATGATGAATTAGAAGAAATTAGGCAAAAAGCTGGCAACTTTTGGGATGCTGCGGGACAATCGTATGTAGAAGAAAACCAGAATGATGAAAAATTGAAAAACAAACTGGATTTTCTTACCAAAGATCGTCATCATTACCCTAATGGTATGTTGAGTTAACAGATTGTTATCGAATATTATTTATGTCGTTATAAATTTCTTGCAGTTATTAGACCAAACTTAGGATGCCGTGTAATAGCACAACAATGCTTCAGTAAATTGATAAATGGAATTTGTTTGGAATTAGGAGACTGGATTGCAGACATACGAGTACGATCTGCACAATTACTTTGCGTATTTATTTTGAACATAGAAGAAGATATAATACAGCATATTGGAAAACTCTTAACTCCTATGTATCGGTAAATGTATTAGTATTAAGATATACATTATCCTAATTAATCTTTAACTAATCATACTGTTGACTAATAATTATTTATTAGAGCTTGTAATGATGAAGATAACAGAGTTGTAGAAAATGTAGAAAGAGCTGCAGAATATTTAGGATATTTTGTGCCCCCAAAAATCTATTGTCATTTGATAATCCCTACTCTTGAAGACGCTCCATCCGTAGGTCATTTAAAAGTATTTTCAGCAGTTTTAAAAGGTAGCGAACAGTGTACACTTCTTCCATTATTAGAAGATATTGGAAAATTCTTACAACAATCACATATCTGTCAAAGTAAAAAAGGGGCATATCAAAAAGAAATACTTTCTTGTTGTTCTTCTTTACTTTTAGTATGCAAAATGGTTTGTTTTAGAAATATCTACATCATTGATTTTATTATTTCTTGCGCTAATACATTAAACAAATTTTAGGATTGCAAACTTATATCAAAGGAATTGTTTATAATAATATTCACTGTTTTATCTATGACACAAGAAAATTTGATAAATTTGAAAGCACAAGAATTACTAAGTATACTTGCTAACATTAATTCATTTGATAATGTTGGAGAGTTATATCATAAATACATTGGCCAATTAATTTCAACATTTTCTGACTATAAATCATGGTCAATTCATGATCCAGAATCTCAAATTTTTTGTGCATGTTTAACTTATGCTAAGCAAATTTTTGCTTATAATATGAGCATTATTTTACCAGTTCTAAAACAAACTCTGACGGATGATGCAGATCCTGAATTGAGACTGAAACATTTTATTTTATTATCAGAATATTTTAATCAAGGATCTATAAATGAGATTATGGATATAAAATTTTCTGGTCAATTTTTGAAAGATTGTATACTTCCCGGATTGATTTGGACAGCAGGAAGAACTGCCGAGGCTATACGTACTGCTGCAGTAACTTGTTTATGTTCGTTTTTAAATAAATATGAAAAAGACTCTATTATGGAGAGAATTACAAATCATGATGAAGAAGATATTTGTTTAATATTTGATCAAATAATTCCTGTTTTAATTAGTCTTGCAGACGATAATTCTAAAACAAGTAGATTTTATTCTTTGCAAGCTATGTATTTAATAATGTGTATCCGGAAGCAGTTTGATCACCTCGCAGAAGAATACATACATAAAATATATCCAATACTTTTGAAAAGACTTGATGATGGATGTGATGATGTTAGAGTAATATCGTTAGAAGCTCTAACAGAAGTTTGGAGCGCAATACCTAAGGATTATGACTTACAGTTTAATAAAGGGCATGTAGATACTTTGTATACAACAATTATAATATATTTGGATGATCCAGACAGCAAATTTCAAAATATTGCATTAGGTAATGATATTTAAATTAAGAGTGCATTTTAATATAATATCAAAATTGTAATATAATTGTTATATATATATATATATATATATATATAAAATACTTTTCTTTTAGATAAATTGAAGGAATTAGCCAAAGTGCATCCAGAATTATTATATCAGAAACTTCAGAAATGTAAGACAAATTTTAGAAATCAAAGGGATATGGAAACATTAATAGAGCACTGTCAATTTCTTTTAACCAATGAGTAAAATTGATGGTTATTATGTAAGAGTAATATTCTATTCGGTAATAATATTTCTTGTATAATGTATATGTGTATTTATTGTAAACAAAAGTTAATTAATTTATTCAAAATAAATTTTATAGACAGAATTTGAAATACCGTCTCATTTTAAGGTTATCTTAATTTCTGGCAATTATTTGTAACAATCAACGTGGAAATATAATACTGTTTGATACAAATATCTACAAAGAATCCGTTACTTAACTTATTAAATAAATTAATGTCTAAAAATGAATATGTACATACAAAAACGTGGGAAGATGATCTATAGATTTAAAGAATATACGCACATACACAATTTAGGAAATTTGTAATATATTTAAATGACCAAGAAATTAAGATAAACATACATATTAACTAAATGAAAAGATCTCATAAAATGATAATATAAATAAACTATTCCTTTTCGACAAGAAATAATACAGAGACCTACGGAAAGAAAAGTTAACCTTAAAAAAGTATTAAAACAGGAAGTACCCGCCCTTTTGAAGTCGCCATATTGTCCATGTCTTCCGCTTTCAGAGGCGAATCACAAAGGGGTGGCAAACAGGATTAAGAAATTGCCAATAATTCTGTCCAAGTTTTCATTTCAAGCTTCATCTTATTATTTTATAATTGTGGTAAGCGTACTATTTGAACATTATATTTCTTCTAGTTGAAAGGTATTTTTTATGAATTTTTTTTTCGTTCCTAAGTCTGTTCAAACATTTTTTATCTTTTCTGTCACTTTCTTGCCTGAATAATTCACATATTTATTTTATAATCGAATAATTACTTAATATTTCTTAGTAATATAGAAATATTGAAGAAATACATAACACGAATAATTTATACTGAATTTTTAATTTGAATCATCTAAAAATATTCTATAGAAGCATATCTACATGGTTATATGTGTACGTCATAAATAATATATCTGTACTGATGTTCGAATTTTGAAAATTGGTTAATAATTAAATATAATGTTACGTTTATTACTGTTAGAAGTATCAGATTCATTATCGATCAATTATTAACCAAGGATGAATTAGTAACCAACTTTTCCATTATTCTCATAATCCAGTAACCGTTTAGCCTGTGAAGTTCTGTTGTCAAATAAGTGAAATATTTATTAGGATCGGTGATGTAAAATTTCTCGTAAAATACTTGGAATATTCTCATGTGACTTATAATATTTAAGTTTATAGTATTTAAGCTATTAATAAAATATGTTTTTGTCACAGTAAACATGTCAGAACCTAATACCGATCACATTGACTCCGTAGAAGAAGAATTAGAAGTGGAATCTAACTACAAACCCCCACCAGAAAAAACAATAGAACAAATCCTAGAAACAGATAAAGAAGATGAAAGTTTACGCAAATATAAAGAAACTCTTTTGGGAGAAGCAAAGTCTGGAGGTGTTGTTGTAGGTGCGCATTTCATTAAATATTTAAAATAAATTACCTAAAAGAGGAGATAAATAAGAAGTATGATGCTCTAAAATTTTATAGATCCAAATGATCCCAGGAAAGTAATAGTAAAAAAGTTAGCGCTGTGCGTAGCAGATCGGCCAGATATGGAATTAGATTTAACAGGTGACCTCTCTCAGTTGAAGAAACAGACATTTGTAATAAAAGAAGGTGTTAGCTACAGAATCAGGATTGACTTCATTGTTCAACGTGAAATTGTGCATGGCCTAAAATATGTTCAAAAAACTTATCGTCTTGGAATGCCAGGTAAAATTTTCATTAATGATAAAATATTAATTATATCTTAACTTGTTTTTATTGCTAACTTAAAATTTTTAATTATGTCTAATTTAAATTACTAAATTAATATTAAATCATTATATTTAATTTTTGTTCAATGCTTTCTGCTTTAGGTGTCACAGGTATTTTTAAAACAAAGTATTGACAATACTGTATGTACGGCTTAACATGTTTAATATTCATTTGCCTTGTTATCCTTTCAGTGGATAAGATGATGCATATGGTGGGTTCTTATCCTCCAAAAACGGAAATTCAATCATATACAACACCAACGGAGGATGCACCAGCTGGAGTAATGGCACGTGGTTCTTATAGTGTAAGCTCTTTGTTTACTGATGATGACAAACACGAACACCTAAAGTGGGAATGGTCATTTGAAATTAAGAAAGACTGGAAAGAGTAAGCTCCCTTTTATAATGGGAAGCCCTACAACGATCGCAATTAAAATAAAAATGCCAAAAGGGACTCTAATTTTTATAGATATTCAGTCATACTGCGATGCCATAATTGTATTTTTTAAGTAATAAGAGAAAGAGTAACATTGATATTTATTTAGATACTTTTCCTAAATCGTAAACCTTAAAAGTGAACAATTGAGTACATGAATATATGCATACATAAACGCACATACTAAGATATGTATATGTGTATATATATTTACATAAACATATGTATATGTATGTATACACATACATAGTGAATCACGTAGGTACTATTTTATAATCATTTAAATTGTGTATATCAGTCAGTATTTAATTGCCTTTATACTGTGGTTATTCATATATTCCTCTTAATTTTTCCAATTAATATCAGTGTAAGATTCTTTAGTATTATATTGTTAACATATTTTGCAAAAGTTTACTGTCTTGATTCAAATCCCTCAATAGTATATTTTAACTAACAGTTGAATGACAAAAATATGCCTATTGTTTATATTTCAAATACTTTGTCTTTTAGTATCCAAAACTGGAAATTCGTTCATTCGAAGTTCAAGAATATAAATATATATCAAATTAATATGCACACATTATTAATGTAGAAAATTTAAATGGTGCGCTTCAAATATTTCTTTATGTCATATACATATATACATTATTACTTTTTATTATATCGTATTAGACTTAAATTGTTTTAAGATATGGAAAAATTTCCCACATAATATGACATTTTTATAGTCCTTTGTGTGTCAAATTTAAACTATTAATTAATTTTTTTTTTGTTTTAAGATTTACAATATGAAATAATAATTGTTTTGTAAAGCAATTTTTTTTAGAAACAATTTTATAATGTACATTAATAGAAATTGCAATATGTATTGCAATTGCAATTCCAAACTACAATGAGAATAAAAATATAAATTGCTTCTCAGTTACAGCTTAGAAAAGGCAACTTACAAGTAGAAATTATTTCTTGCTAATTTTCTTTGCTGTGCATGATGTGTAATAAATAGTGTATGCATTTAACACGAGTCCCTATGTGTAAAACAATATCAAGTTTCAATTAGAGGGACTAAAAGTTTGTTATTAAAAAGTGTTATTTTAATATATTATCCATTTTTTTTTTTTTTTTCTACATTTTAGAAGTAATAGTTTATTAGAATTGCTTCTCTATTTTATTCATTAATAGTACCACGCTAATAATGTCACATAGCAGTAAAATATTAAAAACAAATGAGAAACAAAACAATTTTAAAAGTCCAAAAATTGATTCTAATTAAGAATGCACCGAAAATGTATTTAAATACTGTTCATGATTCTAAAACTGGACACATGTTAACCTATAATTTTAAGGTTATACTACATATACAATAAAACCCTAAAGAGCTGCAGTAAAAATAAATGTTAGTAAATTGTTTGCAATTATTATTTTATGCTCCGCTTTTGTTATACTTTTACTATATTCAATTGATATATATTTTATTTAAATGAAGCATGGCAAAAGATATTTTGTTATAATAAACTAATGTGATGGGTTTATGATTTTAAATATTTAGAATGTTCATAAATGTATAGATCGTAACATTTTTCGATTAATATTTTATAAATATTTGAAAAATAAAAATTTTGATTCATTTACAATGACCATGTAACAATTTTGTATTGAAAAATAATTATGTTTTGTCTATAAGCGCGAGAATGTAATAAATATACGTGTTAGTAAAAAATAATCGCCCTTACAACAATTATGTATTTTGCGAAATAATCTAATATCAAATTTTCTAAATGTAACTTTCTTTACCAAAAACAGTTTTTCTTAATTGATGCTAGTTTTATGTATAGAAATAGAAGGTCATCGATTTATTTATATTTTATCTTGTTTACTATATTATACATGCAACTTCTTTTGAGTTGATAATCACATAACCTAAAATAAAATAACCTAACTGATTTATTTATATATATAGACATGCACATACAAGTATGTGCAATATGTTTATAAATATGGACTTTAATCTCCAATTATGGTCAGTTTTTGGAAATAAAAATTTGAACAAAGTTTAATTACAACGTAGCAAATATAATAAGAAGCAATGAAATTTTACAATTTTGATATATCGTAAGTCAATCCGTGAAATGTACATTTCTCATTACTATGAATCAATTTTTACTTCCACCATTAGATGGTACTACGCTAATATTTTTGCCTGAATGATAGGTGAGAGGTTATTGCATATATTTTATTTTATGTGCCTCCTCAGTATTAAAAGAATTGCACTTTGAAGTATTTGCCAATTTAAATAATTTATTTGTATAATGTATCAAATACATTGGAGTAAAGATGAATTCTTCTATCCTTCTATCCTTTCGTTGTGGCTGTTCTGAAACAAATCTTTTTTTAATGTTAATGGATTTTTTTTTACAAAATTTCTGAATTTAAAATTTAAAAAGGAACACTTTGAAACAACAACACCGACCATTTTTCACTTTTACATTTGGCACGACTGTTTTTATTTTATTCAAGACATGGAAATGCTATTCTTTCCTTCAATGCTTGTTACTTTTTGAAAATTAGAAGAACCGAAAATGGCCACAGACCACAGACAACACTAATTACACAATTGGTCTAAGCAAGATGAGAAAGATCTTCTTGACAAAACAAAGAAAATCACACCACCAAATTCACGATCAACTTCACGAGAAAACTTGTGTTCAACCCATACGACCAAGTTAAGTCACAGCATGCATCTCCCTTTCTTTTTTTCTTTTCTCTCTCTCTCTCTTTTCTTTCTTTTTTTTTTTTTTTTCTTTTAAGCAATATAATTAAAACTTGCCTACATAATAATTGTTTTCTTTTGATACCACTGAAACTAACTAAGTATTTCTTCTTGTAAAATTTTCATTCCCTATTAAATAGGTCGTTACATCTTTAAATGCCACTGAAATTATTAATGCATTCTTCCTGTTAAAATCATTTACATTTCTAATGCAACAATCTTTACTTTCATTTGACGCCACTGAAACTTTGGTAGGTAAAGTAGGAATAATGAACGCATTGACTCAGCGTAATAGTCATCTATTTGTTGTTCCGACACTATAGTATTATTGAACCACTGCACCTTTGGTTGCGCCATGCTATAACGCACTTTTAAAATGGTACTTTAAAAGAGCGTCACAGTGTTGGTCGCCAAGCACAAACACTTGGATTTTTTTTTTTTTTTTTTTACATTTCACTGTACACGTTCTGCTTTTTTTCTTCTATGCTTTTCAAATATTCATCACCAAACACTGTCTTTTTAGATTCTGTTCTGTTACACTGGAAGAAAAGCACAGAGAGCTATTTAGGGATATTGTCCTTTCACTTTCATTAAGTTCACTTTTCAGAACACGTTCGCACAATTCACTTACATAAGTGTTGGATGTATATATCACACGGATAATTCTACATAGTCATAAAATGCAGCTTTACAATTAACTAGACTTAATTACTGTATCAAATATAGTTTCAACCAGACCTTTCATATTTCACCTCTATCTTCATTAAGATTCATATTGTAAAAGAAGATTCATCGTGAAATTTTGAAAACAAAATATTTTTTAAAAGATCTCACTTGAATATGAAAGAACTGTGTGTGTGTGTGTGTGTGTGTGTGTGTGTGGCGCGTGCGTGTATGTGTAGATGTGTGTGCGTGCGTGCGCGTGTGTGTGTGTATATATATATATATATATATATATATGCGCAGATTATACGATTATAGTACAAATTAAATCTACGTCTCTTACGAATTATTTATGATAATTAAAATAACTTAATTAAACGTTTCCTCAGAACTTAATGAATTCTGAATTGCTTTAATGTTAAACGCTATGAATACTTCTCTAAATAAAAAGAACAATTAAGAGTATATATACGTAATAGCTGAAAATATTGTAATAAAAATTAATCAATATATTTGATTGAAAATTAAAATAACATTCTGTATAGAATTATTATCATTATTATTACTTTAATATTGTTATTAATATAACTTAAATTTTTCTTGCAATTCAGATTCATAATAATTTCATTTCTTTTTATGCATATACAGGCTTGTACGTCTAGTAACCTTTCAATGTCCCTAAACATTCATAATTAAAAGAAAAAGAGTACAAAAGGAATTGTTTACGTTGATCTAATATAATAATTTTCTTATAATGTAACGAATACCTGAACTTATATTTTTAAATTTCTCTTATAATTTAAACTGTCATATGTATCATTTTACATAACATTTATTAATAAAATTATTTAGTTAAAAAATTTCTATCATGTACATTTACTCTGAATTTTTTTTGATACTTTGTTTCAATATCTTTTGTTTAAGCTTTTTCTTTTTTAAATACAAAATTTCAATCTATATTATATAATGTACAATTTTTAACAAATATATTTTGTCGATGCAAATATGGTGATTTATGAGAAGAAAGATCATAAGACAGATTCATATTATAAATCTACTAAAATTTTGCGTATCTCAAGTATAAAGCATTTTTTTTAAAACATTGTAACTCATTCTTAATATGAGAAATGGTACTAAACACTCCAGCCAGTATATACATGTATCCGTTCTAGTTTGTGATTATCGAGGAAACTTAAGCACTACCCCCCTTAACAACGACGATTACCAGATGATCCTCCTTAAGTCCCTCTTCACTGAGGCTTGGACAGGTTCGTTTTAATAGCTCTGTAGAGAATGTACAAGGTGGAAATGCATAAAGCACCCCAGTTCCCTCTGTATCTTTGTTAAGCAATGAAATAACACCAGCTGCTTCCTTTTGCTTTAAATATGATACTAAGTTGCGTAAGGGTCTGGTTTGAACATTAGCATCATCTGTAGATATAACTGTACTTGAACCAGCCAGTCCTAGGAAAATAGCATGTGAACTAGAAGTTTGAATTCTCTTTGACACATCATCTAATTTTGGTTGATCTAAACGTAATCTTTGTGTAATTCTCAACATATGTTTTCCGTCTTCATCTTTCATCAAGGCCTCGATTATTTCTGTGTCACCATCAGTTAAATGGAACTTAGCTGGAAATAGAGAATTCTTTAAGATTAGTGCTCCTTGCCAAATTGCTATTGATTTCCTTGCCACTTCAGGTAATGTTCGAGAAGTAGAAAGCATTCCGCTACGAGTATTCTCTGAATCGGAATCAGAGTCAATTTGCCTTCTACGAGGAGATCTTGATCTTGATCTATCTACACCAGGTTCTCTCGATAAAGATCGACGTAAGCTTCTTGGTGTTTCATACTCTAATTCTGGAGGCGGTCTGCGGCTAGACCAATCGGCTTCTTCTCTCATGTAATTTTCCGGATAAGTCCCGCGATAACCCCCTCTTCCTCCGCCCCTTCTTTCATGCCAAGGAGCAGATCCTCTACCGCGGAATCCTCTTGGTCCATAACCAAAATCACTATCCGGCCCGTAAGGATCGTAAGGAGGTTCATAATCTACTGGTCTTGGTCTAAACTCTCCGCTTTCTTCTGGATAGGGTCTTGGTTTATATCCAAATCCCGGAGTCACATCAGCAAAATCGACTCTCAGCCTCCTATCTGGACCGCCTAGAGGAAATCCTCTCATTTCTTTTACAGCAGCCTGCGCTGCATCAATTGAATCATATAAGATATAAGCATTGCTATCGCCTTTAATATAATCAATCTTTTTTATTGCCCCAAATCGATCAAATTCTCTTTCTAGCTGTGGTACAGAAGTCCATGGTCCTAAACCACCAACCCAAATTCTTGTGGTAGGTGTAGCCTTCCCATATCCAATTTTACATTGGAATTTTCCTATATATTGTCCGGATAGTTCAACTTTACATCTATGTGCCATATCCAATGTCTGAAATCTGACAAAAGCATAAGCATTTCCTGTACCTGGTGGAGGTCTTTTAATGTCAATATCATCAACAATTCCATATTTACTAAAGATACGTCTTAATTCGTCTTCTGTAATGTTGATCTCCAAGTTCCCTGCAAAAAGTGTTCTTGTTGCTAGTGGGTCATCTTCTGGAGAAACATGATGTAAATAATTGGGGAATTTATCTTTTTTATTCTCCACGCGTTCAAATCCATGAACTGGATGTCGAATCATCATATGCCTTGGAGGGCCATAATGATGAGGTGGACCAGGATGAACATGGGGTGGGCCATGATGAATTGGTGGTCTAACAAATTCATGATGAGGAGGAGGTATTGCTTCGCGCCTCATTTCTCTATGCGGTGGAGGCAAACCAACTGGAGGTCCATAAACTCTTTCATATCTTTCTAAAGGTCTGTGTCTATCTGTTGGACCAGGACTTCTGGCATAGTATCTTTCATAATCAGGGGGCGTGATTGATCTTGGACGACGGTAAGTATCAGGTCTTTCATAAACTGGTTCAACAAGTGCTACCTTGTCATACATAATGATTCTTGGTTTTGCATGCTTTGCATCTCTAGCATCTTCTGAACTTCTGAAGCAAACATATGCGACGCGTTCATCTAATTCATGAGAAATTCTAATAGAAAAATCTCCGAACTTCTTATATTCTCTATAAAGAGTATCTTTTATCACTTCGTCACTTGCTTTTGGGTGAATTGAACTGATACAAAGCACTTTATAACTATACGGACGTTCTGGTGGTAATTCTCTGGGTGCTCTTAAATAATCATCTCTATGGGAGCTTGATTCTACATAACGAGCATGAGAGGAGGCACGTGTTGGAGGACTGGGACTTCTTGCACCTCTACTACGTCGACGAATTCTTTCAGGAGTTATTCGTTCATCACTGGAATCATCATATCTGCAAATTAATTAGAACAGTTCTACTATAACTAAAATACTTTTTGTTATATTGTAAAACAAAAAATTTCAACGATTTACTATATACATATGTACCTGTTACCTCTAGGTAATGTTATATACCATCTCTAAGTCTATATACCTAAGTATCTGTTCTAGTAAAGAAATATAAAGTAAAATAATACACACTTTGTATAAATTTCTAAAAATAGAGTTTAGTATATTGTGAAAAATTTTTACCGTCCCATCGATGATCTACTTCTCTTGACGCGCGGAGGAGTGTCACGACTAGAGCTCCTTTTCATATTGTTGCGGATTTTAACCGTGATCTTATGTCGATCGTCACGCGGAATCCCAATCATCAACGCTGTTTAACACGGCAGAGCCGAACAAATGGCGAAGAAAAAACAAAGGAACAATAATTACACAAAGATTACTCGGCTTGAATCAAGCCGTCATTCACGAAGTCTTTATCCTCCTCAATGAGCACAAAATGGCGACTTTCCTCTTTCCTTACTTAACTTCCGGAATTTCTTAGTAAGCTAAAAGTAATTACATAGAAATTTAATCAAATATTTTAGCTCTGCATTTCTTCAAATCTCTTAATCTCTTTTAACTCGGTTTGCTCTTTCCAAATTATATTTGTTTTGATTTCTCTCTCTCTCTCTCTTTCTCTCTCTCTTTCTCTCTCTCTCTCTCTCTCTCTCTCTCTCTCTCTCTATATATATATATATATATATATAAGTGGCACTACTTGCATGTGAAAACTATTGATTCGCAAATTGATGTGCAAGTAGTACGTTTCCGTCGACGAAACGAGAAGATCCGCTGAACATTTATTAAAGAAACAGCTACGCGCTTTTCTTTCTAGAGGGCATTCCAAGCATATCAATAGTTTTACTATTTCACGAGAGAGTGCATTCTATAAGAAATTTGATTGGTCCTATAAAATGTGTAATAGATAATTTTATTTTTTTCCATTCTATTTTATTTTTGAAATTAGTCGAAATAAATGAATTCAAATCGTGTATCCATTATTGTTATAAAGATGTTATAGTTTCGAGTTTGAGAAAAGATTTTTACCCGTTTACAGGATAATTCTTTTTCAGAAATGTTAATGCTATAAGTAGTAAGTAAGTTACTGCAACATCCGTACATTTGAATGTTTTCAGGTATAATATATAACACATTTTGATGCGCTATAAATAAAAAAAAAGGCTAATAAAATATATGATATAATTGTTTCTAATTACAGATTGTTTTATATTTTAAGTAAATATATTTTGACGCAAGTGTCTTTAAAAATAATAAGTATTGAAAGAAATGTTTCAAAGAGAAATTAATTTATGGATGCGGTTATCGAATGATTAATACATTTTTATCTAGGTGCATAGACTTTGAAAATTTCAAGGTTAGTTTTTTTTTTTTTTTTTAAATTAAAAACTATATATTTCTTTACGTAGGTGTGCAGCTTATAAAAGATAAATTTAATTATATATAATATGTGAAAGGTGCGAGATTATTTAAGGTCGTTTGATCAAAATTTCTGACAGTATGAAAATATTGTGCATCAATTCATCTATATATTTTTGCTAATCCTATATAGGTTTTATATGAATCTAATCTGACTTAGTTATGCTAAGATTATTATTGTATTATTAAAGACTTTCGAATAAGAAATATTCCTAAACATTCTGTTTTCATTTTGGAATTTTACAAGTAGAAAGTTTTTTAAGAATTATTTGTAAACTATGATCTACTAATTGTAGAGGGTGTATAAATATTACGCGTAAAGATCACCATTGGAAGATGAGGTGCATCGATCGGCACATCATTAAGAAATGTGATTGTATTTAAAAAAAATTATAGTTTACATGGCCTACATCTCCGCTTGCAAAGAAATCTAATAACATCAAATTGTACATCCTTCAGTACCATTCAATATTTGTTTAAAAAGTTTTTCTATCCAGTGATGAACGAAGTACAATGAAAACAAAAAGATTTTACCTTAATATTCGAGCTGCAGGACAGTTTTATCACTGAACGTTTCTTACAAATGTCCACCGACCTGAAGGTGTATTGATCTTTATACGTATTATTTATACATTCTGTGTATATATTTATAAAAGGTTCGGAAAAATCCAACATAAAAGTTTTCAAGAGAATATAGAAGATGATATCACAAATAAGGGAAATTACATTAAATATATGAGGAGTACATAAAGAAAGCAAGGTTAATTTCTTACGCCTTTATAAAAAGAGAAAGGTAATAAATATATTATACATTTGAAATACACTTGAATTGCTTAAAAAATGGAAATAGCTATTGATTAATTATAACAATTTATTTTTTGTTTCTATCATAAACTGTTGTACTTTTCTGTCAAACTCTTGTCTGTTAAATTTATATTCTTGCGCTATGTCCGGCATCAAAGGATCATCAGGGTTTGGATTCCCCAATAGGCATTTTACAGCGTCCAGAAGATTTTTTATTCCGATAGTCGGATTCCAGTTACCTTTTGGTGGCATGTTTAAAAGATCCATACAAATCCGGCCATTATTATCAATATTCGGATGATAAATAGGTGTTTGAAATGTAATCCTTGGAGGTTCAAATGGATATTGTTCAGAAATATCTATGGATAACTGAAAAACGTGTCCACTATATGGGCTTCCAATTGGTCCAATAATTGTTGCAACAAGCTTTTCAAAATTTTCAGACCGTGGATAACAAGAAATACCTTCGACAGGATTTCGACTAAGTTTTTCAAATTCACGTTTTAATCTGATAGATTTCTGCATTATGCCACCTTTAATAGGGATAAGCAGATCTCTGAATGTAAGTTAAACAATAAGCTAAATATAATTTAATCTAAACAAACAAAAGAGACAATATAACATTAGTTTTAAATAAAACTATTATTATATAATTATTGTCTATTTATATTTGTAATACATAAATATTACAGAAATAGAATTTTCAATTGTTTAATGATCTTTTCGTTTCTTGTATTGATAGTATTATTATAATTAATCGACAATGCTTCCCTTCTTTTTTCAATATTAGATTCTTCTGAATAACGAATAATTAATTGTATGTACCTGAATCAATTATTATTTGTACCTTTCGGCCAATTATTCATCATTACTTCATTATTTTATATATTGACTTATACATTTTACTTATACATATTCTTGACCCATATCAGTTAAATTCAAATTTTATCTTCCGATTGTTTTAAATATAATTATATCGTACTAACTTTTCATAAAGTTACCTCTTAATGTAACATAACTTTTGCTTAAAAATTATGAACGTTGAATTGTTTTCAAATTAATTGTAAATACGATATAACTTTCAAATATAGGGAGTACTTGGTCTAACAGATCCAGCTAGAAGAGGTAAATAAAATTACGTAATCAAAATCTAGGGGAAAATCTGAGATATTATAAAATAGCGCATATATAATTTCCCGAAGATTAAGTGGAAAGTGGAAAGTGGAAAGTGGAAAGTGGAATGTCGAAAATATATCTGTTGCCGTTTAATTAAATATACTTATACCGTTTAGCAGATTTTTTTTCAATGATATAAAATATCCCTAAAAATCATTATTCACTAGCGACTATTAAGCAATATTTGGAGTGTTTACAAATTAATTTTCATTTACGTGTATATTAAATTTTTGTACATACATGAATATATATATATATATATATATATATATATATATATATATATGTATAAATGAATATCGCATTAAATTAAACCTTTTTTAAATACAAAATTTAACTTGTATTCAACTCGACAGCATCTCTTGTCAGTATGTATAGGGAATCGAATTTTAATGTTATAACGGATGCGTAGATGGTACGTAATTAATGTTTGTTTAGACGAAGCGATTCGAATCTATGCATCATTTCTTTAACAATTATGTATGGATAATGTATAAATATTACGTAACTGTGGTAGATGGAGATATTTATAATATAATATATGCATATTTAAAGTAACAGAAGAAATGTGTATATATATATATATATATGTATATATATACACACATACAGATTCGGCAAAATATTTAAGGGGTTCGTCTATGAGTACCAGGAAAAGTAAGACGAAAATAAGAAGGTAAAAAAAAGTTGCGTTTGAGTTTCTACGTATTGGTCATTTACATAACATTATTTTATTACATATGTATATAGAAATTAAGCAAACTGTGCCTGAGGTCCGGCAGGTTCACTATGCAGATGAATACGGAGCAATGTTAATTCTGAAGAGGGACGTCTAATGATGACTACCAGATTGATCTAGGTGGAGACGTTTTCGAAATACCAAAGTTTATCCTTTGTTTCTTAAATGGAACTATACACTTTTTTTATACACCGTTCGATACATCTTTCAACTGCCTAGAAAAAAGTATTAAACTATTTTGTCTAACCAGTATGCGAAAATATTAGATATTTCAATGTTAATTTCACCAAATTGAGTGTACGAAAGACAAGGAAAACATAAATATAAAAGCATTGTCTTACATCTTCGCTTGTTTCTTTCCTTGTATGATCAGTTTTACAAGATTAGAGATAAAATGTCATTTGAATTAATCATCCTTGGACCGTTTTAAAGTGGCTTGTATGTATTGTATACTTCTTTCCTGTGGAGAATTAAAAACTGCATCGAATGGCGTATAAAAGAAAAATGTGTAGTTCCATTAAGAAAAATGAAATGTCACCTTGGAATCTCGAAGAAATCTACGTCCACGGAGAGAAGATGTTCGCCTTGAAACAATATGATTTTCATTTGAAACGCTTTTTCGAATGATACACAGGTACACAGGTAGACAGTAACATACAATAATATACAATAGTTTCAATAGTTTTGGATCGATTGGAGCGTGGATCGATTAAAACGGGACACCCTGTACAATACATTATGATAGCACTCGTATTACATTCGAATATATTATCGGCTACGAGCGTTAACTTTAGAACATTGGCAGCGTCGATAACCCTTGCACAATTTATCATTGAGAATATTATTGTCATATAAGCTGATAACGCTGTAAATAATTATGCATCAAGCGTTGTCCGTAATGTTATGTTATAGTGTAATCTGTAATCATTGGACTGCGGATATTTATACATTCATTTGGAATTTTCTGTGGAAGTACAAGTTGCATAGAATGGGCGCGATACGAAAAAATATATGAAATATCCAAAGTATAGTAATACTTGATGTGCGAAACAATTTTTAACAGCAAAGTTTTTATTCTTTCAATTATATTCTTAAACATATGAATTTACATGAAAATCTGTAGTCTAGCGATACAGCTGTTTGCTGTAGTCACTTGGAGATTGTTAGACACTTTAAGATAGAAAATAATATTCTCGGTTGTCGGAATAGAGAAGAATTATTGGAAGAATTATTTTCAAATTGAGATTGCTTTCAAACGAGTTATAACGCAAATTTAATGTTGTTACATTTCGTCCGATTGCTTTCGCTATAGAGATAAGTTAATATCAAGAAGTTGCACGGATTTATATAGACCAGTTTACACGAGTTTATATAAGACTGCGCGTAAACAGATTTGCCGCAGTCTGTTCGCTGAGACGGTGTCGGATAGAAGTTACGCTATAGTTAGCCGTTGCAAAACATGGCTTCGAAGAGCGATTCTTTCGATTCTAATTGCATGACATTGACGAGATTCGTACTATCCGAGCAACGAAAAATACAAGACGCTACGGGAGATCTAACTCAGCTTCTGAACAGCATACAAACCGCTGTAAAAGCGGTCAGCTCGGTAGTTAGGAAAGCCGGTATTGCCAATATGTGAGTATTTATTATATATATATATATATATATATATATATATATATATACAAACACACACATATATATATATATATACATACATACATACATATATATTTATTTATTTATTTATTTTCAATCATTTTTCCCAGTCTAATATGTTTTTGCATAAATTCATAACGTTACAGTAATACTCTTCCTATATGAACAATAAACTAGGGCTTGGATTAGGTGTATTGGATCATAGAAGAGCGATTCGGAGGATCGATATTATCGTCGATATTGAGGATTCTCGTGGAACATGGTCGTACGCAGGAGACGAGCCTTCAGACTGATTAATACAAAGCCCGATATGATCGATGTTTTCGAGCAACGGTTTGTGTTGTTTCGTGTTGTGGTAGTTGCTCACACCTACGTTGGGAGAAGTTGCTCCAAGCGAGCAGGTGCAGCTTCGATGAAAGCGCGCGAACGCGTCGCATCATGGATCGTTTGAGTTGTTTCACTCATAGCTAATGCGGATTAATAACGACTCTATCCGTTTGCCGGGATATCGTTGTAGTCTACGTTTAAGTAACGTCTAGTGCCATGAAATGGCTATAAGCCGTTAGACGGTATCGCCGTATCGGGCACATCTTTATATCCAACTTTTAGTTTGAGCTAATCTTTTAGTCGGATCGGCCCTCGCTCTATACTTGCCGCTGTGTTCCGATTCACCCTATTTACATGTATATATCGTCGATATACAATGTTGAGAAATCTGAATATCGACGGTAATATTGATCGTTTGATCTTATAGATCGTAAGATGTATTAATTAAAGGAGCGTCCATTCGTGCAGTTGTTTGCTCTTTTCTACAAGTTTTAAGCGATAAAATTGCTATGGACGCATTTGCACGTGCATCAGACTCGATTAAGGTAAAAAGTCGTTGGCTCATCGTTGTCTTTTCTTGATTATCATCTTCTGATTGGACATTTTCAAACGTTCCGCAAAACTAATACCAACATATTACGAATAGTTGTTACCTAATAGTTAATAGTCGTAATCACGTTATAATTATTATTTTATAACGAAACAAAGACGATTGACAGATAATCGATCGTGTTGTTCATTGGCTTTGTTCAAGCCTGAAATTCATGAATTCATGTACGGTAAGCGTTATTCGTTGGAATATTCGCATAGCCGTTAGTTTCTGATGAGACGCTTCACGCGTCTCATTTACGATTTGTCAAATCGTCGTTTCATAATCGAATATTAAAATTTACGAATACACGGTACGTACACATACGAAATATGCACTTATTTGATTAGTCGAGATGGCTAATTTTTAGAGAAGGGAAGCTTTGTTTCCTCCTTTCAATGGCATTTTATTGGAACAGGTATGGCATAGCCGGAACTCAAAACGTCCAGGGGGAAGAAGTAAAAAAGTTGGACGTATTGAGCAACGAGTTGTTCGTGAACATGTTGACATCCTCTTACACAACCTGCGTTCTCGTGAGCGAAGAAAATACGAACGCGATCGAAGTGGAAACTGAAGCGAGCGGAAAATATATCGTGTGCTTCGATCCGTTGGATGGATCATCCAATATCGATTGTTTAGTATCGATTGGTTCTATATTCTCGATATTTAAGAAACCGAGCGAACCGAGAGCGTCTATGGAGGCGAATGCTCTTCAACCTGGTAAAAATTTGCTCGCCGCTGGATACGCGATCTATGGTTCAGCAACTATGATGGTACTCTCGACTGGCCAGGGAGTCAATGGTTTTACCTACGACCCAGCGATCGGAGAATTTATTTTGACAGAAAAAAATTTACGCATACCTCCCAGAGGAAATATCTACTGGTATCTAGAATGAAAATAGCTTAATATTTATCGTAGCGTACGATCCATGACAAGGCTGGCAACGATGATTTTAGCATCAACGAAGGATACGAGACTACCTGGGACACAGCCATCAAGGAATATATACATTCGAAGAAATATCCTGAGAATGGGAAACCATACAGCGCAAGGTATGTGGGCTCTATGGTTGCTGACGTGCACAGGACGATAAAGTATGGTGGAATATTTCTTTATCCAGCAACGAAAGCTCATCCTACTGGCAAGGTATAACAGCCATATTTCGCCTTCGTCATTATTAACATTTGTCTTTATTATAAAAAGATGTACGCGTGCATATGATCATTTTCGAAACTATCATTTGTAGCTGCGCCTTTTGTACGAATGTATACCGATGGCGTACTTGATAAAACAAGCCGGCGGTATGGCAACGAACGGGGAGATTGATATTTTGGAGATCGTGCCCGAGAAAATTCACCAGAGATCCGCGATATTTCTGGGATCACAGGAGGATGTGCAAGAAGTCTTACAGTTTATTAAAAAACACAAGAAATAGTGTACAGTGGGAAGGGGGTAGTCGAACGAAGAAATAGTTTTCCGAGTTTTTATTGTAAGATACAAGTTGCTTACAGGTTCTAAGTATATGTATTTTATAAATGAAAATTTAGAGCTGCATTGTCTTATTGGTGCAACGAACGTGGTGTCGTTTGCCGGATTTTCGCTCTGTCATTTGTTAAATTTCCACGTTTACCTCCTTACGTTTACCTCCTCGTTTACTTTTGATATAAATGTAAAAAACGTTTAATATCTGTATCCTTCGTTAGTCGTGGATCCTCCGGTAGCAGCCGGTGTCCTTGGAGCAGATCCCGCAGCTGGATAAGTTGCCGTCCCCTCGTATCGTACCATTGGCCGATAGCCACCACCGTCGGCAACGTAGTCGACGATTTGTGTTCTACCATCTGGCAATAGCACGTGATAAGTTCCAGTTGCTTCATTGTCTTTTCGTGACTCGTGGTGGCCAAAGTTTAAGCCAGCTACTGCGTCCTCCACTTCGTACGAAAATTCGTAATTCGCCGAATCCTGTGAAGAGGAAAAGAGTAAGAGACGGGCGGGGTGGGGGTGGAGAGGGAAAGCATTTGTCCAGACTGTAGATGTCCATGACTGTAGATATCGAGGTATGGTTTTATGCGACGGGCAAATAATTCGACAAGGCAAATCTTTATCGTATTGCGTAAATTTTGTAGTAAGTTGGAGGCATACGAAAATACGAACATCGGTGAGATAAATTGAAGGCAATTAAGTGGCTTTTCGTGAAAAGAACTCGGGCGAAAGAGAAGAGAGGAAACGTTGGTGCTACTTACACCGGCCCATTCGTCCGGATGACCAGCAGCAGGAGCTGGTCGCGCTCCAGTTGCTGTAGGCGGAAGATAGGCAGGTCCTTGAGGTTCGCTCAAAATTCCTACCAACGTCATCGTTAACAGAAGCGCCTATGTAGGAAAAAAGAAACTGTTTTACGCCTTTCAGCTCTTTCAAATAATTAGCAAAGATAAAACCGTTGATGATGAGATATATTCGTTTAAATATATTTACAGAGGTGAATGTGTTTTATTACAACTGGATCAACGTTGTATCTATCATGGTTGCAAGACTATGGATTTTATTATTTTATCAGCGATATAGTTGGAATGAGAAGACGAGAGAGGGAGGGAAAGAGAGAGAGAGAGAGAGAGAGAGAGAGAGAGAGAATTCGTAAGAAGAATTATGAATCGCGCAAAGAACAAACCTTCGGAATCATTAGCAACTTGGCACAAATGCTGCGTGTCTTCGCTGAAAGAAAATAGCTTAATGTTACGAAGCCGGTGGATTTTATACCACGTTCGAGGTGCGGGTGCGACGAAATGCAGATGAAATCACGGCGATTTGGGGGAACTTTAATACGAATCCATACCTATAATTGTAGTTAATAATAAAACCGCATTGGCAATCTGGCTATAGCTGTATACAGCGGTAATCGTTCATTTGATGCGCTCGTAACAGTTCCTGAATCGCTCAAATTTTTACCATTTTCGGTATGGAATTATTCAAATTACCTTCTGCTTGCGAAAGATTCTTTAAAATCAGAATTCGTTACATAAATAATATGTTTGCCGTTGTAGAAATCGGATCGGAGGCGCAATGCTGCGGTTAAACACGATCGATGCGCTCGGGGTGACGGATTAACGAAACGAAAGAAAGTTATTCGAGGAATTTTTCTTACACGGTATACTTTTTGTTTACTTCTATCGTAGTTTCCTTGTATCTTTTACACGTACAATATAATGTAGGTACAAGCTTTTCACATCGTGAATACGTATCGCGATATCAAACGCTGTTTATACGATGCGACAGTCTTTTAAGTCAATACGTATGCACTATACATATAAAAGTGAAAACCTGGTGAGAAACTCGTCCGATCCCCTATCGGGTTGTTAATTTAACGATGAATCTAATACATACAGGAGCATATAAAACTTGCTGGTTTCCTTAGTCACGTTCGATAATCTTGTGCGCATTCGCGTAAAACCGAGTAAAAAAACGTAATTAAATATGTCAATAATAATGAGAATAATAGTAGTAGTAGTAGTAATAATAATAATAATAATAATAATAATAATAATAATAATAATAATAATAATAATAATAATAGTAATAGTAATAATAATAGTAGCAGTAGTAGTAGTAGTAGTAGTAGTAGTAATAGTAATAATAATAATAATAATAATATATAATATGGCGATACTCGGAGGTTTAAACATCTATAATACTGTTGCGTTTCTTTTCGACGTCCGTAGAGTCCAGATCGTTTCCAAGGCTGCCGACTCGTCCTCTGAGACCGATTCCAGTTCCAACCTGGCCCGTGGCTTTCAATTTCTCTTGCATTTGCGCCAGCATGTCCTGCATTCTTCGTATCTGCGAAGGTAAGATTTTAGAAATAATTCTAGATACCGTTTACAAACGGTGAAATACGAAAATGATGATGTTCAACGCTTTGTTCAACCACGAAATACGTGATCACTGGCGCAAATATGCAATTGCTTTTATGCAAACGTCTTAGAAACAGCGATCTTTTTTGCCACCCGGCATGATCTTTGGTGTTGCGTTACTTGTACTTGTATGAAGAATATCGTCGATAAACATGGACCAATCGTTAATGTACGCTAAAACTACCAAAAATATACCGGGTAGAATACCGGTCTTGAGATTTTCGTATCTTGGACGATTACCGGAAACGTATTATATACGCGTTTTTGCAGAAATTAATATCGTTTTTTATTCAAACGGAATTCGTTTGAATCGTAACGATGCCTCTTACCTCTTCGTCTTTTTGTAGGAGTAGCCTGTCGGTATCGGATATACTGTTCTCAAAATGCGGGCCCGAATCTCTTTTCAGCTTACTGCGGACGAGAGTAAATAAAATTATATGTTTGTTGGCGGAATTGGGCTATACCGATTACATTCGGTTGGTAGCACGTTCGATTAATAAAATTGGAAGAAGAAAGTGAAACGCAGGGTGTCTCGGCTAAATCGGATCGCCTGAATATCCCGAATGTCACGCGTGCCCCCGTTGAAGAAATTGTCTCACTTTATCCTGAGAGGCTTCTTCTCATTCGTCCGAGACACCTTGTACACTACGAAGAAACTAGTACGAGTAGAAACTAGGATATTATAGAAAATACGACGATACGATGGAAAAACGATGGAAAAACGATGGAAGAAGGATGGAAGGAGGATGGAAGGAGGATGGAAGAAGGATGGAAAAACGATGGAAAAAACGATGGAAAAACGACGAAAGAGAAAAGATACATGGACGTACGTACATCTAGAGAGAAGTATACCTACTGAAATGCAATACTTATTTACATGCGTAAATACCTCCGTTCCCGGATGGCCTGCTGTGAAATTTGAGAAATGCATTGCGCTCGGAAATTCTCGTAATGCACATCCTGTGTCACGTCTTTCAGATCTTGCATGTGCGTGGATATCAGCATCGTTCTTAATTTCACGAAATCGCTGTGCTTCGGGTTCTCCACTGCGGCCGATCGAAAGTCAAACGTTAATTTCCTGTTCGAACGATTACTCGACGCCGCTACTGTCTCGACTGTTTTTTTTTCCCTTTTTTTTTTTTTCTTTCTTTGTTTCTTCTGTATTCGTAAAAGAGCACGTTAAAAATGACAATTGTTGCGCCTGCTTGCGAACGAGGTCTCTCGAGCGAGGTAAACTGTCGTTGTTGGCGCTTGTCCGGAGATGCGATGGAAAAGTTGAGACGAACGTGGGGTCGATACGCGGACGAATAATTATTTCGCATTTCGGGCAATTGATCTTAGATATGGCGGGCGAATTTTGTCGCTCGCAAGGTGATGCAGAAATGGCCATTTTTGAAACATCGGCCAGCTTGGAAAATCCGAAATCTAGTTACCTTCTACCACTCCCCAGGGATATTGGCGACCGCGGACCTTCTTGCCCGCGACTTCCAGCACCGTTGAGCTGCCGACCACAGCAAACGGGATGCACGCTTTAAGCTCTTTGTCCTGTTGCTTAAATTCCTCGTCCTCGTCGCTGTCGCAGTCCGGAAACTGATATATCTAGGCGCAAAATATTGTGCGTCTTTTCACGTTAATTGCCTCCTCCCTACTCTCTCTCTCTCTCTCTCTCTCTCTCTCTCTCTCTCTCTGCTTTCTTCTCTACGTTAGCATGCAGGCAGGTTCGTTAAATAGAGGAAAATAGTACAGGAACGACAGATACTACCTGAATCTCGTGCTCTTCGATGTCGGCGAGTATTCGATCCTTCAACATTTTCACTTCGTAGGTCGTTAACGTGTCTGCCTTTGCAATTACAGGGACCACGTTTACTTTACGGTGCAATCGTTTCAATACTTCCAGATCGATTTGTCTGAGTCTACGGGAGGCAAGGTGGTAGTAAGGGAGTAGACGAAGCGATACAGTGTGAAATATAGATAGATGCTGGGATATACCCGTGGCCATAAGGAGGTATGAAGTATAAACAGCAATGTACTCGGTTGTCCTGGATGTTCTTCCTATTTAATCCGCTCTCGTCCGTAAAATATTGTCGGAACTGTTCGTCGATATAGGCCGAGCACGCTTTCCAAGTGTCCTCGCAGTTTACCGCATCGCCAAATCCTGAATACAAATTAGTGGTGTTGTAGCGCGAGCGGAAATTTCGTGACATTTTCCTGGCCAGGGAACTCTCGCGTAACACGTTTAAATTAAACTCGCCTATTTCACGTATATCGACGTCATAGCGTGCAAGTTGGACGTTCGTCCGACTTAACTGCTGGAATGGCAGTGTCCTCCGATAGACACGACTGAGAAACGTATTTTTATCCGTTTCTCTGACACGTGGCTCTCTTTTCGATGCAATTGGTAACGGGACGTGGCTCTTTGTAACGCAATCGATAATATAACGGAACGATGTATAAATAATTTAGTGGAATGCGGGAGTAATGCAATTATGTAACGACACCTCGTTCAGATGATAATATGTAGGCGACTGTTGTTAACGTGCGGTGCGAGAGTTAGGCTACGGTTACAATGGACGCGTATTCCGATGAATTGACATTCTGATGAACTCGATACGTCAATGAAATCAAATACGTGTACACACACGCGCACACACGCACCCATATATATATATATATATATATATATATATATATATATATATATATAAATCTATATATATATATATATATATATATAGATTTTTACGAGTGCACGCGTCGCGGTATTCGGACGTTAGGTTGGTTGGAACGCCAGTCAGCCCGAATACGCGTCCACTAAAACCGCGACCTTTGGCAAACTTTGTTCGGCCGTATATAAAGTACTAAATGAAATTATACCAGGTGTGTCGACGATCGTTAAACGTAGCCTGACTCCACGTTCTTCGATGTCCATTGTCTTCTTTTCTATCGTTGTTGTCTTTTCAATGCGTTCTAGAAAGGACTAGTTTTGGCAATGATCATCGAACGTGCGACTTAGTATGTTTGTACGTATAGTACCAACCAGCGGCATCGAGGATTCGTCGGTCTTTGTAAAGATCACCGAGGAACAGACTGTTTATCAGGGTAGACTTGCCGAGGCCACTTTCTCCTAACACCATCAGGGTGAACTCGAATCCTCTTTTAACCGATTTTCTGTGCACTTGCTCGGGCAACGTCGCGAATCCAATATAGTCCCTGTCTTGATGAATAAGACAAAACGATTAAACGTTAACGATTTGCTCGAGTCGTCGTTCGCTTTGGCCTGTCTCCTTCCTTCTTGCTTTTCATTATCCTGCTTCTCGTTTTCGTCTCACCCTTGCCCTTTCTTGCAGAGTCTCGTCTCTCGACAGAAGAAAGACAGAAGAAAGACGGAAGAAAGACGGAAGAAAGACGGAAGAAAGACGGAAGAAAGACGGAAGAATGAAAGAAGAAGGGAAGAAGAAACGAAGGAAGAAAGAAGAAAGACGCTTGCATACGTACCACCGGACATATTAGCAACGCGCGACGGCACTTTGATAAGCGTCGGACAAGAAGCGCCGAATGGGCGATAAAACAGCACTGGAACACCGCACGAAACGCCAACGAGGGTAGATCGCTACTGTTTTGCCCTCAGGATCGCGCTGCGCTGGCGCACTGGCAGCCACCGATCAATAACGCGCTCGCTAGTTCAGTTCCTGCTTCGTTTCCTGTCTGCCCCGCTCGCAAGACGCAACAACTGCCTCGGTACGACGGTAGGCCTGTTTCCATACAGACTTTTCGTTTCTGTTTCGCTACAGCTACGTAAACGCGACTCGTCCGCCTTGCTTTCGTTCGTTCGCTAAATCGAGCCGAAGAAAAAACGCGTCTCGCCGATAAACAGCGCGAATCTCTGTACGGAAGAAAATGTATCTGGTCTCGTTGAAATTGAGAACGCGTGAAGCGTATCGTTTTCCGTTAGTCGACCGTGCAAACTGACCGATGACTAAATACGGACGCGCCAGCCTTTAAGCGGAATCGCAAACAAAACGGCAGAAAAAAGGAGTTTATCTTTCCCGTTATTTATCTTATCGATCGTATCTCGTTTGTTTTGCATGATTCTGAGAAACTGATTTGAACGGACGGAGGCAACGAAACGACGCGGGACGCAATGGTTGATCGAGGGCTGGTCGAATGTTAACGAAGAGACAGAGCAGACGATGCAGGTTCCAACGAGATTCGTGGCATGGGCGATCGTGAATGGTACGCGATCACGACGACTCGCGTAATTTCCGAGGAGGTCGTCGGGCTAGGATGTTTCTCGAGTTCCGGCGCCACGCCTCGGAGTCAACGTTCCCGTGGAAAAGGCGAGGAAGGAAGGGGCAAAACCCGGTGGCCGAAGGTGGGCGAACGTAGACGAAGATGCTCGTCGTGCGCGACTTTACGAATTGACAGTCCCGACACGTGGACGTCGCTCTTGTAATACTTGGAACACGAGACGAACCCATCCGGCTTATGTACCACGTTGTACCCGGGCCGTACTTGCTTCGCATTCTTCCTTCGCTGCCGGCACCCTGTTATCCACTCTTATCCACTGTTATCCAACCATCGATCGTCCGAACTCCGTTCGATTTTCTTCTCTGCCTGTATCGCCAATACTTAACGGATTACGTTTTCCCTCTATACTTGATATACGGTAACCGACACCGATTCCTAGGAACATGAACGCGTCGAGAAGCATTTCGTTGTAGATTCCGCGTCGAAACTGCAGCGAAGATGTAACGGTTCGTATCTCGGACGTACGTGAAATCGACGATAGCTGGTAGTTAAATGCTAAAGGTCGCTTTAGCTTCCTCGAAACCACCTTTTTCACAGCCAGATACGCCTATTGGTATTTATAAACGACGGATTTGGTCTTGATTAATCGATAGACGAATAAAGCGAAATTTGCCCGGTAAACGAAATAAATACAACGGTGTACAAGTACTTTTCGTCAGCCAGCGTACGTAAAAGATCGGTGCGATTTCATCGGCAGTTGCATAGCGTTTCTCGTAATCGTGCTTTCCTAATATTCCATGTTCAACGTGTATATTACGAAGGAAACACGTGGATAGTATCCGTTACGATCTTTACGTAACCGATGATACGGATACGAACGTGTGCCGAACGAGAACCATCTGTGACGTCGGACATTACAAAGATCGTGGAAGGATGCGAAGAGAGCTAGAAAGATGAGAGAAAGCGAATCCGACTGTCTCTCGGTGTTGCGTCAACGTAATTGCAGCAGCGGTTAAGAGAGTCTCTTGTGAACTCGTCCGCGCGCGTTGCATCAGCATCGCGGATGCTGCGAGTCGAAAATTATGCGGCGGCCGTATCGCCGAACGATACGTACAAATCGATCCTCTTTTTACAAGTGGGTTTCTCGAAATGAAAACGAAAGTGATAGGACAGCGGCAAGCAACGTGAAAACACGAGGGGAAGGCGGACACGATCAGGCGTAGAAAATATCGGGCGAGTCGTTTCGATCGAATCGGCGCACGGTTTGTTCCAGATAGTTGCAAGCAATGGCATTTATGTATTATAATACCATTAGGCTACCAGGGAGGAATAGCAATGGCGCGTATCGGAATCAGTTACTGAATGCATATGTATAACGTGTCCAAAAGTTTCCGGCCACTTGTGTTTCTCGATTTATACGAAGTCTGTTAAGCTCTAAGCGTTATATTTGAACGTCAACGTATCGGAATACTAATGGCGAGGAATTGGATTTTTAGAATTCGTTGTTTGAACTCGTCGCATGTTTATCGTCGGATCGGACGTAGATACGCGAGCTTACTTTGCCTCAGCAGCAGTAACAACGCTTGCCGCAAAACCTCTGCTGTAGCTTTAAATTCTGTCAAAAATGATAGAAAGTCATTCATCGATAACATCGATCACAGTAACACGGTGGATCATCGATAATTTCACGCCGATTAATGTAACGCTGAGCGCTGAACAACGATCGAAGTAGAATAGTCATCTGTACGAAGGTGGTTGGTACAACCAAAACGAAAAGGTTCGCGGTATAAGAATCGATGGATTACCTCAACCGATTCCGATTACGAATAATCGTGGTAGATTGACGAAGCGTTTTTGGTTACCGATAGCCATTGCATACGAGAGAATTGTCTTTCGTCGTCAGTAACCATTATTCGTGATGGAATTTTGTTTTCGGTTGCCCGATCCATCGACGGGACGATTAACTGCAGCGGATACACCCGTTCTCCTCGCTTCAAGAAAGTCTTTGGTGTTCTTTGTCTGCGTACCGATTATCGGTAACCGTTGATAAAAATTTGCGATAGTGGTCGGAAGTAACCGAAAAAAAAGAAAAAAAAAAGAAAAAAAGAGGAAAAAGAGAAAAAAGAAAAGAAAAGAAAAGAAAAGAAAAGAAAAGAAAAGAAAAGAAAAGAAAAGAAAGAAAAAGAAATGGGATTAAACTACCGTTTGTAAGGCTAGGAGGGAGACGGAGTAAAAGAGAAGCGAGTGTTACATAAACGATCGTATCTCGGCGTTTCACATCGACCTTTAGGGCCGAATCGCGGATCGCGAATCACGGATCACGAGTCGCGCGAGGATTCACGAAGCGGAGGAATCACGAGTAAAGAGAGTCGCGTTAGCGATGCAACGGCACGACGTTCTCCGACTTTCCTCGTTGTTCCTCGACAAGAGGCGTGTGCGCTATCTGGAATACCAATGTTACATAGAGAGCACTTGACGTATCGTATTCTGCATAGCATTGTCTCGTTTCGACGAGTTCTTTGATCGCGCAACAGCGCTCGATTCGGCGGAAGCCGTTCGAAAACTTTGCCAGTTCCACGAAGGAAACTTTCTGTCCTGGAGGCGCTGCCGCGACCGCGACAGTAGTCGACCGAACGGTGCCGGCGCAACCCGTGGCTTTATATAATAAAAGAACCAGCCTGGCGTTCGCAGCCGTGTCGCGAATTACCGACACGCGAATTCTATCCTTACGCAACCACCGTACACGGTATTATTCTAGGTTAAATAATATTATGTCACGAGGAAAGCGTGCTTACTGTAATCGAACATGCGTAACGCGCTGCCTTCCATGAGATTCAACGAGTTTCCTCTCTCTCTCTCTCTCTCTCTCTCTCTCTCGTTAAACATCTCCTTCGTCATTCGTGCATCTTTATCAGCTGTGACAAGCTGATCGGTCTTGATTTTGTAGGCGCAATGCGAACGGGCGACTTTGGAAAAGACGGGGACAGAGCTGAAACTCGAGGTGGCACTCGCAGCGCGACGATATCCTTCAAAAGCGACTCGACTTTACACGCCAAAGAAGTAGCGCGCTATAGCGAAAGAAAGGAAGAGATAAGCGAGGATGGCACAACTCCCTCGCTTCTGCGGCTGGTGCAATCGAGTTCTTTCGCATTGAGTAACGTCTGACGTAACTGCAGAACTGGAGAACGTGGAACCGGTTCCTCCGAATTTTGTCAAAATCACGACGATGTAAAAAGTCGAGGATAGAACGACACGACAGACCTACTACCTCCGGGATTTCCGTCCGATTGTCGTACGTAAGAGACCCTCTAGACTCTGGACGATCAACGTACAATGCGCGCTGTTTACGATACGGACGATTTGTTCGGATTGAAGTCGTATGGTATTTATTATCTGTTTGACCTGGCGATGACCTTGACTTTCGTCCCAGGCAGGTAAAGGTAAAGGAGACCATTGTCAAGATTTTTAAACGGATATCGTCATTTCTGAACGTTGCCCAAACACAACAAACGCTTATCTTGCGCGGAATTCGCTATCGAAATACGAAGCTTGGGCGTGCCGCCTGCATTAAGGTGACCCGGTGTACACACCGCGGGGGCGCGCCAACATGTTTCTTCGTAGCGCCGCTATTGTTGCTATAGTATCGCCGAACTAACCCCAACCTAATCCCAAAACAGTCGGCGTCCACTGATTCGGCAGTACAGCTTTCTTTCGTTTGTTTCTGTTATGTCGCCTGGCTTCTTTTCCTATTCGTTCCTCGGAGTAGAGAGATCCTACACTCGTGCCGCATGATTTTATATGCGTATGCGTACATGCATCTTTCGTTGGTTGGTTTTTCTCTTTCCACGGAAAGGATACTTACGACGTTCGTATTTTTTCAAGAAGGACAGTCGACTAGGATGCGTTAAAACGTCTACCATTTGTCGCTCGGTACCGCACAGTTTGCAATTTAAATGGTTGTTAGTAAAATACGTAATACCCTCGACGCTTATCGTCCATCCAACTTTACGCGATACTGTTTCTTTAATCGGGCCAGGGCTCTTTCGTAGGTAAGAGGTACGTTCGAGCCCGTGTATCCTGCCTTTTCTCTTTCATCTAAGCCCCTAAGGTATATACAGGTGAGACAAGGTATACATAATACGAACATAGATATTGTTATTGAAGCTCGTGACTCGCCTTATCGTATTTCGCGCTTCGTTCGTTGTGTATTTTAATTGCGTATTTCGCTGATCGCGACCGCTAACGACCGTAAGAAATAGTTGACGCGACCTTGAATAAGAAAAAAAGAAACAAGAAAAGAAGCAACAAAAAGGGAAACACGGATCGTTCGTTTAGATTTCGTGGATCGGACGTCTGCGTTGCACAGGAATGCTAACGGCCGCGTGTACGCACACCTTTTCCGGGACAGCGCGAAGCGGTAAGCCCTTTGGGAATAATTCTTCCGCGTACACGAGGCCGTGGAAAACAAAACCCGATCACGTAGGTGCGCGCATGGGCGTGAGTATGCTCGCGACAACGTGTCCCGTTTTTGAAATCGCCCCTACGTGATCGAGGTAGATCCGCTTGAATTTCTCAGGAGGCAGGCGATTAGCAATCGGCCGTACGGAGACTCTGCCAAAGATTACCAACGAGTTACGGCCCGATATTCTTGTCTGTTTTTTAAATTTTACGTTGGATTCGGTCACCAACCGAATGCTAATTCGCCCCAACTTACATAACCAACACACGCGTAGCTGCGAAAGCTAATCAAATTTCATGGTTCTACGCTCGTTCTTCTCCTCCTCCTGTGTTATTCTTATCGAAAGAATATACGATGAGTCAGAGCTTGGATGGAACACGAAATGAAAAGTCGTCCGATCGAGTTAGTTGATTCGTTCGACCCGTACTTTCCAAATATCCGTTAAAATATCCGAGAATCGCGATACGGGCCCTTCTCGTTGTACCTTTCGTTAGTTTATAGTTTCGTTAGTCTATAGCTCAACTAATTCAGTCGCTATTGTAACATTTGAATCGAGTTATCGCATCCGGCACGCTCGATATTTCGTCGTTGAATCGAACGAAAGGAAATAGGCAAAATAAATACGCTGTATACGTGATTCTATACAAGGGGTATTTGTTAGCCGAGTAATACGATTTGTCAAATTTTATTTGAACGATCGAATGGAAAGAAACGCGCGAAAGTAATCAGTTTGCATTAGAATTGCAAGTTGTTCGTATTAGAAAAATACTGCGGTTTTGCAGTAACGCGGTATTAAGATAGGAAAGGTTATCGTTGTAATATTTATTATTTATATATATATATATATATATATATATTAATTACTGCGAGTCGTCCGCGCAAAGTTATTTTTCTATATCGAAACGTTTCTACTTGCTAGTTGGATAGATTACGCCGGGTATGTGTATAGGTGCGTAAACACGGTGTTTGCAGTTAAACGAGAGAGAGGACGAGAGAGGGCAGCACGCATCCAATGTTTGCAACGTCTAGTCGATTCGAACGTTCCGATACGTTCAAGTACAGTTCGTACGCGAGCTTCGTACACTTCAACTTTCGAAGGTATACGCGCATAACTCTGTGTATTTATATATGCATTTATGTCAGAGAATTTGAACACGGACGCGTACAAGCAGGCAAAGAAGCAAGGAGAGCGCACGAACGAGCGATCCCCGGCTTGGAATCGCTTGCGCAACGGCTCGAGCTCATACCGGGTACGAACGAGCGGATGAACTTTTCCGTATTGGGAATGCTTATGAAATAATGTACGAGGAGGATCGGCCGCTTAAAGGTTCGTTCGCGTCTTTCACCGGCTTGCAGGACTCGTAAGAGAAAGAGAAAGGATGAAATATACCGAGTGGTTACGTTCCTTCCGAGGATACGTCTTTCGTTTCGTTATCATTAGGAGGAATTGGGAAAGAACGCGTTGAAATTGGAGAACTTTACCACGGTAACTTTACGGAAGTAACGAGATGGCGCGTAGGATTTGAAAAATTGTTGGCGGGCAAATATTGCCGGTGGAATATCGGAGTGGTTGCGGAATAGGTTATGTGCGTGGCGCGAGCTAAGCCAATCGAGTTGCGCAAAAGATACGGTACAAGTGGATGAGAGGAAGACGGTACCGACAGCGCTATCGGGACGAAGAGGATCGCCAGAAGAAATTGTCAGTGGCGTAACGTCGACCTCTCCGTGTTCTCTCTACTCCCTCCTGTTCGAGACCGTTTTCCCTTTATACCGTCGATGCCGGGGTCCCGATATCGCTGCTCCATCGCGATGCGCTCGTGTGCCGTCGCCTTGGTCGTCGCTAACCGTTGCCGCCGTGCCGCCGTGCCGCCGTGCCGCCGTGCCGCCGTGCCACCGCGAGGAAACGAGACGAGCGGGTTAGAAAAGAAAGGAGGGACCGGGACAGGATGAGAAAGGCGAGGAGAAGAGTTCTGCGAGAGTTCATCGCTTATTATGTAAGCAACGTAAGTAACGTAAGCGATCCAGGAGGGAGTGGAAGGTGCGGTAGGAGCGCGAACTCCGCGAAACGCTTATCGGCTTGACATTTTCTTCGTAAATACTAATAGGACGACGCCATTTTTCTAGCTACGGTAATTTCATTTTCTTACCTGCTCTTTGCTTCTAGCTCGAAATGTAAGTGCACGGGGATTGCTCGGATACACGGATACACGGATACACGGATACACGGATACACGGATACACAGATACACGGATCTACGCTGCGGTCTGCATCCGTGTTCCGTTTCCTCGTACGGAGTACGCATCTTCTTTTCTCACTCGACGAAGAAATAGGAGAAGAGGAAAAAAGGAGCTTGGCTTGGCAGTGGAGGGAGATCGTTTTTCGTTTCTTCTGGACAAAGTCGACCACCGTAGGTACGGTTCCCCTCCTTTTCGTGAGAAACTTTTCGGCCATGCGCAAGCAGGGGGATGATGGTCGCGCGCGCGTAACCGGTATATCGACGACGTAGGTGCTCGATCCCGCCACGTTTCCTTCTCGTGCCTCCTTTTTTGTATTTCCAGTCGTTCTCTCTTCTTCGTTCTCCGCGCGTTCACGACTTTTTTTCCCCGCGCGCTTTTTCTCTCCTTCTTTCTTTCTTTCTTTCTTTCTTTCTCTCTCTCTTTCTTTTTTTTTTTCTTTCTTTCTTTTCTTTCTTCCCTCGGCGTCCCTCCGTCCGGCTACAGACGGCCAGGTAGCCCGTCTTTTGCGGTCCTGATTTCCTCAACTTCTCTGCGACCGGGCGGATACCTTGGAAGAGCACGTATCTTACCCTCGCATGGCCATTGTTCGGACGAAAGCCGTCATTGTGCGAGCAAATCAAAGGGAGTTGGAGTGCGTTTTCCTTGCATCCCGTTACATGACCGAGTGAGCTCTTCGCGTCCCGAGACGAACACTCGGTCAATACGATTCGTATACGCGAGAAAGACAGCCAACGAGAATAAGGCGAGGGGCGAAAAGGCGAAGAAGAGCCTCGAAAAGAATCCGTGTAGGTCGTGGGAGGAGTCGTGGGAAAATCGTTGCCAGCCTCGTAAGACGTTTTCGAAACCGCTTAGCACGGCTTACCGTTTGACGCGTGGCCGTGTAACGCGTGTTTGCTTCCAACCTCTCTCTCTCTCTCTCTCTCTCTCTCCCCCTCTCTCTTCCTTCTTCCATCGTCCTTTGTCGCTATCGTTGTTTATCGTTAGGCAACGTTATGCCGCAATACTAACGATGTAACGACCGTCTTGTAGTCGGAGGTAAACGCGTTGCGATCCGTTAAGACGGAAGCGAAGAAGCGCAAGTAACCGGCAAGAAGTTTGATCGAAGATGAACGTATCGGATGGAGGTTGGTTTACGCGTTTACCATTTACGTCGCCAGGTATCTTATTTGTCGCAAACATCCTGGTTATCGCTTATTTTCTCTTCTTTCTCTTTGATCGAATTCCTTTCGCGCGAGCGCATACATTCGCGTCAAAAGTGAAATTATTAAATACAGATCGGTTTTAGCGGAGCATTTGGAACAGGTTTTGCGCGCCCTACAGCCTAATTTCCATACGAAACCGTATGTAAATGGATCTTCGTTCATAGACGCGGCGAAACGTGCCTCGGCCCCTTTGCAAAAAGACGGATTTCCTGATTTTGTAAAGAACAGAAGCGTCAGAGATGAAACTTGTGGCTCATGCCTCGATTGAAAGAACCTGGTAAATCGTGTCTCTATGCTGCAATCACGGATGAAAGGCACTCGGATTTCGCGATTCTCCGTTCTTCTAACGACGCCGTTGGAACCGTTTCGGAACAACTCGACCAACCCATCCAGCCAACCTGACGGAATTATCGCTCGCTGTAAGATCTAATTTACCAGACTATCTATCGATGTAACTGCAACTAAGCCAAGTTATGGAAACAACGCGTGTAAGCCGTGGCACGGAGCTGTGGATATAACGCCGGAATAAAAATTGTTGCGTCCGTCTAGGAACGCGTCTACATTGTCGACTAACGCGGAAACGACACGTAGACGTTGTTAGCATCTTTCGGACGACGTCCGTCTCGGTTGAACCTCGTTTCTGGAGCTTTTTTCGCATCTTCCGGTATTGCGGTGGTCGGAAAAATATATAGCCCAATCGATACCGGAACCGCAAAGACAGTTGTCAGCGTGGACGAAGACGAACGCTTTGAGAGCAAACCATAGCACGCGGGTAGGCTAAGGGCGCGCCGTTCGACCGACGAGTACGGACGCCGTAAACTCGTTGCGTCTCGTTTCTGCTCGTCGAGCGCTGTATCACGGAGTCGTATCAGGACGATGGAAAAGAGAGTTTGAGAAAAAGTGCGGCTTCGAAAAGTAGTTCGGCTCGTTCCTCTTTCCCGCTATAACCATCTTCTTCCCTCCTTGTTACAAAGCGTAGTAGATACCGCGTATTTCGCGAAACTGGCGACAAAGGAACCTTTAATTTCGTTAGTATCGCGGACAAAAAAAATAAAAGAACGCGGCGCCTCGCTCTCTTTGTATCGCACTTCCTGTTTTGCAAGGGCGAAATTACGAGAAGACTGGCCAACATGCAACGAGCCCCCCTTTTGTCTCGGCCTCCAACGAGATCTCCGTTGTTTCTTTTCACGAGGCTCATATTCCGAGCAAATTTCTGGTTATTCCGCTTTTTGCATCGGCTCCTTCCTCGATTCACCGTGCACGCGGTATCCACGGCTCTGCCAAGAAGACAGCTAACCAAAGAAATTCCCGCTTATTGTTGATGTTGCGTTCACGACCGAATCGGTGTTAACGTTGCCTCCAACTCGCCAGCGAGGGGGGAAACGAGGAGAAAGACAGCGAACGAAGAAACAACTCGTTTTATCCGAATTACGATATCCTACGCACGAATACGGCTGCTGGCAATTATTCGGTGGAGTCTGGCGATGAAATTGCTCTTCGTTCGCACCTACAAGATATTTCGAAACGCGGCGTAGCGCGAATTACGCGTTGAACGGGCGATTAATCTCAACAAATCTCGTAGTAAATATTGTCCGTTCTCTATAAATATTAACGCGCGTTCGCGTTCCTCCCGTAATGCACTGCGGTTTTTCCCGGTTGAATTCTTCGCGAGCGACATTACAAATAGCCAGCCGATTACCAGGATCGCTGACGCAATATTCGATCCAGTACGTTTCTCCCTTGCGTCCTTTTCCTTTACGTCGACGCGTTGAAGACGTAACGAAAAATACGAACATCCTCGTTGGATCGCGCTAACGACAGATAACGCCGCTCTGTATGCCGATAATCGTATCGTGGTATCTGCGTCTAATCCGATCCGCGTTGGTCGTTGCGTTTTTCATCCGAAGGAGACGAACGACTAGGGAGACGAACCGATGACGGAAGCAGGCTGACAGAAGAGAAGAGAAGAGGAGAGGAGAGGAGAGGAGAGGAGAGGAGAGGAGAGGAGAGTAAGCACCGAGAGTATAGGAGCGCCGAGAGGGGCAGGAGAACGATGGGAAGACACGAAAAGAATGTAACAAGAGTGACCGAGCGTGGACCACGTCGCAAATTGTCTGAATTAATGCTGCAGTAGGGTCGTTTTAACGTGTCGAGATAAAACTCGTCGCACGAGGAACGATTTCCGATGCCGATCGCTCGATCGCCTTCGTTCTGCCGCTCGCAAATGCGATCCGTCCTCGAAGCGGCCCGTTCGGCAAGTCGTGCTCGCAAACCCCTAATTTTTCCGCTGTTCCCGACAGTCGGCAAACACTGCCGCGACACCGAGCGTTGGACAAAACTTCCTCCGTTCGCGTAGATTGACGCAAACCGAGTTGAAATGATCTCAATTAGAGGTTCGGTGTTAGACCGAGTCTGACAGCGTTCTTTCAGCCGTCGGCTTCGACGTCTTCGCCTTTCGAAAGTTTCATCGCCGGTTCCGACCATCCAACTTTTTACATTAATCCTATCGATCGATAGAATCGAGCACGTTGCGCGACGATACAAACAGCACGCTGTACGAACGATGCAAAACGATGTAAAAAATATGTTTGGAAAAATTCGCGTATCGGCTGGTGCGCGGATGCGGCAAACTCGCCGTGCGAAAGAAAGAGACTTTTGCCGTATGAAACAGTCGTTAAAGCTGTACGTACGTAAAGCTGACGTACGGTGTCCGAGGCCTGGCCGGAGAATCGAATATCGCGGAAAAAGCGAGACGCGCGAGGAATTTGCGTCTTGCCTCGTATCGACGCCTAGGTAACTAGGTAGGTAGGTAGGTAGGTAGGTAGGTAGGTAGGTAGGTAGGTGGTAAGAAGGAAGTTTCCTTGGGAAACGGACAATCGTACGCGCGAAACGTTAAGAAGCAGACTCGGTTCTTATCAAACGGCTAGGAACGTTTGCCTTTTCGCGAGCCGAGTTAACGAAAGAGGAAAAAAGACTAGTCTATCGATGGATCAGAGTTTCGGCAAACCGAGCATAATCGATCCGCTCGCGATCGTTCGAAACAGCCTGGAAATCCCGTTTTAATTTCGGTAGTTGACCGTTTCATTCCGAGAATACGTATGCATAATGGAGAATGGGATCTAGCGCTCCCGTACTTTTTTTAAAGAACAGGTCGAAAATAAATCGAAACGACTGTCGCCAACCAAGGTGCTTTGTTACAACGAAATCGATATTTTTAATCCAGTTATACGTTTAATTTGCGCTTCGAAATATTTGCTTCCTATTTCTGGCCAAGAAGCTGAATCCGTTTGAAAAGGGTCAAAGGGAGTTTGAAAGGTAACCTCTGGTAATTGCGGGCGAACCAGTGCCGAGAAACGGACAATTAAACGCGATTAAGCGTTAACCCACTTTCTCGGTTAGCTGTCTCGTATTTTGGATCACTGTGTGTTCTATAAAAAACGAGAATAAAAAATAGAGTAGAAAAAAGCAGGAAAAGCCGTGCAAGGCTGGAGAATAATTTTTCTTCTTCTTTTTCTTTTTCTTTTTCTTTTTCTTTCTCTTTTTCCTTTTTCTTCTTTCTCTTTGTAAGAACGTATCGTTCGCCAAGACGAATTCCGGTTGTTCTTCGAAGAGGAAGAAGATAAACCGATAAAAGAAGCGATCGTTCTCCAAAGGATCTCGGTGATTATCGAAAACGAGGTGGGCTCGATCGAGGAAGGGCCTCGCCCTTTTCCTCCCTAAGAGAACGAGGAGGGCGTGTCCGTGATCCACCTTCTCTCTCTCTCTCTCTCTCTCTCTCTCTCTCTCTCTCTCCCTCTCTCTCTCTCTCCCCCTTGCTTATCCGTTTCGTCTTAGCAGATCCCACAGATCGATCGACAAATAGACACGCTGTTTCTTTTTAACAGATTAACGGACTACCGAGCGAAGGAACGTAAAGAGGAGCGGACTTTACACGAAAAAAAGTGTAATCGAAGGAGAGGAAAAAGAAAGAAGAAGGGCGAAGGTTAAAAGTGAAGTAGAGTGCAGGACGTTGCGAGTTCCCGCGTGTATCCTTTGGTCCAGGCCGAAGATCGGATTCCACTTGTCTCCGGATCGCCTCGACCTCCGACGAGATTCTCACGAAACTGTACGGCAACGTATAAAAATTCGAGAAGACCGGTGCGATCCTTTTGTCTCGCAAGTTTTTCTGCTTCCGGTGATGGGTGTCTCGCGCGAGACAGTCTCCACCCGAGAGAACGAAAGAGATGGAACAGCAGGACCTCGAGGTACGTGCGAGGTACGTGCGAGGTACGTTCGACGTACTTGGAAACGACAGTCCAACCGACTGCAACGCCGAAAGCGTCGTGTAATCGATAATAAGTTAATGAGCAGGTTTGCTCCGCTCGCTTGGTCGTTCGGTTGCTCGCGAGCGAGGTATTCGATCGAGTCGATGACAACTTCCGGCGGTGGTAACGAGCGGTCGACACGCGATTGCGACTGCAATGCCACCGCGGTTCTGCCAGGATTCCGAGCTTCGTATCACCGAACACGGTCATAACCACTTTGCTCCGAACGCCGTCGAATGGCCTCCGTTTAGACTAAAAATTCACACTCGTCTCGACTCGAACGATACGTCTGCTTTTCTCCCCCTTCTTTGCCCCCCTTTTTTTCCCCTTTACCCTCTTTTTTCTCTTTCGAGCCTCGTCTTTTCCCTCGTCGTTTCCCTCGTCGTTTCCCTCGTCGTTTCCCGGTAATCCACCGTGCGATGCCCGGTCTTCTGCTTCTTTCAAGAATCTCGTCGCTCCACATCACCGAAAGCGGTTAGTCGACAGCGGGACCGAATGCCGTTCGACGAGACGGTCAAGAAACAAGAGGAAGAGGAGGAAGAGGAGGAAGAGGAGGAAGAGGAGGAAGAGGAGGAAGAGGAGGAAGAGGAAGAAGAAGGAGAAAGAGAAGAAGAAGAAGAAGAAGAAGAAGAAGAAGAAGAAGAAAACGGTGGAGAAAGAGGAGGACGTTCCGTTATCGTTCTCCTCCAGGTAACCGTACCTCCGACAGAGGGCGCGATCCCAGATCACCTCTCGTCCCAAGGAAGGTCGGATCACCTACCATTACCGTACTCTTCCGTCTTGTTCGGTTCCTCCCTTCTTCTCGGCCGTGAAACGATTTGCCTTCAGAAAATGTTCTCCGTACGGTCGCTTTTCCAATAAAAATTGCCCGCCATTTTCGAAAAACGTCTTCTCCGACTCTTGGAGAACGACTGATCGCCGTCTCGAGGCCGACGTATACCTCCCATTTCGTGAAACGGCTGTGTTTCTCTATTTTTCTCTATTTTTGAAAGAGGCGCGGAAAGAACGAGATACGTGGCATTTTTAAAGGGTCGAGCAGGTCGGAGGTATTTTTCCAGGCGCTATTGGTAGAGGCAGGGCGGGCGATCGAGAGAGGCTGGAACGCCTCGATGCCTTAATGCCTCGGTGCCACCACGTAACGGCTCCTTGCGACTTCTTTGGCTTCCGAGACAAACGAGGGTCGCCGAACACCCGGAAGTTCGTTCGACTCGGCGCATTAGCTCCTCGTCTGCCGTCGTATTACGCGCGCCTTTCAGGCTCTCGGCAGCCTCCGCTACCCGGATCTCTACGAACGAACGATAACGATTGGATATCGAACGGTCGCGCGTACACCGTCGACTGAGAAGCGATTTAAAAAGTCGAGTTTCCGCGTACGAATCGCGTCCCTGACGAGTTTTCTCGCGTTCCAAAGACAGCGAGTCTCTCGTCACGCACCGGTGGAAAAAAAAGCTAGCGTTTCCTTCTTAACTGGAATAAACGGAATAGCGGAAATTTTCGTTCTACTTGGAATTTCGTCTATTCGCCGCGTACTCGGAGACGGAGGAATCGGTTGAAGAGGAGCGGGGATTCGATGTGGCGTTGCCAAGAAATTCGTAAGAGAAGTAGTAATCGGAGGAGCCATCGTAGGTAGAAAGAAGACGGATCCGATGTACCTGTTAGATCGGAAGCCGGTCGAAGGCGCCGTTCGAGACACGCCAGTGTGGGAAGCTGCGTCGGCGTTAGCTGCCTCGCGCTTCGTCACGCTGTGTTACTCCGCTCCGCGCCGTTCTGCCTCGCATTACGTCGACAATTGATCCTAACGCGCTAGACGCCGAGCCAATTAAGAGACCTCTTGTCCGATTACGTCATCTACCCAGCGATACCCACCGTCCTCGCGCTTTCTACTCCGGCCCGAGCGATATTTCCTTCTCGGCTCGCCTCGAAACTCACCTACGGTACGCCCCGATCGGGCCAACGATGGCGGAAAAACCGCTATAACGTTGTTCGGCTGCCAGCTGCCGGTCCACCAATTCGTCGTCGTTGTTTACGCGACGATACATCGGTATCGAGTATCGACTCGTATGACCTAATTCGAAGCAAAGTGGACGATCGGCCGCGGATCGGCGTAAATCGGCGGATTTTACACGACCGTCGCGGCCATCTTTCGCGCGTACGTTTTCTAGGAAGGAACGACGATCCTCCCTCGAAAGCACGCGCGAGGAAAAATAAAGAAAGGGAGACATTCCATCGATGTTGTTTCCAGGTAGCCGTGACCTCCTCCTTCTCCTTTCTCGTCGTCGGCGCGAGGCTCCGTTATTTTCGCCTGTTGACTTCGTCGACTCGACGAGTCGAGTCTTTGATTGCGCGCCGTCCTCCTGCTTCTCGCATCTTCCTTGCCAGGAAAAACGATCCACGTCTTGTCGTCTCGCGCGATAATCAAACAGACCGACGTAAAAAGAAGAAGAAGAAGAAGAAGAGGAAGAAGAAGAAGAAGAAGATGTGGAAGAAGTCGCGGAAAGCGTTGACGCGTCGATCGCTAGATTGGTCACCGATCATCGCCTACATTTTCCAGAATAATCGAGATACGATGCGAAAATGAAATCTTACTGTCGCGCCCAGGTCAAAATATACACGAGATTTTGTTTCCACGTTTTTGCCTGGAAAGAATAGAAAATCGCGTGGAAGAGGGAAATTGCGAGGCTCGATCGCAAGTCGGATACCGCGTCTCGATATCACGTACGCCGCGTGAACGTATTCGTTCGAATCCGTTCTGCCAACTTGCTACTCGCGTGTCGTATCAGCCGTTCTTACGGGGAACGACGATCGACGTGTATATCCAGCGTAACTCGTTTAAATGGCAAGTACGCTGTCTACAGGGTGTCCGATAGGCTTTTTCCGAATAACTCGCTCGAGAAATTATACAAAGATACTCGGTCGACTCGTGGAAGCGCACGAAAGACCGACTCGCGTACGAATAAATTAACCGGTTACGTCGCCGAATGTTACGCAACGTCGTTAGAGGAATACGAAGCTGTCCTTGACCGTTTTCATCGGAGAAAAACAGTTTCGGCAATCTCCGTCGCTTCGTCGTTCGTCCCGTTCCGCCGTCGCAGGACAAAGAGGTTTTTCGCTGCGCCCGACGCTTGGTAAATTCGAACGGACGCGCGACCACCAACACGTTGCGTGGTCGCGTTTAATTGCGCGCCACGTTTGCCCGAAGAGAGGCATCGTGCTGCTACCTCCGATACAAAGCAATGGCGAGACATTGTCGTAGAATTCGCGACACGGGCGCGCCGAATAACACCTCGGAGGAGAAAAACGTGCGCGCGGATAGCTGCTAAACGATCACCGTGAATGGATTCGAACGCCGGCGTAATTTGAACGTGGCGGTACCGCGTGCGTACCTATATTAGAAATTATTCGGTGAAAAGAGGGAAAAGAGGGAAGAGAGGGAAAAGAGGGAAGAGAGAAAGGCGGAGGGACCGAGAGGGAAAAGAAGGAAGGGAAGAGGCACGATGAGAGCCGTGGACGAGAAGAAAGAAGGCGCGAGTCAAGGGAATTCCAACGAGTTCCTTCCTGGTAGCAGCGAGCTTCCCCTCAGCCTCGGTTTCTTCCTGTAAGAAGGCCTTCGGAAGGGGAAGGGGAGCTGGCCTCGTGGGCGACTCTCGCGTTCCTAAACTGCATTCCAACCTGCGTTGCCACGTCTCGTCGTAAGCACGCGGATACACGCATAAACGAACGAACACGCATGGTCGAAGGTGCGTGCAGACACGTGCACCGTCTAGTACGGCCAACGCGTTTCGGCCGGGCACGCATCAAGAGGGTTCCACTCCTCGTAAATATTCCGATAAACAACGCCTCCCCTCTCCATCGCCCTTTCCACCGTTTCGTCTCGTTTCCTCGTTATTCTCATTCCTTCCGTTGTACGCGAATCCATCGTCTCTTGAATCTAGACGACGACGACGACGACGACGACGACGACGACTCGATAGCGCTGGCGTTGACGATTATCTCGTTGATCACGTCGTTACGTAGGCGAGTACTAGGACGGCGTACCTTCGTTCGGGACAACGCGATACTAATTACCGACAAATAAGGATTTGGAGTAAGGCTGGAACGAACGCTGCTGGAAGGAAACGTTGCTGCTCGTACAGGCTGTCCCGCGTAACGCGACTCGTTATTTTCCCTTGCCATTTGCGGCCGTGTAACGAAAGTATCTTGAACCGTACTTCGGTGATATCGCGCGTACGATTAAAATACATTGTTTTCGTAGGAAGACCAACGTCACTTTGCATAAGAATCTCTTCCGGCGAGATCGCAGGCAACATTTTCGACAAATTCGGGAACCGTATTTCCTACGATGTTTCTACTCAAGGCCAATCCAATTAATCGAATAATTGTTCGTTTCGCCTATCGACCTCGAAATGACGATTTCACTGGCAAATTAATTCCCAACGCGTTCTTCCGTTGTAGCCGCGGAACTCTTAAACCTACTTTTATTTCGTCGCGTTACTCTTCCCGTTGCCGTTCCTATCACACCTCCTATCTTTGGTTTAGCCCTCCGTTTCTCCCATTACACCCGGTCCTGCACCCACCCTCTTTCTATTCTCCGGATATCTCGCTTCTGATCGTTCCATTACTTTTTCGCGGCTCTTTCCTTCCCTCCGTCGTTCTTCCGATCTCTCGCGCCTCTGCCTCCCGCATTACCCTGCGATCTTGCGACTCCACCGACTCGTCCATCGACGGCGGACGAATTCTACCTACGAATTGTACTTGCGAAGACAGAAGAAGAGCCGAGAACCGGTAGCGGCAAGAGCCCGCGCGAATCGCGTTCGTTCCGACGAACAAAATGTAAAAATCGTCTGGTTTTTCGCGAAACTTTCGCCTAATTATCGCGGAAACGTGTTTTTCACGCGCGATTCGTAGCTTTCGTTTCTACGCGCTGCACACAGGTCGGTGGCGTGGCGCGGTGCTACTGCACGGTATTGCACGAAACAGGGCACGTGTACGATACTGTACGGTACGTTGGCTCTCGATCGTATCGAGACACGGCTTGCCCGCGCGTTCCTAGAAGCCGAGAAGTGGACGCAAAGCGGTCAAAGCAGCCACTCTCGATAAGATAAAAAAGAAAAAAAGAAAAAAAAGGAAAAAGTTCCCATAGCTGCGACCAAGTTTCCGCGGTTTTATTTTAAATAGCGTACGGAACGTTCGCCGGTCGCCGTTCGCCGTTCGCCGTTCGCCGTTCGCCGTTCGCCGTTCGCCGTTCGCCGTTCCCTGTATAAGGTGGTCTATCGGGAGACTGACTAGCTTCCGGTCGACTCGAGGTTTTTCTCATATCCTTCGTGTAGCTTCTCGCGATACTCACGGCCAGTGGCAGGTACACCTATATTTGAGACCTCCGTGCGCGCTCGACCATGTAATGACCACCGCGTCTCATCCCAACGCAGGAAGAGGAACAGGTTTTTCATTTTTCACTGGCTTATCGTCCCACCTTAACCTCAAGCTCGTCGATTCTCCGGACGTCGAGACTCTCGGATGGAAGAAAAAAGAGGCGAGGGAAAAAGAGAAGACGGGATACGATCGGAGGAACGAAGCGAAAAACGCGCGGAGGCTACGCGAGGCGGATGTCGGTCCTGCCGACGTCGAAACAACGACGCTCGAGCCGCGAGTATCGAATCGTACTGCCGTTCTTGGATACCACGAAGACGACGACGACGACGACGACGACGACGACGACGAGAGAGAGAGAGAGAGAGAGAGAGAGAGAGAAGAAAAGGAGGAAAAGGGAGAATCGTAGGCAGGGAAAGTGAGCAGCGGTTAGATACAAGGAAGACGCGGTTACGGGCCAGCTCTGACACGTCCTGACACGCCTACGCGATCTCACGGTCGATCCTGTTTTAGGATAAGGCGGATTAGGCAGGTGTCCCTGTCCTGCTCACCGCGGCACCTTTTCTTTCCGTCTTATCCCCGTCATCCCCATCCTCCTTCGATCCTCCTCGTCCTTTATTCTTCCCTCTTCTTCGTCCACGTTTCGATTACGCGAAACATTGGAATCGCTCGCGAGTGTAAATGTCGTGGCGGCGCGAACACGTTTCGATGAAATATTTATGGCGAAGAATCGCGTGGCCAAGGAGCGTTTTATATCTTCGCGAGTCTCGCTTTAATCGCGTTCGATTTAGTCGCCCTGTTTGTATCTGCGGCACGACGAGGAACGCGATCGGTTGCCGAATTACGTAACAAGGTGAAAATTGACGAGAGTAGCGCGCAGAATGCCGCGAGCGTTGCAGCAAGAAACGGAACGCGTTCAAACGAAGAGAGACGGTAAGGTTTCCCGATTAAACGGAGATGAATTTAAAGAGCTCGTGAAAAGGCGTAGAATTTCGACGCCTGTAACAACAAACGCGTGTGTTTCCCGTTCGCTCGTGTTCCCTCTTGATTTTTTTCCTCCGGAGAAACCCCCCGCGGTCGGTTGTCTCTCCTCTTTCCGATAAATCGTCGCGGCCGGTTTTCTCGTTACGCGACGGTGGTAGCTGTTGGAACGTCGTAAGAATTCGCGCGCGGAAAAGTTCGGAACGGAAAAGCCAGCCGTGGCGAACAACTATCGAAATACAGGGGATCGAGGAGAACAAATCGCCAATGCACGTCGTGTGTTTATGCGTTGTAATGCGCGTATGCGTGTATGCGTGTATGCGTGTATGCGTGTGTAGGAACGGTTACGCGGACGCAGCCTTTCTTCGCGGCCGTCGTTCGTCGTCATCGGTCATCGAACTCGCGACAAATTCAAAATAAACGGTCAAAGCGCACTCGAGTTCGCGTATACGGTTACCGCCAGCCGTTCCATTTTCTCGCAAATTTTCAGACAATCGTACGTGTCTCGTTGTTGTTGTCGTCGTCTCTTCGGCCGTCTATCGATTCTCTAGCTCCTGCAAACGATATCGCGAAACTGCTTTCACCCGATCGATCGCCCAACATTTTCGAACGTCGTCTATAGTTGCGTTTGCCTGTCCAGAAAAGGGAAAAGCCACGAAGACGCGTGACGATCGACGGTTGGACAAAGTTTCTCGGGAGCCTGGCGAACCCGCTGTCGCGGACCGCAACCCTCTGAGAGTCACGCAGCCCTCCGGAATAACCGAGGCTCTCCGGACTTTCTACGGTCGTTTCTTCGTTTCGTTAACCTCGCTCGTTTGCCGCGTCAGATACCGCGACGGGATCCGGGAAACCGATGGAAACGGTTAGGCCAAAGAACGCGGCGACATTAATTTTCTAAGAAGGTAAAGGTCTATCGAACGCTATACAACGACAACGACGACGACGACGATTGGTAACCAGATACAAAGAGTAGTTGCAGTTTTCTTACTCGTTTAAGAAACAGCTATGGCTTCTAACGCGCATCGGCCAGCTCACCCGAACGACCCCTTTAGAGGGTGTGACCCTGCCGATGGAAATCGTCGATTCGTCGAACGATTCGCGAAGGATGAAACAAACGGATCGACGCAAGGATCGTAGGAACACGGACGAGCGAGGTTTCGCGGCTTAAGGATGTCCGGTAAGTCGTTTCAGCGAACGACGAAGCTTCGATCGGTGGCACCGTACCATCGGTGGTACGACGCCGGGTAAAAATGTCTTGTCGTTCGAGTACGCGACAGTCGGCTGTAATAGCTGTATCGTTGGACACGGACAAAGTTGGGAGAAAAAGGTGTCGGCCTGGTTCTGGTGCTTTGGGAAGAAGAGAAGTCGAAGGAGAACAGCGGACGGTTTACGAAACGATCGACCAAATGGAAACTTAAACGCGGCACGCTTAAGGCGAGTATGCTTATCACGATGGCTACGAGCGAATACTATAGACGGGTGATGGACGGGTGGGATCCGATCCACCGTTGGACAGGAGACGAGGATGAAACGCGATGAAACGCGAGAAAAGAGTCGTCGATCGACTTGGCTCCGCGGACGTACAGAGAGCAGATGGAACGAAGGCCAAGAAGGAGACGTCCAGCCGACCTACTGTACGATTCTCGTTTACCAACGGGGGATAGCGGTGGTCCGCGCGACGACTTACAGCCAGAGGGATTTACCAAACGTTCGACAGGGCAAACTGCGAAGCGGAAAGAAATATACTCGTACGGCCGTCGATGCCGAGCAGAGCGCTATTGGTTCCGTGTGTGCGCGTGTACAAAGGTAAAGGAAGCTGCAGGGGCCGGGTAAGTAGGCGCGAGTAGTCGCGCGTATGCGAGGGAACGTAACGGCGAAACCGCACAGGAAGGACGAGGCGATGCTACAGGGTATCTATGTTTCGTCGTATCGATGTCGCGCGAAGGGCTCGCGTGTCCGTCCTCCGGTGTAAGAGCGCGCTTCGCCGGACGACCACCGTCCACGAATGTCGTTCTTTTCGCGCGCCACGCGAAACGCTTCGTCGCGGTTTACCGGGTTCGTTCGGTCGTGCGCGGATTCGAACGTCGGAACAGCAGCTGCTGGCCACGCTAGGCGACGGACGGACGCCGAACGCGCGAACGTATCGATTTTGGGTCGCGACAGCGACCTTACAGTCCCGGAGTAAGGTAGTATCGGTATTTCTTGCGGTTCTTTGTCCCGCAGGCCGTGCACCAACCTCACCTGCGCCACGCCAGTTCGTCCAGGTAACTCGATCACGCGTGGCGTTCCCGTGACAGTAGAGCCCTTCTCTTTCCTTCCTCCTGCTTCTATCTTCTTTCTCCGCCGACTCCTCTCCACCTTCTCCGCCTTCTCCACCTGTTTTCTCTCTCTCTCTCTCTCTCGTGCGCTCGCCTTGCATCGTTCCACGACGAGCCTCGTTGTAACGATCCGAGGGTGATCGAGTCGCGGCCACTTCCGGTAAGCTCCATCTCCTTTCTTTTTTTCTTTCTTTTTTTTGCTCCGACTCGAATTCCTCGCGTCGAGATTTTTTTCTATCGTTCTCGACCGATCGCGTCGTTCTTCCATGTTTCTTTTTTCTTTTTTCGTTGCTCGAAATTAAGAGAGCACCACCGCCTCTTCGTCGTGATGCGCGCGAAAGAAAGACGGAATCGTCGGTTTTGCGGAGCAACGTTCGTTACGTTTAGAGCGCGAGTTGGAACGCGACGAGATGATACGCCATTAGACGGTCGGTGGAAAGAGCGGAAAAGAAACGGACGAGAGACGAGATCGTCCTCGGCCATTGGTAATCGCAAGCGAGAGTTTCGAACGGAACTTGGAATTGCCGTTTCGAAGCAGGCCTCCGTCGTTGACGGTGCGCGTTTACGAGGAAACGCTGTTACGTCGTGCGATCGTGTAAAAAGGAAAATTACGGCAAACGCAAGACGTAGACGATCTCTAGCTTGCGACGACCGACGCGCCGGTCTGGTCGAACGTAGCCGGTTAAGCGGTCGTTGTCCGATCGACCGTTACGATTTTTCCACGGCCGTGTTTCGTAGGTCTGGAAAAGTCCGAGGGAGAAGAAAAGCAGCGCCGGCTGAAGAGACGGGGAAATAAAACGCGCTGGGTAATTAACGCGCGGCAAAATAGGCGAGGAATGTTTTTCGGTAGCACAGCGGTACGTCGATAGTCCCGTAACTCTGCTTGGTATTACCAGTATTAGCGGACAACGGGCGCGGAGTCTGCGCTATGACGAAGTCATTACCAGGAACACGTTGCTTTCACCCGATAGAGGAATCGAGGAGGCGTTCGAACACCGTTCGATCGACCTCGGCTCGCGTCCGCCTAAACGCGCATCTGTCTCCGCTTTCTTACTCGTGTTCAGCGTGTTACGAACGTTTTAATCGACGATTCGTACGTTTCTGTGCTTGCCGTTATAAAGCGATCACGTCGGCAGACGGTCGGACGGCGTGTAAGACGCGTAGGTAAACGCAAGGGAAGACGCAACGACGAGTGAAAGCCGAGAAAGGTTACGGACGGGAAATAAAACGGAAGATAACGGAAGACGTATGTCCGTGTTCGTCGATAAATATGTGCTATATACGACGATCGTGTCGAAATAGTCTGGTCGATACGTACGCGTTGCGTACTATTTTCGTTCGCGCGTTTCTTGCAGTTCGTCGGACGATCGTGTACGCGTCTTTTCTATTCGCCGACAAATATTACGCAACGCGTTACATCAGCCGCGTTACACGCCGGCGTTGCTATCGCGCGTTATCGTTTGTTGACAAACAAACGATGTACGTAACGAAGACGAGACGAGACCTCGCGTTATTTAGATATTTGCCTTCGTATCTTTCGTTGCAAGCTGCCGTCGCGACTGCGCCGGACGTAAGACGTTTCAAAAATGATGGTACGAACGGCGGACGTGAAGGTAACGCGCCGCCGTTGCATCGTGGCGTAACTGCGAGCGTGTCGTTCGTGACGCGAACGCACGGACAATGCAACGTTTAAAACCGCCGGTTGTTTCCTAGCGCGTTCGAAAGTTTCGATCGAAATACAAAATTCCACCGTATCTGATAAAGTAGCGAGCGAGTCGTTTTTCGTATAGAGGTAAACCGAACGGTTATCCGGAGACGGTTTGTCGCTTGAAATCGCCGCGTTTTATCCTTACGTCGAGTAAAGTTGCTGCGAAACGGAGAGCGTGGACGTTGGCTTGACTGACGCGAGTAACGCGCGCGCACAGCGTGCGTCGTTTTCGGTTTATCGATAAAGGATGAAAGGACGGTCTTTTTTCTAGTGGCACCGTCGTCGAAAAAACCGGGTGTATCGACGGTGCCAGAGCCTGTACGCGCCGATGCGAGTCGCTTCCGATGCCGATTCTCGCCGGATTCACCGGGCTACGTGGGTCGCGATGCGTATCGCGAAACTCGAGTAGCGATGCGCGTCGGAACGCGTTTCCACGCGTATAGGGGCCTTCGGAGCGGATGAAAAACACGCAAGTAGGAATTTACGGGAAAGAGGCTCGAGGCGCTGCCGGACCGACCGCTCGTCCTCGGTAGCCTGCGCGACGAGAGGAGGAACTGCGGCGGTGGTGGGACGAGGAGGAAGAGGAGGAAGAGCAGCAGGAGGAGAATGAGAAGGAGGAGGAGGAGGAGGAGGAGGAGGAGGAGGAGGAGGGCACAGGGTACCGTTCTGTCCTCGGGGACCTCGGTTCACCGGGTCGGTTCTCCTGGCTTCTCATCTGCACTCGGCAAAAAGCGGCTTAACCACCGATCTTCTCTTCCTCTCCGTTCTCTTCCTTTTCCTCTTCTCCTCTACGACCTCGAAGCTGCTTGCTCACGGTTGCGCGCTATTTTCTACTTCCTACTTTTCGCAGGTGTTATCGAGCCTCGAACCGCCATAAGCGATATAGGATGAAAAGCGTGCTCGCTCTCCTCTCTTTCTTTCTTCTTTCCGCTCTGCGACGTAGCCAGCCGTCGTTTAATCGTTCTTAGCGAGATTCATGGCGCGTAGACGATCTAGGCGCGCGCCTTCTCGTCCAGGCCGGATAATTCGAAAGCCATCGGGCAACGGGCCGTCGATTAGGAATTTTAGGACAACGCGTATCGTATCGACTGGTATCGACCGAGTCGAGGCGTTCGTTCGCTCGGAAAGTTTGTTCGAGGGGAAACGCGAACGAGGTCGAACGTTTTGATCGGAGGACGTCGTATCCGCTTCGTTTCCGATCAAAGTCGACAGGGAAGATCTGGTAGGCGCGGTCTCGTTGCGGCAATTGGCGGTAATCGATTTAGCGCTAATTAAATGCGTGACGAACGTACTCGCGGCTCGTCGTTCTTATCGTGCGCGGCCAGTTAATCGGAAAGGTAATAACAGCCGATAGAACGGTATAACCGCTTCTTTCCACCGTTAAAATCGACGATAACGTAGAGCCGCGCGGTGAAAAGTTGGCTCGTCCGGTGATCGAAAGGCTTCCTGCGAAGAAAATACGACCGACGAATCGATCTCGATCGACCATCTCGAAACGGAAGCCCCACCCGTTTTACCTGTCCTACCTGCTCGATTCGCAACGTCTAAGCGTTTCCGGTTTCTTCCCGATCCACAGGAGTCAACATCCTCTCGTTCGATACGATTGCAGCTACCTGCAGGCCGTTTGCCACGCATCGGCTCGCGTTCTCCTTCGTCACGTACAGTCGGTGGCAAAAGTCTGCTAAGCTGAAAAGGCCCGTCTCGCGTGTCATCGCCCGACAACTATCCCGATACACGACGGAGTTGGCGAAGGAAGTGGGAAAAAAAAGGCGATACGGAGGATGGTAATGCGCGGAGCGAGCGAACAGGATTACGAGCGGGATCGATCGCACGGACGATAGGAGACACGCTCGATCGATAGGTGACCGGTGAAATACGCTTAGCGAGGAAGCAAGCGGATTCGCTTCTTTCTTCCTTCTGTCTTTCCGTCGCGCGGCCGTTCCCTCGCCTTTTCGTCCCGACGTCGGAATCATCTGGCTCCGTCGGCAGAGCGAGAGGAGAAACCCTTTTATCGTCGCGTACTCCGTTGTCCTTGCACAATGGTCCGTGTAATCAGCGGCGAGTGATTGTCACACGACGCGTACCTTTTCCTATTTCTCTCCTCTCCTCTCTCCTTTCTCCGGGCTTTCTTCCCTTTTCTGCATTTTTCTCCAACTGCAAGGGCCAGCGCACAATGACGTCGGGGATTCGTCATTGTTCCAGGCGACCGTAAAAGCAAAGCAAAAGCCGTGACAAAAAAACATCCCAGCAATACTTTAATACGGCTCCTGGCTTCTCTGTAACGTGCACGCGTGTACGGGTGTACGTGTGCCTCCACCTCATCCAACTGGTGCCATCCACGAAAATCTCATCGTTTAGAGTGGCTCGCCGCGAAACACGCGAAACGGCCCGATGTAGCGCGAACGCGTCTTTTAACCATCGACACCGGCGACACACACAGACAGACAAACAGAGAGAGAGAGAGAGAGAGAGAGAGAGAGAGAGAGAGAGAGAGAGAGAGAGAGTGTTTCTCGCAGCGATGGCACACGAAACGATCGTGGAATCAAAGCGTGGAAAAGCGTGGAACGTTTCGATCGTTCCAAGAGTCTCGGAAGCGCGGGTGATTGGGACAATCGAATTTTACCGCCGAAGAGAACGTGCGAGACGCGGCGGCAGGAATTCGAATTCCGCGCCTCGCGTACTCGCGCTATTGCTCCGAGAGTTTCGGATCGCGTTGCTGGGATATCCGCGAACCGTCGGAGAGAAAAAGGGTAACGGCGATGCCCCGAACACGAATTTTCGCGTACGAGCATCGATCGGCCACGCGGTGGCCGGTGAAGCGTGGTGCTTGGCCTGTCGGCTTAAATCGCGTTCTAGAGGGGTGCTGCGTAACAGCGCGAGGAGGGGCGAATCCGTAACGCACGAGGGTGGCACAAAGGAACCCGAAGTACCGACCGAGGCATTAGCAGGATGCCCCGGTTTCCGACAAACAACGTCCAGCCCCCTGTGCGGACGCCCTCCGCTTCGCTCTACCCCCTCGCCGCCACACCCCCATCCTCCCCCCTGGGAACGGTCTCGCAACGCGATTACGCGTGGCCTCCGCGTTCTCTCCCATCGATCCGCTTTCGTTCGACGTTTACTCGCGAACTAAGTCGATCGACGAGCCGAAATTAGCCATCGTTTGACGGTTTTCGTCGCGGATCCGCTCTCGGATCCATCGGAACCTCTGATACGACGTTTCGCGACGCCTCTTCTTTCGATGCTGCGTACGATCGATTAAAGTCGCTGGAAACCGTCCGTGTGTACGATCGGATCGAGTGGCTCCCACATATCTCGGCAACGAGTCTCTCTTTCCTCTCTCTCTCTCTCTCCGCCTGTGTGCCTGCTCGCGCCGTTCCCCTCGGCCGCTTAATCTTTCTCTTCCTATCTCCTTTTCGTCCCTTCTCGCTTCTCTCCACGCGCTCCGCCCTCTCTTCCTCCTTCTTTCGTTCCCGGTTCTTTCGTCAATCGACCGTTTGATCGCTTTCGGTCCCACCAACGAGTTAACTCGTTCGAGTGTTATTCTCTCCTCGTTTCTTTTTCTCTTTTTTCCCCTCTCCGTTTCTCCCTTCCGTTTGATCCGTCGCGATATCTCCTCGCTCGTTCTCTTCTCGTTGCCTTCGATTGACCCTTTGCTCGACTGGCCGTTACACCGTCCAGCAGCCGCCCTTTGTTCCAGCTGACCGTGCGCCTCCGATCTTCGGTCAGCGTTCGCCGGCTGCAACAGTGCCGGTTGCGTGGAAAACTGCTCGCGAATACCGTACGAGCGGACGTCGGTCCTTCTCGATCGTCGAATCGTCGGAACGACGCGCGACGAGGAGGAATCGCGACCGGAACGTACGAAACCGACGGATAATCGTTCGGCCAACGATCCCTCGCTCGTGCCTCTCACCCCAGCCGAGGGTTGGCAAAGTCGTAAAACGCGAGACGAATCGTTAACCGGGCTCGAAAATCGCCGTGTAATTTTCGACGAATTATCTCGACTTTCGGGATCCGTTTCGTTCGCCGTGGAAAACCGCGTTCGTCGTTCCTTCCCCGGTCTTGCACCGATTTTGCCAAATTTCGACGAAGCGAGGAACAACGTCGTGCGGCCTCTTTTTTTTTCTGTTTTCCACGATCGTTCCACGTCGTTCGAATCTCCCCTTGCAACGACGAAGAGTCGTTAAATCGTATCTCGCGATTGCGGTCTTGGTCGTGCTTCTGGCGATTCGCGTTTGGACGAAAGGGCGACTCGGACCGCGCAGCGAAGAGAAGAGATTGCGCGTGATACAACGGAGGCGGAAAATTTCCTAGTTGTGTATCGGTCGACAACGAGTGGAACAGAACCGGGGAAGGGTGCGAAACGCGTGTACGCGCGTACGTACGTTCGATCTCGGATTCGATTCAGCTCGTTTCCACCCCCTGAAAATCTGCTCGCACCCCGACGAACGTTTGGCGTATTAGTCATTCGGGCGCAGCTGGATACCCTGCTCGGGGGTGCGTTAGCCCCCCTTTTTGCAAGGTCGAATCAATTCCGGTCTAGCTCGCGGCCTAAGCCTGATCTCTCCTCTTCCGTCTTCCACCTTTTCCATCCTCTTCCTCCTCGTAACGCTTGCGCCTGTAATTCGATCGTAAAATCGACGGAAACCTTTCGATCTTTTCGCCTCTCTTCTAGGTACGAGTCGATACGGTCCGAGCGACTCTCCGCGAAGATAAGAAGCGACCTCTTCTCGCGAGAGACGGTCTCGCGGTCGCGCGAACGTCGTTCGGCCAGACCCGGCGTACAAAGGCGCCCGTCGTTCTCTCTTTGTTTCGTTCAACCGGTACGAAGCTCGGTACAAAGAGCGATTAGGCGTTTCGATAACGCGAGCCTGCTTGGGATCATCGTACGAGCGGTAACGATTTTCAGAGGCTCGGTATCGGTAGCGTGGCCGATGAAAGGGACGCGCGAACCGAAGGGAGACGCCGGAGAACGAGAGAGACAGAGGCGGTTGACGGGGGGCGGTGGCGGGGCGGGTGGTGGTGAAACAGGGGGAAGAAAAAGGAAGAGAGGATAAAGAGAAGGGTGCCGGTGGTCCTCTCCCTATTGACAACGGCTTTCATCTTTATAATTCAACCCCTCGCGCCACCCTCGATCCATTTTGCCTTTTCTCCCTAATGCTTTTTTACCATCCTTTCGCCCGCTGTGTTCCACGTGTCACCTATCGCATGCCATCCGCGCACTTGCGCTCTTTTCCTTCGCCGAAATTCTCTCTCCTCTTCTTCCGCCAACGGAAACGACTGTTTCCATGCGCTCGCTCTTGTCTTCGCTTCTGCCCGTACGCAAGTACGTACAGTCGGAATTCGTACATCGTTCGGATCGAAACGTTCGCCAGAACCTGTACGGTTTTATTTACGCGGTGCCGATCGAACGAACGCGGAACGAACGAACGAGACAGGCCGCGCCAGAAAAGGCTAAGAAAGTCCGACGCGTTGGATCGTCGTCGGAGATTTTTCGTGGCGAAACTTTTGCAGCAATTTGCTGCGAGGGATTATCCAATCGTTGGAAAACGTAAAATAATGGACGGCGAACGAGCGAGCTCGGGCAACAGACAGGATACGGCAGAATCTCGCGTCTCGATTCCTTTTGGCATACGCGTAATGAATTTTGATAGACGAGCGGTCGGTTATTGTTCGTATGGGAAGAGGTTTACAGTAACTTATGAATTTATGTAAAAACCTATCGAACTGATCACGAACGCCACGCTATTCTACGAAAGAGAGCGTAATCTCGTTGGCGATACGATCGATGATTATCGCGACGATTGTACGTCGAATCTCGGCATATTTCGAGCGGCCGTTCGTTTCCCACCGTTGGGTATTTCCAATAAGCGTAGCAAACATCGAAAATAACACGGCGCGCGATTTATCAGCTATCGGCGTAATTTATTCGGTGGCTTGTTCGCGTATAATCGGACCATGGTCGGAATGGACGTTTGGCGAAACTAGAAACGTGGAGGCAAGCGTGGAGGAAAGGTATGGCGGCGTGCTATATGGCGATACGCCGTTGCAATGGAATGAGAGAAGAAAACGGTTGGGAAAGGAGGTTGCCCTTGAAGCGTAGCAGGAAGCAAAAAAGCGCATGGCGCGTAAAAGCCAGGGTGTATCGTTTTCCTAGCGTGATTCTCGGGGAGGTCTCACGTGCGTCGCAATCGTCGCGCAGTCGATCCCTCGAGGAAGACCTCCCGGAGATTTCGAGGGTTTCGGAGATTTCGGAGGTTTCGTTCGGGCGAGAGAGTCGGAAGAGGCGACGTTGCGTGGCGGCGTTGCGTGGCGGCGTTGCGTGGCGGCTGGATCGGTTAGGTGGTCTTCGTGGAAGGAGGGCAGATCGATGGAAAAACGAGGGGAGTCTGGTCGAAACGGTCGCAGATGGTGTCTTGCGTGGTTTACGACGCAGCGCAGGCCCTTCCATATGGGAATGATACTATTTAACTCACCCTAGAGACCTGGCAGGGTGTCGGATGACCTATCCAGCCTGTACACTCTCCCTTCGACGCACAGGTCCGACTTTTACCAGCAGGTTCTTTCTTTCTCCGATCGTCGCGTTCCTCTCGTTCCGCTGTCCCGACATTGAAAAGTAGAATAAAAATACCGTCCACGGCCAACCGAGCCGCGTCCACGTACCACGAGCATTCCTCCTCCATCGATTCGTCAGCAATTTCGGGGAATTTCGAGGTATCGATGTTGAGGTAGGGAACGGCTTCCCTGTCCCCCCTGCTTTACACCTGCTATTACGAAATTCTTCTCCGGCGAGATCTACCACATTTCCCTTTATACCGGGTGTCCTACGCGACCAACCAGGGAAGCTGCGAGTTGAAGAAACGACGCGTGAAACTTTGGCCGTGCGTACAGCATATAGACCACGAACAATTTTCCATCGTAAACGACGCTCTATCATCGCCGATTGGCGTATCGTGGCGACGAAACGAGATTGCCTTGTCCATGCACGTATCATCGAGGGACAGAGCCGCGTAGCACGCGCGTTAACCGAAAACAGATACGACGTTTCGTCCGAAAACGAAATAATCGGTCGACTGTTTTCGTCAAGTACGGTCGAACGTGTAACTCGAAGCTAAACCGTGGCCTACGAGTCGCAGCTTTTGCGTGGCTTTCGAGGAATGGTTGGTGTTCGTGAGCTCTCGCGGAGGCTCGTGTTGCCGGGTCGTGCGATAGGTTACCCTTGTGTCCAACTGCGACACACGTGCTCCTTCACCCTTACGTCACCGATCGTTGCCTGTTTTTCTTTTTCTTTTTCTCTCTTTTTTCTTTTTTTTTCTCTTTTTTTTTTCTTTTTAAACCAGATCTGCTTAAAAACTACTGGAAAGGTAGGTGGCTCTTTAACGTGCGACGAGGCGTCTTCGCTGCCGTCTCCGAACGTCACGAACCGTCACGCCACCGCCTGTTATCGTAGAAACAGGTCGGAGAAGAGAAAATCGTGGAGAGCAAAGTGTCGTTGGTCGCGCATTCGCGTGTTGCTTCCGTTTCGCGAAAAAGACAGGCTCGATACCGCGGGAAGATCGATTCTCGGGCGTTTTCGTCGGAGCGACTTAGGAGGAAGCGATGGTCCAGAGCGTAGAGCGTGGAGGAGGTAACGCCCGAAGGCTGGAGAATTCTGGCCGGTGAAATAGAAGTAATCTCTGGAGAAGTTGGTGGAAGTAACGGGGGTAGAAAGGGATGGCGGCGGTGGAGAATGGCGAACGCCGGAAGTGGAGGACGGGGGTTGGGAACGAACGAACGAACGAACGAACGAACGAACGGAAGTGGAAAAGGGAACGGCGGAGAGAAAGCGGAAGGGCGGCGCGCACTTGTGGAAGAGAGGAGCGGAGAGGAGAGGAGGAGCGAGTGGGTGGGTAGAGGAAAGAGGGTGAGGAAGGATGGCGGAGAGGCAGGGCAGGGCAGAGAGGCTGGAAGCGGAACCGGAAGCGGAAGCAGGGAGCGCAGGAAGACGAAGCGACGTCGACGTCGGCGTCGGTGGCGGTAGCGACGACGGCGGCCCCGATATGGCGGAAGCGTCGCGTTTGCCGGAAGTCGCCGAGGAAATGAAATGCCTCCCAGCCAGCCAGCCAGCTAACCCCTGCCGAGCTCCTCGTGCTTCTCCTCGTTTGCCACACCTTCCTTCGAGATTCTCCGCCGTCGTACCCCGGTGGCGATGCACGTGGCGCGGATCGAAACCGCGCTCCATAAAACCTCCAGCTCGTCGTCATTCGTCTGTCGACGACGTTGAAGCAGTCGCGATTTTTGCCAATGAATACGATCGAGAATAAAATAGAGAGAGAGAGAGAGAGGGATTGGAGGCGAGCAGGAAGCCGCGTACATAGAAGTCGAAAGAAACGATCGAACAAGAAACGCGGAGGTTCTCGAAGAGGTCGGCCCTGAAGAGCATTAAGCCGCGGTACCGGTGAAAGGCGAATAACACGAATGCCTTCCAAGTCGCATGGTTTCTAGTTCTAATAACGCTATTATTCTAACGCGAGCCCAGTCCGCCTACCGACTTACCGCTTTGCCACTTCTGTCTTGCATCGTCGTACAAGCTCTCTCTCTCTCTCTCTCTCTCTCCCTTTCTCTTCCATCGTTTCTAAAGCGTTAGGCCGATCGGATAATGCGAGACCAGCTCGATCCGATCGCTCGACGATACTTTAACAGCGGCAAGGTCGACCTGGTCGACGCACCAACCAAATTACGCGCAACGGCTCGTTGCTTATCGGTGTATTTTCGGTGCGTTTCTTGCAAGGTGGAGAAAGTGATGTACGAAGGAAGGCGGTTTAACGAAACGAATTAATTTATAACACGGCGTATTCGCCGACGACGTGTTTCGACGAATTGGAATTTGCATAACTGGTTGACGCCGAAAAGTTTCTTCGAAAGCAGATCTAATCTTCCATAGAAATTAATATCTTGGGTCGTTTAAAGGAGTGATTTTAACGATTATAGCATCGAATTTTATCTCCCAATTGCAAAGGGGAATTCCGCGCGCGCGCGCGCGCGCTTTGCCGGAAATGTTTATTCAACCGGGCTCCATTTTGCAGCGCGGAACGATTACGCGTGTTATTATTACAAATGTGCAAATAGCGAGCGAAAGGAACGGCCGAGTCCGGTGAAGAAGAATTTGCAAAATAAATGTACTTACGCGTAAAAAGTTGGCAAATGGCGAGACTAGGGCGCGAGTAAAGGACGCTTGTTTTAATAAAACGTTACGAAGCCGACAAGAGTAGGAATATTCGTACATTTCGTAAAATTTACAACGACGAACGATGATAGATCGTGGCGCACTGCAGCGAATATACGCAGAGTCGTCCCTGGAAAAAGATTGGACGAACCGAGCGAGAAAGTTTCTGGAGCCGACTCTTGGCGCTGAAAAGACTCGTCGGGAACGAGTTAAAAAAATAACTCGATACTTAAGGAGGAAGAAAAGGATCGAATTTCCTTGACGCGTACGTTTTCACGCATTTGCTCGGTCGTGGAAGTTTTTCTCGGTTTCAAGGAGGATGGCAAAACGCTAGAGAATTATTAAAGCGTTGGATCGTCGCTCGTGGGAACCGAAGGCCTGGCGAAACTAATTACGGCCAGCGAACGATAATGATTTTGTCGTCGCAGGAAGTCTGGTGATTTTTCGTGCGTGGTTAGGGGGGACGATCGCCTTTCCCTCTACGTTCCTCGACGACCACTTCTTCGCTCTCTTCGACTCGCCGTCCAACAACCTGTCCCTCGTGTTCGCTCGATTTAAACGAAGAAATCCGCGTAATTCGCATCATCTTTGCCCGCCGTCTACTTTCCACACGTTGCTGCTGGCCGGTACCGTTACGATATTGGCGGTTGCACGAGTAACGCATTTTCTGTTCGTCGGCGTCGTGCAATTTTATCATTTTGTCGTTGCCGTGTAACGCGACACACTGTGTACGGAAAACGGGGCGATATCGTTGGCGAGTACAGCGGATCAGGGTGGACGCTTCTGGTTGTTGGCTAGTCCCGGTTAGCGCGGTCGGAGCAACGCGGCTGGAAACGACGAGGCGACGAGGTTACGGCGAGTTGCGGCGGTAGAAAAGCGACAGGAGCGAGGAGGGGACGCGGCGGATCCGCCAGGGAATTGGGTTAGCGGCATAAGGTGGATTGTCATAACTGGCGCGTTACTTCTCGCAACGTAAACGATTATATAATGGCGTTCGGCGCGTAAACGACTCCGGTGTCCGAGTACGCCTTAAAACGCCTTAAAACGCGTTCAGCCGGAAGCGGACTTTCTCCGCCGCGTCGGCCGAGCCGCGCCGCACCGCGCCGCGCCGCGCCGCGCCACGGCAACCTTTTCCAACTCGCGCGTCGTGTTCGTGTTCGTGTTCGTCGCCTCGCTTCCTTCGCGAGGTTGCGCGTCTTCCTCTTCTTTCCTTCCGTTCCTTCTTACGGTCCTACGCTACTGTTCGTTCTATCGTTGTCGTACGACGGCCCGTTTCCGAGAACCAGGGAAACGTCGGCAATGTTTCCGGCCAGCTAAACTATTCGCGTCTTGGTTTTCTCCGTTAAGGTACGTGTACGTTACCGTTTTATCGGATGGAATCGCGTTTGCCGTAATCGCGGTAGATCGGTGTCTGGCCGTGTTGCGTCGCGGCGCAAGCTCTTCCTACGCGGCTACCGCGTTGTTGCAAAATCGCAGCTTGTTTTTATCCGTTTCACGTAATCCTGCCGATGATCGATATCGGATATTCGATGCTCCACGCTGCAGCGTATAAACGATACCGTACAGCTCGGCCCAATTGCTACAGGTTTCTCGAGTGGAGAGGGTCGTAGCGTGTCCTGCGGCAGTTTACCCACCATGACATCACCTATCACGCTCGCTCGAGCATGCCGCAACACTCTGCTGCCTACCTGCTTACCTTTTCCAATCTTTTCCTTCCCCTTCCCCTTTTTCCACCCTTCTTCCCTTTCCCGGCGATCCGCGATCCTTCCGATCCGCGTCTCTCTCGTCCAACGTCCAGATGGCCGTACAGATGCCGTAAAACGGAAGCGTACCTGAAACGCTACTGTCCTCTTCTCCTCTCCTTCGTTTCCGCACGTTTCTTACGCCTTTGCAGGAAATCTTGAACGTCCGAAGTAGGCGCGTCCGTACGCGAGCATCGCGCCTGCAGGATTTTCGCGAAAGCCGTCGGATTTTCCGCAAACGTCGTCGCTCCTCTTTCTCCGTCCACCGTTCCCCCTCCAATCGCATCTACCATCGCGTACACACGCTCTCTTGGTGATTTTCACTCGGCGAGACGACGTAAGCCGCGCGTAAGGCGAAGGTATCGATTGCGCAACATCGATATTATGCAACCCGTAGCGGTTTCCTGCTGTTATCTAATTATCCGGAGTAGAGGAACTGGAAGAGAGGAGGAGGTCGCGCAGCCAATAACGAATCTAATTCTTACGCGGGCCAGCTTCTTACGCGTTTAACGTTCGCGAACCTACGTACGCGTACGCGTAACGGATCGATCGACGACGAAAAAAAAAAGCGATCTTCGTGCCGACGCTTCCCGTCCGTCTCCGACGATCGGTTGGTTGTTATCGTGCGCGGCACGGTCGCCGAAATCTTCGCGGCATCGTAATTCCGCTACGCCGGCCGCGGTTTCGGAAGCCGCGCGTCGTAAACAAACGATAAATTCACGTGGCGATATTTATCAAAGACGCAGCAGAAACGACAGATAGGAAGGAGGAAAAGAATCTGAACGGTTGACTCGCCTATTTCCTTTGGATTAGGTCATCGAGCTTTTCCAGCCGCGATATATATCTGCGCTGTGATATATCGATACACGCCCACGTAGCCACGTGCTTCGGACACCTTCGAGAGAGAAAACGATCGATAATTCCTGCCGTCGGGCAAAGTCCCGTCCAATTTCCCCCCTTTCTCGGCTACGTATTGATATCGATGACGATACTACTACTACTACTACTACTGATAATAATAATAATAATAATAATAATAATAATAATAATAATAACAACAACGATAGCAACAGCAATAACGCGCGCAGTGGACGTCGACGAACAACGAGGACGACGGCGAGTCGTTTACTTAAGGAGGATGATCGGCTTTCTATTTTCGTGAAATAATTGCTTGTTTCGTAGGTGGCTCGATCGCCACGTCGCGCAGCCGATACTATCGTTTGTCTCGTTAATCGTTGCTCGTTCATCGCGGTGCGTGGAGTAGGGCGTATCGCCGCGTACCTGTCGCCTGCATTTGCATCCGCGTCTCCGGCGTATACACGGACGTATATCGCCTTCTTGAAACTCGCGCTTCGTTATTCGTCCGAGTATAGTCTTGTGTAGTTTATGGACGGCGGGCGGGGAGAGGGGGGAAGGTGGGGAGTACACGTCGGTTACGAGGAAACGCGCGAGATAGCCAACCTACTCTGCAAATACCTCGAGTGGCTGCGAAGAAACCGTTGGATTAGAAAGAAAAGGCGCGACGGTGATCGGCGAGGTCGTAAGCGACGAGGAGAAGAACCGTCTGTCGGCGATGGTCGTCCAGGAAGTAGGTGCGTCGAACGTAGTTGCTACTCTCGAGGCCGAGACGGTTGTAACAGCGATCGGCATTGTCGTGGTTAGCGTATCGTCGCGTTCGGGACAGAGACGGACGCGGATAAGAGAGATAGCCGAGGAAAGAGGGAAAGAGAGCGAAGCCGTTGGTAATCTGTGGGATAGGACGAAGAAGCAGCGAGGCATGTCCGAAGGAAAGGAAGCTCCGCGGACCTCAGTTCCGCTCGGTTCTCCTCTTCCTCCATCTCGCCGGTTCCCAACCTTTCCGACGTTTCTTCCTCGGAAATCTAGCCGTCACTCTTTCGCCTCCGCCAAATAAATCCACACCGTTTTCCTCTGTGCGTCGTTGCGCGATCCTACGAGGCGCGTTCCTTTCTTTCTCCTTGGCGCTTACGCGTACCTTTATGCGTGTATCGTAGCCGCGTCTGCGGACGAGCGTACGCGCGAGAAAGATCGCGCCTCTATCGATAAAGTGTTTCGTCCTGTCCCGTCCGAACTTTCAACTTTTCTCCGTTTCCGGTCAAACTTTCGTTTCGCGTCGCATCGACGAAACTCTCCAACGACTACGAGTTCCCGTTTACGCGAAAAAGCTACGGACCAAGAGTTTCGGCGGAACGGTTTCACGGTTTTCGCGACGGATCTATAAAATTTCGCCGTGTCCCACGTAGCGCGTTAATTCGGTAGACCGTCCACGTATTTATATCGATTCACGCGAGAACGTGTTACGAGGGAACTCGAATTCCTAGCGTCTATCCTCGTGTCTAGAGACGCGTCTATGCGAGGTCGACTCTATTTTCGCCCGGGTATCCGTCAGCTCGACCTCTTCCTCCGATTCCGAGGAAATCCTACGCCCGGCTTTCTTCCACGCTTACTCGTGCGAAATTTCGGCCGATTGCCAGCAAGCTCGCCAACCAATTTCAAATTTCTGCCTCTTTGTCAACCTCCGAATCTCCCATCTTCGAATCTCTAAACCTGGCCCAGCGTATTTCCTCGCCTATCTCGTCCGTTGTAACGTCGCGCGTGCCAGCCGAAAGGCCGCGACGTTCTTCTCTTCACTTCTCTTTCTCTTTTTCTTTAATAAACTTTGAGTTTCGCTGACAAAATTGGATCGTATCGCGTCCCTAGTCTAACGCCCGGACGAGCAACGACGAGAGTTTCGACGACCGACGGAAGCGAGCCGGCATTTCGGAAAAAGCGTAACGAAAGGCCGCGTTTGCGTAACGCGACGAGGCCGGGTTTCGCGCGCGAGGACGCTGCGTGTCGCCGGACCTACTTATAAACGTTCCTGTGGCGGCCTTTACGGCGGTGTACGGCGGTGTACGGCGGTGTACGGCGGTGTACGGCGGTGTACGGCGTTGTACGACGGTGTCCGTCGCGACCGGCACGAAGCATCGTTTGCACGCGAGAAGAGCGAGAAGAAGCCGCGGGGCAGGAATCTCAGCGACGTAAACGGATGGTCGATGAAATTTTTCCAGCAGCGTGAAACCGGAAACGGATAGACAGACGTTCGGCTGATCGACAGGAGGGCGATCGTCTCGAGGTAAAGCGGGATGCGGGAAAGCGCGAGTTGGAAAGGAGTACCGAGTCGTTGAAAAGTACCGGTTGCAACGGTACGGTATCGCGTATTATCTATAAGTTGGATTTCTCGGTGTACGGCGTGGCTTTTCGCGTGGCTTGGGAACGCACGGCGGGCCCGTTAGAGGCACGCGAGCAACACCGATGCGTCCATTTGCACCGTTTACGGCCGTTCTTTCCATCGCTCGATGTACTCCTTAGCACGAGGAAGCCCTTCGATTTTAGCCGTCTAACGGGCTAACGTTCCGTGCGTATATTTGCTTTGCGTACATAACCGGCGGTAAATTTCGCCGGCGGAAACGAGGTCGCGAACGGACAAGGCGTAAGAAGCGGCGAGAACGCTTCGACGCGACATCCGTCGACGGCAGGATCGACCGTGTTCCAAGCGCGTGCTACGCGTACTCGCCCCGGCGTTTCAAAGCGCGTCGGAATATCGGCGCGGCGACGTAGTTTACGCGTTCGATCGGCCCGATTCGAGATGACCGCGTGCACGAAACGACGGAACGCGATAGACGGCGTGCATCGACGGATAACGACGGATAACGACGGTTCCGTGGCTGTCCATTTGGGCGGTTGCTCGACGTAGGAGAGTCGAAAGGCTAAGGCGCATACGTAACGCGTATCTAGAAGCGTGGGAGCCATGCTCGAACGGCTTCCTCTCACGGCACTGCCGCGCTTTATCTCGCGTTTATAAATAAGCCAATATCTCGCTCCCTCTCCCACGCCGCTCCTCTTCTCCGTCTCGCTCTCTCGCACTCTCGCTACCTGTCCCTCTTTCTTTCCGCCCGTCTCTCTCTCTCTCTCTCTCTCTCTCTCTCTCTCTCGCTGCACGCTCTCCGACCCTCTCTCTCTCTCTCCTCTGTCTCTATGTCCCTCTTTCTCGGCTCGAATAACTCGAACGAGCGACTCGACTAGAAGGAGGTGCGCTCTTCAGTTCCGGCTTCCAGCCACCCGAGTCTATTAATACTCGATTCTAGTCTCTAGTTCGCTGCCCCTTGCCCTGCCCCTCAGCTTGCCGGCCCGCCACCTCGCAACGTCTCACCGCTCTATCGGCAGTCTTTGTCTCAACCTGTTCGCCCGGTATCGTTCGTCTATCGGTCCGAGCTGTTATCTGCCCGTCCGAAATCCTACGAGGCCGATACGTACAGGTTCTCGCGGAAATTCCAAACTTATTTTCGTTCGGAGGAGCGCGCCGACCGATCAAAGCGATCGACGTTTCGTCGCGATAGATCCGGCCGATTGGAGCAGCGAGGCATCCGGCCGAATTCGGCCTGTCGGAGATTCACCGCGAAATTTCGACGGAACGATTCGATAAGGCGAGTTCGAACAAAGGAAAGCTCGCTGGCGTCGACGCGACGTTGTTGGCCTTTAACGCGTTCAAAGTTGTTTCGCGCGATCCGGTTTACGCGCGGAAAGGTATTCGATTCCGCCGAGATACGCAACGTTTATGCCGCCACGCTCGTCGCGCGCGAACAAGTCCGAAAGGAGGAATAACGTTTCTTTTCCGCAGGACGCTTCGTCTGCGAGAAAATTCGGCTGGAAAATTTGGCAAGTATACCGAAAACTCGGCTAATTCCGAACCGAGTGGGAGCGAACGATCGACGGCGGGTCGAACCGCGTTTCAAAATAAATCGAAAAACGTGGAATTCGATTTTTCCCGCAGACGCTCTGTTTTCGGGAAAAAGTAAATTGCCGGACGTATCGCGCGCCTGCACCGTCCAAGAACGAACGGTACACACCGCGGACACTGTGCCGCCAACAACCAACGGACGACGAAAGCACGCGTCTCTCCGACCTTCTATCGGAGAGACTAAAAGATCCCATTGAGTTTCCTCGCGAATTTCCCTCTCCGCCAACTGTCCGCGAACGCGAGCGAAAAGACGGCGGATACGATCGGATTCTACGATTTGCCTACGAAATCTCGTACGGACCGGAGTGCACCGCAAATGGCAAAGTATTCGCGATAGGCGCGTTTCCGCGCTTTCAAATTTCTCGCAAATACGTAAACGTACGTGCGACGTACCCGATCCGGATAACGCGACGAATGGCTGGAACAATACGTTTATCTGGACGGAAGCGAAACAAGCAAATGGATGTTACGTAATTGGTGGCAGCCTTATCGGGCTATCGGACGATCGACGATGCTTATCGAAATTGCACTCTCGACCAGCGGCACGATTTCGGAGCGAGTAGAATTTGTTTTGGCCGTTTCGTAATTCGAAATAATCAATCGGATCGATACGTCTCGATAGATAGGACCGACCGGCCGATCGATCAAGGCGAGTCGACGCGATCGATCGTTCGGTAGGAGCAACGAGTTTCCTCGTACGCGGATAATCCCGATATCGGCGGCGAATCGACCACAGCGAAAACACGTTGTTTTCGAGAAACGTTCTTATCTTTTCTCCATCGTCGACGGTTGGTTTGGTGTCGCTGGTAAGCGGACCGCGGACGGCTATCGTCGTCGTCGTCGTCGTCGTCGTCGTCGTCGTCGTCGTCGTCGTCGTAGGAGCATCGTCGTTAACGAGGAGGAATGCGTTTTTGTCGCGCGTCGAAGGTGAGTAAGCGCGCGATGTTCGCACGATTATCGGCAGCAGTCGGAATCCGTGTCGACGCAAGGCGGAATCCGCGTGGCCGAGGAATGCACTCAATTATGCGGGACGCTCGAATCACGAGGCGAAGATATTCTAGTCGCGTGTCCGCAACCAAATCGGTTTCGATCGATCGCGGCTATTGCGAGAATTATCGCTCTCTCCCTCCGCTTCTTCCACCTCTCGGTTCAACCAACTGCCCGACGACGGTCGCAATTTCGTCGTCTTGGTCGTTGCCGTTACGCTAGCGCACAGCCAACGATAAACGCGACGTAATCTCGTTTAATTGGCCAACGGAATGGCGGATCGGTAAGGTACGGTGAGACAGGGGTAAACGAATACGACGTAAACCGGCAACCAACCCTCGTCCCGATCCAACCCCGACGATCCCGATTCCTTCGCCTTTCTTACATTCCCAGCTGCGTTTAAATACTCCACTTCTACCTTCTTCTTCTCTCCGGACTATCCGCGTTTATCCGTCTTTATCTCGGCCGCTCATCTTGGCTTTCCTGCACGATGGACAGAAATCGTTCGACGGCTCGATGCACCGATAAGATTACGACTTTTGGAATCGTCGCGGAGCAACGCGCAACGCAATGATTCGTAACGCACGGAATTAGAACGAAATCGTTCGTCTCGGTACTTGAAAAAAATGATAAACGATACTCGAACGTTTTTCGAAAAGCCCCCTTTGCCGTCGATCGAGAAGCTACTTCTCGGTTCGACGATAACCGCCGGCTGTTTTTCTGGTAAATAATTTCCAAGGGGAGAAGTGGCCGGGAAACGATGTCGTTCGACGGTCGAGTAGGACGTCGCGAGATAAAAATTTCACCGATTAAAATTCCTATCGACGCGCTACCGTTCCATACAAGACGGATAACACGGATAAGACGGATAGATCGGATAAATCGGATAAACGTCGGAGGTGTAAAGGCCACAAATATACGCGAATAGGCGAGTTACGAAAGCGAACGCCGAAGAGGATGCAAAGAGGCTCCGCCGCTTCGTATACACGGTGCAATGAGAATTGCAGCGATTTGCCCGGAGCACTAAGATAGCGCGTACCTTCGTTTAGGACGGCGCTTCCTAAACTTTCCCCATTCGCGACCCCATTTTGCCCGGGAAAATTTTGCGTAACGCCGGTCGTATACATAGAAAGATACGTGAAACGTGCATCGATAATAAACGAAAGAAGTTTCGATTTAAACGATCCTTTGCTATATTTATAACGCGTTACCCGCTTGTTAGCGTTTCCTTTTACGCGAAACCCTACCGATCCAGATCGGACGAAGGTGGAGAAACCGGGGCGGAGGGGCAATTTCCATTCGACGATTTGCTTCTCGAAAAAAATTCCGCTCCGCGTTAGCGTTTAAAGTTCCATTTTCCTCCTACTCGCGGATTTCTCCGTTGAAACTGTCCGTATCTTCTGTCCGTTTCTCTCCGCGTTGTTTAAAAAAAAAAAAAAAAAAAAGAAGAAAACTCGAAAGTCTCGCCCGCGATACGAGTTTGCCGCTTGGCCACGATATCTTCGGACGGATAAAAGTATCCCGTAACGCTAGAACATCTGCCAGGTGTAACTTTCTTTAGATTTATCGTTTCGAGAGGATCTTCTCTCTTCTCGCTCGTCCGTCTTTATCGATCTCGCTTTCGGCCACGTGGTTCGCGAGTTTTCTGCCAGACAACCGTCGGACTGAAAAGAATCTGTGGCCTGGTGGTAGCGTTGATAATTATTATAACGTAAAAGTTGTCCCATGAGTTGCACGCTTTTTGCACGACAGAGACAACGACGTTTAACCGACGAGTGGACAATTTTGCAGGAGGAGTTCCACGTTGGCGGAATATTTCGCGGGACGATCGAACGCGACAACGTCCAATCGCGGGGAAAAAGGAAGAAAGAAAAAAGAAAACTTACGGACCTGCGTGGATTGCGAGTTGGGTGAATCTTTCCGGATCGTTTAGAGACGGACGACCGAGGTTGTTCGTTTCATCGGCTCGTGGCAGTTGGAAAAATTTTCACGGTCCCGTGATTCCGTTACGCGATCCCATATGGGAATAGCCGGCCGGTTTACCAGGCCCTGGCGCGGAGGACAGGAAAGATAGACGAGGAGAGAAAAGTTTAGTAATCCACGTCGGTGTTGGCGCAATCGAGGAATTCCTCCTGCGAGTCGAAGGAAGGAAATTGCGTTGCCCAATTAGAAATCGCGGGAGACCGCAGAAAGAAAGGCCGAGCGAGCGATCGGCGAAGAAGAAGGAGCGAGCAAAGCTGCGGAGGGGGAGAGCGAGAGACGGAGGAAGGGAAAAAGGTTTCGAAACATCGTACATACTAAGTTGCCACGTTTGTACGATTATCTAATTCCGTGTACCTTTTGCTCGTTCGAATGCACGCGCACGCGCCTGGCCATTTTCTCAATTTCATCGCCTATACCGATTCGTTCGGACGGCGCGACTTTTATCTTTTGCTCGAATCTTGGATCGATCGCCGGCCGTCGGCTAGATTAATATCGACGCGATAAAAATTAATCGTCGCAGTATCTCTCTCGTTTACGTTCGGCCGATCGTCATCTCGCGTAATTCCGCGATTTAGATTTCGTTTTGGCGTCTCGAATTCACGCCTAGACGAATTTATCCTTATCTTTGGCTGTTCGTGCACGTTATTCGTACGCGATTCAATCTTTACGGAGCCCTAGTCCTACGGAAATCGAGATGCTCGTGTTCAGAGTTGAAAGAGCGTTTCAAACGAATCTTGTCGACTTTCGAGTCGTCAAGCGCATTCGTCTAGGCAAAGTTTTTCTGTACGCCGTTCCACGCAGCTTTTCATTCTCCGCCACCGTCTTCTACGCTACTCGTACCTGAAACCGTTCGGTCTAATCGATATCTCCGCGTCAATTTCGTCGAATCGTCAAGCGTACGAAAGAAAAGGGAAACATAAACACGAAAACGCTGTCTTATCTCTGCCTGGTCTTTTACGCGATAAGCCTTATTACAAGAACAGAGTTGAAATATCTTTTAAATTAATCGTCTTTCCATTCGAGTACCTAAACACCCTTTTCTAGACAATTGGAAAATGCGTCGAACGTTGCATAAGAAAATGAATAGTTGCGTTTGAGAGAAATTTGACACGAAGAACAAGACTGTGGAGAGGGCCATGTACGATGCCAATAATAAATTAATAGATTTGCGATAAATTTGCAAGAAAGAAATGAAAAAGAAAGCAAAAAAAGTGTTTTAAATATTTACGTATAACGGTATATAGGTGGTAGAAGAAATTTGTTAACGATATAGAACGACCAACATTGTCTTTGTATAACGCACGGTAACACGTGACGACGCTCTTAACGTTTCAAGGATGAGAATATCGATTAATTAAACCGGCAAGATACGAGAAAACAACGATATATCCTTATCGCGCGTTATACACCGAACGTTATCGCGTTGTCGAAAAGAAAGAAATTTTCCTTGCGCGAATGTAATTTTTCGTCGTTTAAGCGATATCCGTACGTTACCTCTACGTATTGAAATAGCTAGCGATTACCGACGACGTTCTATCGGATACCGGAACGTAGATATTTCGGATGGAAATTGTCCGGTGTTGCTGGGTCAACCGATCGTGCATATATAGTTATAAAAGCTTTTAACTCCGTAAAAGTTGAAGGAGAAGGTTCGCTTCGTTCTCCCTGGTCGACGGAGAAAGTTCGATATATCTTTATCGAAAATATCGTTTAACGAAAAAAAAAAAAGAAAAGAAACAAAAAAAAAAAAAGAAAGAAAAACGTTCCAACTATCGTACATCTAGTAGCCGGTATCGTCCAACGTTCGCGCGAAAATCTTCGTGGCTGGCGTCTTCCGGGACCCGATCGTAAATTACTTATTCACAGGTGAGTCGCGGATTTGATACAATTCGATGAGAAGAAGCATTACGCGATCGCGACGAGCGCATCCTCCAAGGACTTGTACATCCAGTCCAGAGAGATTCGACACCGTCGGCCAGAAGCTGAGTCCAACAGGAATTTCTGTCCGGCGTTACGGCCATCTTCCTCAGGGTGTAAAAACGCAGCTACGTACACGGCCAACACCGATCGGCGTTAAGCGCGTATCTAATTAAACCGCGAGATCGTAGACCCCGTAACAATGATCGTCGGACGTAGCCCATCGTGCCGCGGGCCCAGCTTGCGAGCGTTACAACCTCGTCTAAAAAACGTACGAGCTCGAGCGGATTAAGCGGGCATTAATTCCGCGAGTGTATGATGCACTCGAATGGTAAATGTTCTTACTCCGCAAACAGGAGAACGGATGATGGAAACTAGTCTCTGGGATTCACCAAGTTCCTCCTCTGATCCACGGCTCTCCTTCTCTTTCTACTCGTACAGCCGCTCTTCCACCTTCTCCTTCTGTGTTCTTAAGCGATTACGCCACGGCGTCTCTCACCTCCGTCTAATCCTGTATTATAACGCACGACGCACGCACGCACGCACGCACGCACGCACGCACGCACGCACGCACGCACGCACGCACGCACCTACACACACAAAGGTTAGAGAAACGAGGCGACCAAAGTCGAACAAAACGGAATCGAAAAAATCAGAGTTGAAGGAGAAGTGGAAGCGAAACGAAACTGTAAGTGGGAAGACGGAAGAAACGGAGAGAAAGGAACGAGAGGTGAGAGGAACGGAATGAGACGGAGGAAAATAGGAAGGTGGAGCGATGGATCGAGGGAGGAAGGAAGAGGAAAGTGGCGGAGAAGGCGAGGAACGAGGATGATAATCGAGGTAAATAAAGCAGGAAGCGCGGAGAGGAAAATGCGACGGCGAGGAGGAGGAAAGGAGAGACAGAAGAAGAGGAGAAGGGACCTTTGAACGATGAAGAGAGGGGGGATCGACGTCGTTTCAGTCGTCCTCCCGGATGTGCAGCATCGTTACACGGCATTCTTCGAGGCTGCAAGATCTCCCTTTCTTTCTTCCTTCGGCCGATGCGTTGACGTAACCGCGACAAAGCAAATTCCTCTTCCCAAGACGCGAAACGCTCAGAATTCTGATCGGTCTGGTTTCAACCGCGTACTCTGAACGGCTGTTGCAACCAGGGATATTTTCAAAACCACCGATTCTTTCGTGCACCTGACCTCGTACGTTTCCAAGCGAGCCTTCCAGTCTCTAAAAAATAACAACTCGAAGAACGTGGTTGGAACGTCTAGAATCGAAGGCTAGAACGAATTTCATCTTTGGCTCGATCGAGTCCGGAGCCCGAGTCGATCTTAGTCTTGTAGTCATCTTTGGTTTCTTTCGCGTTTCTTTCATTTCTGTCGCGATGCTCCGATTTTTCTCCATCGCGTACACGCACGATCCTCTCGCCGATCTGCCATTCGTCGTTTCCTATCGCGTCCCGCGAGTCTCTGCGTTCTCTCTCTCTCTCCCTCGAAAGTTTTATCTTTCCACGGTAGTTCGTATGACAAGACGCGGACGAGGCGAGTCGTATTTCGCCAAATATCGGCGGATATCGCGATACCTGTGGCCAGCGGCGTCATCTCGCGCAGAAACGTCAAGTTGTAAATGATTTTTTTTTTTTTTTTTTTTTAATGCGACACACGGAGTTAAAGACGATGTTATTGGGCGAGCCGGATTTTCCGGCAGTTGTCAAGCAAGGAAAAAGGTTTCCGAGAGGAGGCGTAACATTAATCATGGCACAGGTATGCGCGAGGACTCGGGGTCAAAATCTTTTTTCCTTCTGAAAGAACGATGATGCACAATGGAACTCCTCGGAATCCTCCTTGCTTGCGCTTACATCTGATCGATCGAAGAAAGGATCGTCCTGAAAAGTTACCGGCTCCTTTCTACTATCCACCTCGGCGGGGACCTATTAAATCTTGGACTCGAATTCCGAAGGATCTTGTTCTAAAAGAACCACCGACACAATATTTTTCGGTAGAAACGTCTGTGAATACCCGGGCCTCGGATCCGCGCCGCTTAAATTTGTGTCAAAATTTTTTTCAATTTCCTATTTTAGCCGCTGACACTATGAAAACAGCGCTTTTCTCCTTCTTCCTTCTTCGAACTCCCTCCGACACTTGCCTCTGTCGACCGCGTTTGATATTTCGAAGAATATGGTCGGCCTCCAATTCGCTCTGCGATACGTATTAAGATTTATTGTAATTTATCGTAAAAAAAAAAAAACTTGCCTCTTTTCACGATAAATCAAATGTCGGGCAATACGAAATTTCCCAAGTACGGTTTGCGGTTCGACGATGAGTCGATCGATTTAATTCGCTAATAAGTTCCACGTTTCCGTCTTTTCTTTCTCTCTCTCTCTCTCTCTCTCTCTCTCTCTCTCTCTCTCTCTCTCCCTCCCTCCGTCCCTCCCTCTGCCTCTCTTTTTGTCGGATGCTTCGGATAGGGGAAAAGGGAGATAGAGGGAAAAGATCAAGCGTAAGAATCGGTAGTACTCATAAGCCAGCCGGGATATAACAGGTAAAACAGGTTTGTGGGCGTCCTGAAACGTGGGCTACCTGCATCGTTTCTCGGAGGGGTCCTTCTTCAAACTCGCCTGCCGATTCTTGCGGAAGAAAACGGAAGAAAGGGGAGAAACGCGGCACCTATGCACCTGTTGGTCGAGTAACGACGATTAACGTCTGGAAACAGCCGCTCCGTGATTTTATCATCGAGGAAACTATGACGTGTACACGCATGCGGCGAGAAATTTCCATTTTTTCTCCTCGCTCGACGAACTTGCAGAGAGAAACGATTCGGAAGAAAGAAGACGGTGTCTTCGGTGGCTCGGGCAAGACGAGAGCAAAGTCTTTCGCGACAACTTTTTAAATAAACAACGACGCAAATTGAAATCGATCCGTTACGATTAATATCGCAATGAATCGAAAGAGGCAGGCGAGTTGGACAACTCGCAAGGCGATAATAAATCTTGCAAAGGCCCAAACTGTCTTGACCATAATTGGACGATCATCGGATTTACTATGACTAATTTATCACTTGCGATGTACAACGAACGCTATGACAAATAATTGGATTAAACGTAACGTAAATCTCCGCTGTACGAACAAAGTTTTCACGGTTTTACGTAAAATTATTGTTACGCGAGGCAGTGTTCATCGCGCATCGACGATTCGCAACTTGCGACTCTCGTGAAATTTCGCTAATGATATTAATTCGTCGATTAATCACCGTCGATGAAATGATATCCCGAATGGTTGAATAAAAATTCGGACAACAAAAAAAGAGAGAGAGAGAGAGAGATTACTGTTTTTAGAGGTCGTTGGGACATCGACTTTTTATATATATCTTATCGGCTTAACAGAATTATTCGACGTGACTACTTCTCGTCGGATTCGGTAATCTAACGTTTCGTCGGGTCAACAGACACCTTCTACGGGCCACGAAACTCGAAAATTCCTTCGCTTACACAAAAATAAATTGAATCGCTCTCTCGCCGGTTCGTTAACCCCCCGCCCCGATCGGTTCTCGTTCGCGGCTCGAGACGTTCAACCGTTTTTCCAACGTGACAATATTCGCACGCCGTATATACGTCGATCGCGACGAAACGTTCGTACGGATATGTTAAAAAGAAAATTGGGCTTTTTCTCGAACCCGGAACAACGGTCGAGTTTTATGCAACTCGGAGACTACGAACTTTCTCTTAGGAGCGCGACATTTTTTCAACTGGAAGGTTCGTCCTAAATTTGAACAACACGTCGTCGAGTCTGTCTGCGACCGACGAACATCTTAACGACGCTTCCTTCTCTAGCGGAACAGAGGGAACGAGAGGTATCGTTTGAAGGAGACGTTGGCAATTTCGTGGAGATGGACAAGGTATTACGGACGACGCAAATCTCGCGCAGTTCGATTGAAAAGGAAAACGGAGAGGCGAGAAGAAAAGGCGGATGAATCGGCGTCGATTAGAAAAGTGGGGTTCGACCTCGGTGAGACGTCGGAGGAGCTGGTGGCAAAAAGGTAGGTTCGCGTGGACAGCGAGGATCGCGATTACGAGGAAGCTACGAGGAAGTCGACGAAGCCCCCTCCAACGTCCTATGGTATTTCCCACTCGATTACAACGCTTCGATTATTTCCGTTCGCGCCGTATAACCGGCCATCTATTCGTCCTCGTCGGACTCGAAGGGTCGCGCGTTCCGGTGGTCCATTTGTCTCCGTTCGTCGAACGCGTTATACGGCGCGGCAAGTCCGGCGCATGCGCACCGTCGCCAGTCACTCATGGCGCGCGCCAGAGGAGTGGGGCGTGTGTGGCGGCAAGCTTCCAGCGGAGATCGCAACTTGCGGCTCAGTCGCTCGCCAGCTCCGACGCTCAGTGAGTGGATTTTGTCGCGTAGACGTTGTCGGTGTCTCCGAAAGACTCGGGTCGTGGCCCAAGTGAAAGGAAATCCGTTTCGCGTATCCTCCTCGAATTCGTCTACTGCTGCTCTCTTCGTAGACCCGCGGTAACCTCCTCTGGCGTAAATACGGTGAAAAAGACAGAAAGAAGGGAAGAGAACGGCAGAGAGGGAGAGTGATATTGGAGTGGTGCCGACTGTGATACACTTAGCCGCGTAGATAGCTCTAGCTCTGTGATATACGCGTATACACACATGGATATTTCGATAGCTCTGGACTTTTCTCGTACGGACACCGAAAGCCGATATCCGTGTACAGATATCTGCTGAACGTTTTCATCGTTTCGGCGTGGAACGGGCATCTCTGGTTGTGTGCGTGCGAGCAACACAGGGGATCCGTACGATTAGCGGGGATATTGGAATGGGTGTATAAATAAATACGTAGAAGGTGCGGAAGAAAGGAGAAGGAGAAGGAGAGGGAAAGAGGGACGGACGGACGGACGGACGGACGGACGGACGGACGAACGAACGAACAAACGAACGAACGAACGAACGAACGAACGGAGAGAGATAGAGAGGAGCAGCGGAAGAAAAGATACACGTGCGCGTGGTCGGTGTCTCGAGGATACCTGTGGATGCCAGGCTGTAGTCGCGACGTATTAGGGCGCGGATTTCTGCCCGATGACCGCCGAGGGGATTCGCCTCGACTCGCTGACCGATCTACACCATTGATATTACGCCGCATCGGACGGTTTATCGGCCAAGCCGCGATCGAGGTAACCATCTTATTTTTCCTCTCTTCTTATTTCCATTTTCCCACTTTCGCGTGATCTCGGTTCCACGTCGCTCTTTAAACGGTTACGCGAGAAAAATCCAACGTTCGTCTTATCGCTCGGTCGCTCCTCCCCTCTCCTCCCCTCTTCTCTTCTCTTCTCTTCTCTTCTCTTCTCTTCTCTTCTCCTTCTTTCCGCATTTCCTGTCGTTTTCCTCGCCTGTAATTCGGAAATACGCCTGTGAAACGATCCTCGCTTGTTGTTTCGGATTTGTTGTACATCGTTTCTAGGTTATGACGTACAAGATTTTAATGGTAAATTATTAAATTTAAGGCACGACAGCTTTCCCCACCTTCTCGTTGGCGCGTTTTTAATCATCGGAAACGCAATTTCGATATTTATACACGTCAAAGGACGAACGACTCGATCGATAATTTTCAAACAGCGAACAACTCATCGTCCATTGTCCGTTGATCGAGTTTACGACGTTGATCCGACTTTGTCGTTAAGGCGAGATTCTCTTCCTTGAATACGAAACCTCGTTACCGAATGCCAAATCCCCGACGAGCTTTGAAAGTTCGAAAGACGTTTTTCACGTTCGTACGATAACGACGCGTGTTGAGATCGATCTTCTTATCGTATGAAACGCGACGAATTATGGACTTATTCTTAGAATATTTTGTCGTTTTAATCACCACTTACGACGACAAAAGCTACTCGTGTCGATCTTGTCGATAATCTGGTTTATTGGACGGTGTACGTTTTCCGGAAGTACGTCGTATTGAAATTAAGATACGATCCACGATATCGCGTAAATAGCCAAAGCGAATCGTTTAAAGTTCGTCCGTGCCTGTCAGCGAGCTTCGTTCGACCGAGATCAGTTCGGCCGAGGATTTCCCCAGCGTCGTTCGACCGTCGCGGTCGATTTTTTATACATGCATATTTATACGTTGTTTATCGACGCGAAACGCATCGATCGAATTTTCGACGCGTCGTAAACAAACTTGCCGTAACCGAGCGAGCCATCGAGCGTCGTGCGTTCAACAGCCGCTCTTCTTCTTCCATCTAACGTAAGATGTACGTAAACGTTGTTCTATCGACGCATGTTTGGCGCGATAATGGAAAAATTGTTATCCGAGCGTGCGTACGGCTTTGCTCGTCGTTGTAATTAGTTTAATAACCTAACCCACATTCCAACGGAACTACTGTTACAAGGAAAAAGACAGTTAATCGGCGTATGGGATTATAGATAACGATAAAACTTGCAACAATCTTCTCGTTCTCCCTCCGAGAAAGTATATATCTAGGAAAGCATCTTAAAAATTCTCAGTTTTTAATTCCAATAATAGCTGTAATATCTCTATGCTTTTAATTGGTATCGGGTTATTAATTGCAAGTATAACAGGAAAATCGAGCTACTATTATTAAATTATCTAGCACTCCGGACAGAGTTAAATATCCTATTTTTAATACGTTATACGAGACGCCGAACACCAAAGGAAACGCGAGCGATATCTCTCGGATGTTGCGAAGATCCAGTTTGAAATTCAAATGCGTTGAAAAAATTCCGGACAAGGCCCCCTATGAAAATTAAGTTGTAGGTTATAGTTCAGGCTCGACGTAGTACGCGGCCTGTACAGAAATTTCCAATAAATATCGGCCGTTAGTTTACTTTGTAAAACGTTGACTCGTTCGAATTACTTATTCGCCGCGTTACGTTTATCGATTTAAATACGCGTTCTCTGGATTCGAACGTTCGAGACACGCATCCTTTCGTCGACGAGCCGAGCGTACGTAATATAATTTATTCGTTAGCTGGCGTGACAGGGAAATAGCGACGATAATTGGAATCGGTCGGTGACCAAAATTTCCTGTAATTGAAAAAGCGAAAGAAGCCCGACCGATCGTTCAACATTGTCGGCGAAACGCAACATTCGCGTCCTACTTTCAGAGCAACTTACATACAGGCAATTAGAAATATATAACCCGTTACCAGGAGATTATTATATTCATCTTCGTAATTTCTTACACTCGTTGTTATTATATTGCCGTCTTATCGCGTTCCATTAGACTAATAATAGGAAGCGCGCGATCTATCCGCTGGATCAGGGAATTTGAAAGATGACCCAGCGACGAAATGACGCGAGATCGTTATACATAGGCGAAAAGTACGTACGAAAAGCCTTTTCGACGATCGGCAAACCGAAAGAACAAACCGTCGTCGTTATCGTTGTTATTAATACGAATCGATGGACGACGAGGATTGGCGCGGAAATCGAGGGAGAGGAACGTTTTAACCGGCCGTTTAGCGTTGTCGGGAAAATGAGATACACGCGGCGCTTTCGACGTCTTACGCGCGATACAATGGCGTAAATCGGAATAATCGTAATAAGCGTTGAACCTGTGGCTTGTATTTGGCGTTTAAAAGATCTAAAATCCTATTTAGACGGAAGAAGGAAACCGAGCGAGGGATTCGCGTAGCCCTGCGTCCCCCCAGCCGCTCTCTTTCTCTCGCGTTTACAACGACGCACGCGCGAGCGCGCGCGCTCCTACTTACGCGCACATATGCACGATATACACTGACGAGCGGAGTATACGACGCGACGGCTAAGCGGAGCGGCTGTTGCTTACGCTCCTTGATCGTTATTCAGGAAGTTGCACGTTATCATTTACATAACACGCGAGCCCGAACAAAATCATGCATAATTCCTTCCTCCTTAGCGCGGCTGCGTTACCGCTTCGCTCTTTATTTTCCTTTTTCCCTTGGTGGGAAAAGAGAAAAGGAAGCGAAAAAAGAAAGGAGAGGAAGAAGAGGAGCCGCCGCCCGGTGCGTCGCCCGTGTTCGGCGCAAATCCACGCCGGACAACAGCCTCCTTTATCCGCGTCTGTTCGCTCGCTGCTACGACGACCGTGTCTATCGACCAAGATCCGCCAAGCGGTTCTCGTTCTATTCGACTTGGACGCGTTGCTCGGCGAGAATTGGCGTGATCTTGGCGACCGAGTTACGCGTCGTTAGATCTCGAGCCCCTAAAGCGAGTTCCGAGAATATTTAACCGCCGTCGTTGAATATTTATTCCCGTTGGTGACTTAAAAAAAAAAAAGTATCTGTACGCTCTTGTGTTTACGAGAATATATTTGCTTGCACGGAAAGGCGAGGTAAAAAAGGTAGTTGGAAACACAGAGAAATAAACAGGACGCGCGTGCACGTTGATTAAAAGCCAGAGATCAGGCAAATCGTCTCCGTATGGAAGAGATAGATGGACTCGACGATTAGACGGACCACGTATCTGTACGATAATCGCATTATTCGTTCGATCTGTCTCTCGTAATTCGCTTTCTATTCCGTTCCCCCCCCCCCCCCCGTTCACCCCCGTTCGTCTGATTTACACGCCGACTCGTTTCGCGCGTTTCCCTCTTCTCGAAAGTGTCTCTCTTCCCGGTTGCTTTACGAGCGCGTACGTCTTTGCTCCGATTCCTATTCTCCTCGTCGTTTCTCCAAGCGACGAGCATCCCTTTAATTTCACCTCTGTTGCTTTCGTTCGTGCCTCGAGTCGGCGACGTACGGAAACGATCGTGAAAGCCGCGTATTATGGCCTCGTGGAATCGTCCTGCGGGCAACAGCGGCAAGAAGCGTCAACACGGTCCAACTGTCGTCGAGTCGCTGCGAACAAAATCGATCGATCGTACGGAAAAGAGCGCTGGAAAACGGAAACGTAGGAGGAAACGAGGGACTAGCTAGCGGTGCAAAGGCGCGAGGATCCGGTTAAACGAAGACGAAAAAGGGAAAAGGGATCGTGTTCCCACTGGATGTTCGAATCTGCGAAACCTCGTTTCCCGCGTCGAATCTTGTGCCGACGAGACGAGAAGGTTGAAATTTTGTCAGATACCGCGCCGCAAAAACGGAACGCGCGACTGATAAAAAAAGCACTCGATCGGAAAATACTTTTGTAGTCGCGCGTTAACCGTCCGTCTAATTGCATCGTAATCTAGAAAGAAAATGTTATTTTTGTAATTGGCGACTCGTTGCAGCGATACCGATAACGTGGACGTTTCCGCGATAACGAATGGAAGCGAGAGAAGAAGAGAGATAAGAAAGTTTGCGAACGCTCGTGCGACTTTCTTTCTTCTCGAAATAAATCCGACGCTTTTGAAAAGTTTGAAAAACTGCGTCTGCCTGTGTAATCCGAACGTTGCGTAACGAATAGACGATCGATGACATTCGTCGCGTACGGTATAGAACGCGCGAGTTAAAATCAACCGTGTAATCTAAAATTAGGCGAAATCCGATCGAATCGCCCGTGACCCAACGATACCGGTTAAGTCGAAGCTAAAACGCGTAATCGTTGGATCGAGAAGAAGAAGAAGAAGAGGAGGAAGAAGAAGAAGAAAGAAGACACGGAAAAGCGAAAATCGTCGGAGAGTAATAATTAAAGTAAACCGGTATTCGTTTTTCGAGCGTCGGAGGAGGAAAAGTTTGGTAGGGTCGTGGAGAGAGAGAGAGAGAGAGAGAGAGAGCTATATAGGGAAGGTTGGAAACGGTAGAAAGGTTTTTACGTCGATTTTCTATCGGGGTTCTATCGCAGTCGAGAGAGCCGATAAGAGGTTAAAGGGGAGCGAAGGACGTAGAAGGAAGAGGAAGTGGGTGGCGAGGATGGCGGGAGAAGAAAGCCTTTGGAAGGGTAATTCCGGCCGGAAGAGCCGGGAACCCGGAAGCGAGGGAGAGGAAGCACTACTATCGCGGCAGGGTGGCAAGGGGAATGGAAAATTCTCCAGAGCCTCGGGGAAGGGCTCGATCGATCGTTAAGATCACGGACGAGGCGACGAGGCGACGAGGCGACGAGGTGACGAGGTGTCGACGTCTAACCACCGGCAAATTTCTAGCGACTGCGACGTTTCTCGCCCGACCACCATACGAGCGAACGATCTTTACCGCTTGGCGATCGTACGGGGGCGGCCAGGCCTTTTCGGCGCGTGAATGGATCGTCCGCAAGTACGAACGTTCGGCCGAGATAAGAATATTCCGAGAAGACGGCGACGTTTTCCCCGATACAAATCGATCGACGAGACGTCGTTTCGCTTCGAACAGAGTTCGGACGGAATTCGCAGAGAATTTTCGAAAAACGCTCCCTACGTTTTACGTTGCGCGTCCGTTGCGTTCTCAGTCTTTTTACGGCATCTATCTCGCCGAGTCTAACTTTACAACGTCTCCTCGCTAACGAGTCTTTGTACGCGGGTACGATACGATCGCGCGATGGCGTAAAATTTTCCCGGGCGAAAACAGGGTGGCGAACAGGAGAAGGAAACGCTGACGTTGGATCGAGACGATGATACCAGGCGGAATAATACAGGAGCGAATTTAGGATATCGGGTAAGGAGAAACATTGCGGAATACGCGTCCGGCTGTTCTCTCCTTTTCTCGCAGCGCAGGGAAGAGAACCGGTCTGTATCCGGACCGGAAGCGCGGACCTTGGACTTTTCTTTTTCGCTGTCTCCGTCTCGTTGCCTCGTTCCTCCTTTGAAGAATTCGACGACCGGTCGATTCGATCTTCTTCCTCCCTCCTCCGATCGCCACCCTTTCCCTCTTCTTCCATCTTGGCGAGCCTTCTTTCTCGAGAGGGAGAGGCAGAGAGGGAGCGGGAGAGAGAGAAAGAGAGAGAGAGGCGTCCCTTCTTTCTCGTTCGTCCGGTTAATTCCAAGAGGGAGCAAAAGGAAGCAGACGCTCGCGATAGATGGCATCCGGTTCCCCTCTTTCGAGGAAAACTCGAGGAGGAAGTGGCGTTTAAAATACCTACGCCGGTCGGTTCCTCGTTCTATCGGTTCTTTTTCCTCCTTTGCAACTTCCCTCGCCGCTCCAATTACGATCTTTATCCTAAAAAAGACGGCCGAACGTACGCTGCGATGGAGCGCGGCGTCCGACGAGAAGCGACGTTTCCACGTAACCGATCGACACGGTTTCAGTTTCGAGGATTAGGTCGCCCCGTCGAGCTCTTTCTCTCTGCTTCGTCTCGTCCTTCTCGTTCGTCGCGTCTCTTTCATCCCTCTCCTTCGTCGAGGATCGTTCGGTCGAGACTCGTTAATTTCTTGCCGCGCGTTGACCCTTTGTGCACGCAGAATCTTGATTAATCGACCGTTAGGTTATCTAAAAACCTATTGATCGAGCTGATTGAGTTAACCGTTGAATTATCAAGATCAACCGCTTGCTCGAATCCCCGGTTACTCCTTTCACGATTAATTCCACCGTATTATTCCTATCAGTCGCGTTATTCGTATTATTCGCGATATTCGGCCACAGTCGCGCGTACGAATTTCCAACTGGCGAACGCAGCGTCTCGACAACGACAACGGCGTATCGAATTTATGCGCGTTAATTAATCGTTGTCCGCGTAATGGAACGTAACGGTCGATACGAGACGAACGACGAAGAATTTCATTTTCCCTGTTCCCATTTTACCGACGTCTCTCGTTGTTTCGTTCCACGGGCACCCTTTTCTACGATACGTAAGGTCCTTTCCGTTAAATTTAATCGGCGGTTTCCCTCTTGGAAGTACGCAGCGATGTTCGCATCGCATCTTTGTCTAATTCGTACACCTTAAGTGGTTTCGCGAATCGTCAAATTTTGCGATCTAACGTTATAACGTACGACGGATATCGCGGTAATGAGAGCCGACTCTAACCGCCGTTGGTATCGCCGTACTTCCTTCGTCCTGTGTTCGTAAATACAGATTTCCCGACCGCTCGATAACCCGCCAAACTTTCCGTCGTCTCGACGATACGGCTCGCATCGTCGTCGCGCGATTGTTTCACGCTCAGCGGTCGAAGAAAGCCGCCGTATGTCAGCCGCTTTTACAACGTCGTCCGTAACTTTTTTTATCTCGGAAGTCCGAATTGTCGTTATTGTGGTCGTTCGTTTCATCTAAAGCCGCGTCTTTTTTTTCTCTTTTTTTTTTCTTCTTTTTTTTTCCCCGCATAAACGAACGACGATCTGTCGTCGACGTTACGCGTTCTTTCGCACACGGCAAACGGATGCGATTTTTCCCATCGGATCGGCCAGTTACGGCCGTCGTTGTCGCAACGAGCCATCGTGTACGCGCATCTACGTACGTACGTAAGACGATCGGCAAATTGTCCCAATGTTCTTCGGAGTCGAGAGCTCGGACTCTCGTCATCGACGGATTTATAAAAGGCGCGACGAGCGGTATCGTTTCGGCGAACGCGACCGCGAGATCGCATCTACGACTCGTTTCGTTTCGTCTCGCGTCGAGTCGATCGGTGAAGAAGCTGGTTGGCGTTTGTTTTCGCAGCGTGCCTAGCCGCGTGGAAGAAGGTTCGTAAATATTTCTGCCGCCGATCCACGCGTTGCACGGTCGCGTTAGAAAAGAGAAGAGGGCCCGCCAGTGTCGGGTCGTTGGCTGGAAAGATGCTATTTTTCTTATTTATGCCGACTCGCGCGCCAACGATCGACGCGCAATTTCGCTTGCTTAACGAGCTCGTTGGCGTCTGCCCCGACGCGTTCGGCCGAGACGCGCGAATCGCGTTCCAGTAAGGTTGCTTGTTTCGATAAACAGCGTGTATTTATAGCGAACAATGCGAACCTACGTGAGAAAATCGGACGGAGGAGGACGATCGGCGGATGACGTTCGATCGGCCGCGTTAGCGTCCAAGGATACGGAGAGCCAGCGCGAATAAAAAGAATCGCAAAGTTTCTCGTCCCGTTCCGTCGTATTTTCCAACGTTCGACTCGCCGCGGCCAACTGGCATCGCAATGAGATTCGTATAGGCGTGAAGATGGTGCACGATTTTCGTTAATTTAGCCATGTTGGTTTCACAGTGCGTGATTCAGACAACGATCAAATTTGGTCGATTCAGAGACGTATAAGACGTTTCGTAAATTTGACTCCTCCTCCTCCTCCCAATTACCTTAATTAGCGACAGTGGGTTTGCTTTCAAACGATATTAGTTTTATAGATATTGTTACCGTATCGCTAGTGTTGTTATATTTACACGTTGGTCGCTTTAACGCGCGTTAACCGTACGAAAAGCTTCTTCTTACGGCCCTTGTACGCTTATTACGCTTTTACTTTCATCGATTCCTTCGTTCCGAAAACATGATTCCTTTAATTACTGTCCGTCTCGCGAGTACGTAAGCGTGTCTACGCCGTGTACTAAATTTAATGAAAGATATCCACATGCGTACTCGTCTCTAATAGAATGTAATTTAATGTGAAAATTATGGAGAAAAAGAGCGGCGCAGATTTTATCTTTCATGGCCGGTAATTAGAGCATCGTGATGCCATGGAATCGATCTTTCCTGGGCTAATCCGCTAAATTCCATTCGATTCTAACGTAATACGAAGAAATTGGCCTTCGTAATCAATCGTAAAATACTCGCAGCTCGTACAACTATCCGTTTTATTCGCAAAGTCGTTCGTTTCTGACTTGTAAATGAGAAATCGGGCAAAAGGGATTTTCCTACGCTAGCGCGGAAACTCCACGTTACGGAAATTATCGAGCAGCGTTATCTAAAACGTGGATCGATCGACCTGTGCGATGGAAAAAAGAACGATACGCTGCTCCTTGATAGATAGTTTCGATTTTTATCCCCATTAATTAGAGTCTGTTATCTGGAATTCTTTCGAGATACGATCGATTATTTAACGTAATGCAACGTAACGTGAGATAACGTTTTCTTACGTTGCAAATTCTTATTATTTCTCGTTGGAGATTCTCGTGACGCGCCGGTCGCGGATCGCGGACGCGTCGTACGTATCAAGATTTCACGGGTTTTCCGGTATAGCGGTCGGCCGAAACGCGTACGCGCGAAACGAGTGGAAAAAACAGCGCCTGGACAGGAGGATAGGTAAGAGGATGGATAAACCACGGCCAGGAGAGTGGCAACGTTCTCTGTCGAGCGAGTGACATCTCGTTGCAAGGAGAAGCGCGGGTCAGTGCTCCTGACTAAACACGGTCGAGTAGCGTGGACGTTTGAAAAATTCCTACGGTACACCGGTTGAGAAAATCGTGGATGGTATCTAGCAGGAGAGACGCGATTCTTATACTCGTCAAACACGCGCGCGCACAAACACACAGAGAGAGAGAGAGAGAGAGAAAGTAGAAAATACGTAAAAGGGGAAAATAAAGCAAAAAACCACGAAACAGGGACGTCGGATACGTTTCGTTGTACGAATCCTCGCGAAAAGCGCGTTGTTCGTTGAAGCATCGATAGGCGGATGTAACGAGGCTGGCGAATTTGCCCGATTTTTTCTAAACCACGTACGTATTTTTCCTGCGCGTACAACAGGCGGTTGTTGGCCATAGTTCTCCGGTCGTGGAGGGAAAAATATCCTGCCGCTCGGCCTTGATTCTCGGGCTGAGGCGGGTTAGCGCTAACTTAGTAGCGCTATTAATCAGCCACCGTGAGGCGGCAGCCTCTGCAAATCCCCTTATCGGTATTAATATAAACAATGCTGGACGGCCGCCTCGCGGCGGCTGATTAATATTGCCACTAAACCAATCCAGCTCGAGAACTAAGACCGAGCGGCGGGATATTTTTGAGCGTAGCTGGCAAACCAAGCCAACCGCCTAGTTGCCCGGAACCACGAAATTTACGTCGGGATTTTCATTAGCCTCGTTTCACGCTTCTCCTTTGATGCCGTGACGAACGACGCGTTGTTCCCGAGGGTCCATCGCTCGTCGGCGCGTCGTACGACGAAACGTAGCAGCCGGGGGTTCCCGCGCTGTCGACTAAATAGTCAGGTGTCGCGCGTTTTAACAATTTCTTGCCGCCCACCGGATTCCGATCCGTCCAACAGGATAGCAATTGTCGCTACGCTAATGACGCGCGTGTCGGACAAAAAACGTAAAGAGAGAGGGACGCCAAGGAGAGGAATAAATCAAAGCCAAAATCACGAAATAAGGAACTCTGTTCTCTGTTCTCTGTTCTCTGTCGAGAGAGAGAGAGAGAGAGAGAGAGAGAGAGAGAGAGAGAGAGAGACATCTTCTTTCGGGAGAAAGGAACACCTTTGGAGAGAGCAAAGTGCATCTTCGGAGGATAGTTTTCAAGTTTACTGGGCCACTCGAAAGAAACCTTCTCTGCCGGGATGAGGGTGGCCGGCACGGTACGGTGCAGCGTTGAGGGATGTCGCGACAAGAGGAACGAGAGGGGCAGGAGAAAGAAGGAGAGAGAAGAATCGGGAGGAAAGAGCGAAGCGAGAGCAGGAGGGATAAAGAGAGAAGAAAGAGGCTGGTTCCCATGAGGAGGAGCTGCTGCCGAGTGACGAGGGTGAAGCAGCCTTTTTATCGACTTCCGGTCGGCGTTAGTTGCACGCACGTGCATCCGAGGCCTCGATGCTCTCTTTGTACCTCCGCAGAGATTCTCATTCACCCTCGGATCTTTAGCGCTCTCCTTCCTTGCTTCTTCTCTTGAGTAACAGGTAGTTGGAAAGATTGGCGAAATTTCTGCCCGATAAGAAGCCTCTCGATATCTTCTCATCGCCTCGTATTTCTACGCTTTTACGCGCTAGCATTTCCACCGTATAACGGTCAACTGCAACGAGTGTCCTTTTTACCGTCGAAATTATCGTCGCGTTGTTGAATCGCGCCGCTCTCCTCGGTATAATAATAATAATAGCACGTCTAATTTTCTACCATTTTTCTTCCGCGAACGTTATTCCTTCGATAAAGAAACAACGAATAAGAATCGTTTCGTTAAACAGAACGGAGCAACCAGCGCGAAATCTTTGTAATCTTTTAAAAAAAAAAAAACTAACTTATCTCCCGATGTATAACATTTTCTCTAAACGTCATTGTACGAGATGTTACGGAATATAAGGGTTCGAAACGTTATGTTCTGTCGTTAAAGTAGGGTACAGGCGATCGATATTATCGTCGATATTTTAGGGTTCTCAACGTTATCGTTCGTCTTAAATATCAATTTGTTCGAAGAAAATACGATTTTGTATGTGTGATCGTCGGTCGATATGGAAGCGCATTATTACAGAAGGAAACACTACCTTGGAAAAACATACTACCGGTGGCAACAAAAACCTTTAGTAAAACACAATTTTATCTATACTTCTTTTACAACGTTTACGCGTACGTCGCAAACGAATGTAAATTACGAATCATCTATCTCACGTATACTTTGCTTCGAAGATATTTCGATTTTAGTTGCACCGAATCTAACGTGATGAAAGAGACGAGCAACGGATAAATTCGACTACGTTTTCGTTCAACTACGTGACTCGATAACTTTTCGTAGGAGGATGTAAAAACGCATCGAACGGCGTGGAAAAATTTACGGCGTTCGAAAAATAGTGCGCGTTGGACGGTGCAAAATTTCCCTCTACGATTTTCCTCCAACTTTGCTCGCGACCAAGCTATAGCCTGTCCCGGTTGCTAGAAACACCCTGTATAACGGAACGCGCGAGGAATAACGTTTAATCGTGTTTTTTTCCGGCAGTAGTTCCTAGTGGCGCGGCGATCGAGGGTATAAAAGAGGGCGGAGAACGCTAACCACGTGGGTCGGTCGTTCGTCCGATAAACCTCTGTTCGACGACGTGTCACTGACCCTCTCTTCTCCGACCTCTCCCCTCGCTCACCACTCTTTTCCCTCTTTCTACTTTTTTTTAATTCGTTTTCGCGATAACGATTAGACACGAACACGGTCTCTTAACCGTACTGTGCGTTCTTTCGGTCGTTCGCGACCCAATCGTACGTACTGTTCTAGCGTTAAAAAGTGTCTCGAGTTTGGACGAAACGCGAGAAACGTATACGCCTGTTTCGTTTGGCAAGAACGTTGCCAGACGATCGAGTCTTGTCCTCGTGTTTTTCCAACTAGGCTAGCGCTTTTGTATTTTTCTCAGGTTGGCAGCTACGACTTTAGGTTAAGTTGGCGACGGATCCTGATCCGAAAGAACCGCCAAGAACCTTCCATCTTTTCGTTTTGCCGTTTTCGTTCGCATGGTGTGTGTATGATGTGTCGCGTGTGAATTCGAAAACACAGACTTTCGTATTCGTTGCAGTCGTATTTTTTCTTTTTTTCTCTTTTTTTTTGAACTTTTCAACGATATATTTCTAGCGGATCGAAACGAGCCTTGTCTTCCGTTCGGTGCTAACGAGAGAATTATATGATGGAGGCCAAGTTCGTAAATGAAGAATGCTAGTATCGCAATGGGGTTAATAATCGTTCGAATTCGAAGATTCCAAACACGGATTTTCGTTCGGTGCGTGCATATAGACGATTAACAGAACGAATCGTTATAATCGTGTTGTAACGATATCGCACGATTGATGTACACACGCATGGATTTCCATATTTACGTAACCGGACAGAGCGACGAAGAAAGACCGGATTATAGATGATACGCCGGATAGAATCACCGCTTACTGGAAATTTCATGGCTTCGAGCGTGAATTATCGCCGCGGCATTTCCTGTAATTTAAACGATATAATGGATTCGAAAGAGCTTTCGCGGCACACGAAAGTTCACGGACAAATGGTAATCATTTGGGAAAAGACGAAACGTTGCGCGTACATTTTTCCAACCTTTATGTACAATAATAATCCTACTACGCGTAATATTACGAGTCGAAAGATTATCAAAGAAACCATCTAACAGAACGATGCTTGGAACTTTTCAGCCGAAAACCCTTCGAATCATGACAAATGCTCCTTGGTATATCTCTAACCAGACACTTGACGAACGTCTTAAGATCCCATCCATCAAACACGTAATTGGACTGGATGCAGTACAATACGAAAACCGAAATACCAGTCATGGAAAAGGAATCCCCCTATTAAGGTATTAGCGAACCAGGTAAAAGTAGAAAAAAAAGACACAAAAGGTTCGTCGAAGGACCCGGTCTAGTAATACAATTAACTGTTAAACTGTTGAAAGGTAATAGCGTTTGTATAATTATATATACATATATACGTATATATACATATGTAATTACAAACTGGATTGCCTGAAAAATCGTATCTTCGTTTCCGGCTTGTTTTCGGCGATTTTTCGGAATTTTGCCGATTTGAGTTGTATTTGCGTATGTATGTACTTTGGATTTTGCCTAACGAACGAATAATGAAAATAACGAATATGATACGATTGAAGGGAACGACTAAGTAAGAGATTCTAATAGAACGCCGAATAGGAATTTCATTGGTGACTGATTATTCGACTAAAAGTTTATTCGAATGACGCCCATCGTGACGCACGAGCGCCCAGTACCGTACGCACCGTTAAGCAAATTATCTAAATCGACATCCGCGTCATTTGGGGGACTTTAAACGACGAAGATCTGCGTGCCAGCGTACCTCTATCCTCCGCGTGGCTGCTTCTCTGCGAACGTGAACACCGTGCGAACACGGTATCGGTTTATCGAGCGATTCGTCGGCGTGCAAAAAGTTTCCATGCTTGTTCTTAATTGCGATAACGCAGAGGCCATAATGCGTTCACCGTTGCACGAAGAGTGGCGTCAAACTGTTGCAGCGGCGGCGACACTCGCGTCGACGAACTGACCAAGATTCTTCGCTTAAGGCCGCTTCGGACCGTGATCGCGTAAATAGGTCTCTGGACGCTCTGGCTACAGAAAACTGAGTCGGAAATTGAGTCGTGAAAGATGAACGCGACGGACAGAAAAGCTTCTTGGTCGCGTCTGTGCGAACGTTCTTAGCGCGCATCTTTATCTCTTGCGACTGAATTTTCGGTCGGATCGTCGGCATTTTCCCTACCTTTGGATATCCGGATGCGGTAGGCACAAGTAGTAACCGACTAGTGGGGAAACAAAGCTGGCATTAACGTTGTTGGCTGTGGACTGACTGGACCGACCGTTGGGGTTTGAAGGACCAGTGCGGACGAGGCGAGGATATAAATCGCCAACGATCCGCACCGATTCTCCGATGCGAACAGCGTAGATTCGGCTTTACTCGCTACTCGTCCACCGGCGCTGGCTCTGTTCGAACCAGCCTCTACCAGTAAGTGGACGGACGTTGATTTGTTTGCGTAGCGCGCTACGCCAGTGGCTGCTATCTCGGCCCGCATCTCTCTTTTCTGCTTCTCTTTCTCTCTTTCTCTCTTTCTCTCTTTCTCTCTTTCTTTCCGCCCGCGGAGGAACGAGAAAGCACTTCCTTGTGAGTTGGCGAGAGCGTGACGTAAGCGGACGCGCGAGCATCGGGTTCACCGACCAACTCAAGGTCGCGGAAACCCAGCTTTTCTTCTTTTCCCCCGGTCCTCTTTTCGTTTCCTTCATTCCACTCGTCCACTTGCAGTGCTTCGCTAAACTATTTCAACGTCTAGTATTTTTTCTCTTCATCTATACATATACATATATATACATATATATATATATATATATATATATATATATATATATATATATATATGTATAGAGAGAGAGAGAGAGAGAGAGAGAGAGGTTCATTTATTCGGATTGATAGGAAGACAAAACCGCTCGGACAGTGGAATTTTCGGATAACGGGACAATCGCTTTCCCGATACGAAATTTCGTTTATTCAAATACGGATGAAGATGAATCGATGGTGGTTTCTTTAAACATGTACCCTCAACGTTATCATATTGTCTTTTTATCGCCTGCCGAGTCGCGTAATTCTTTCGATAGAGTCACGTTCTTTTCGTACTTGCAACTATCGAGGCTGTTTTTTCGAACGCCACGAGTGCCTCGGCGTGCGAAGCCCGCCTCGTCGTTCCCACTTTCGTTTGCTGTTTCCATTCGTGTAAAGTCGTCGTTATTATCGTACTTATCGGAACGAAACCATTTCGTTACATCGCTGTATACTTGATGTTTTTCTACCGTCGTTAGCATCCGAAGAATCTACGCGCTTTGCATAAATTTTTATCCAAATATCGCGTTTTCCTTTTTCACGGCTAGGTGATAGTAGGTGGATGGGCAGACGGGGAAAGGATAACGTTATAAATACAACGAACAATTACTTAAACTCGGACTTTATTTGTCATCGATTGTCTGCACCTCGTTGTTATGTATGTAACCGCAGTTGCGTAAAATTATGCCGGTCAGAACCGGGTCGCGAGTGGAAAAAATGCGAGAAGCCTTCGTCTATAAAATGAGAGAGGAAACTGCGAATACAAAAAACACGACTGAACGGTGATACTATATCGAGATAATAGAGAAGCAATGACGTACTGCGATACATCGTATATTGGCGATTTTTGTTTGCGAGACGGTTGTGGTATTGGGTTATCAGTTAGCGGTATGAAAGCGGCGCCACTACAGTTTCATTTGACGCCACCTCAAACTATATCACTTCGCATAGCTTGCCTAATCAATAATAATAGTGGCATCGGTTATCGCGGAATTTTCAATGGAGAACGTTTCCTTTGCTTCGTTTTACGCGTCGTATGTCATCGTCGTGTGTAAACAGATTCGTAAATGTATGTCCATGCCTGACAAGTTGCACGAGTACGCGTTAAAACGAGTAAAATGCGTCGTATGAGCGTATACGCCGGGTACGTTAGTTTTCGAATTATGGATGACTATAGAAGACGGTCAAAGCGCGTGTCTGGTGCCTGACACGCGCGATTCTACGTTTCAGCATCGACTACGTACCAGCATGGAGCATGTCTGGAGATGTAAAGCTAGCGAATCGTACGAATCGATACGACGAAGCAGCTAGTATTTCGGTATTGTGTCCTTATGAGTTTCATTGTTTCGCTGTCGTTTTACTAGCGGAAAGAAAAACCAAAAATGGCAAAGTTTACGCGATCGTATATGAAAATACGCTTCGACCGTATACTATACAGGCAAGTTGTAGGAAGCAACACATATCGTGTTGTTTCTTCCGAATGAATTTACGAGTTTCAGTGAAAAATTTGCATCGTATATCGCGTTTTTTTTATTTTTTTTTTTCGAATATCCTTTTCTATTGTGCTTTTCCATGCTCGGCCGCCGGTCTTCCTTGCCGACATAGGTGTACGCCGAATTTTCTGCGCAACTGTGGACGAAATTAGAGCCTGATAACGTTTCAGAGCGCAAGAGGAAGGTACTTTTCAATTCCATTGGAAAATCGGTTATCGTATCGAGCAAGACGTTCCGGAAACGATCCGCTCGATACCGGCGTTCTCGTAAAAGGCGTTTGCGCCAGATAAGCACCCGAACCTACGTAAACTCCCGTTTAAACGATCATCTACGCGGCGTTGCGAGGAAATCTGCGTAATCGGTGATTTACGTGGCGCATGTGCGATAGATCATCGTGCAGTTGGAGCGTAACGAAAATTATAGAGGAGGTAAGCAGAGTGTACCGGGACCGGAGAAAGTTTTCCCTCGTTATATTCTCTTCTCTATAGATGCATCGCTGTTATTACGTAATTTTCTTGTACCGTCTCCTATGCTCGCCTTGCGAAATTCGGACGATAGCTTTTCGAATAGGCACCGGCACACGATCCTTCTTCTTCCTCCTCCTCTTCTGCTGTTTACGTACGATATCGCGTCTCCAGTGTACACCGTACGGTGAGATGGCACCGTGTCGCTAGGGTTTGGCGATTCTTCGAAACGTTTCCGCTTCCGGGACGAGAAGAATTCTCTATCGTCGTCAAGCTACGACTCGACCTAATTGCTTGGCGCGTTCCGTGCGTGTGTCCGATGTGTAGAACGTGTAGGGTGATTGGTAGAGATACACGTCCATATCCGAGGAGGTGAATGTACGCGTTAAAATAAGCGTGAAGACGTCCCGTGAACGTACGTCCCATGTACCCGAGTTGTAGATAATTACGGAAAAGGTTCAAAGTGGTCTGCCTTTGTATCTCGATATTTACACCGTTGTACGCTCAGAGGCCCGGGTATACGCTGAAACTCGTTGTTATCGATACTTTTCGTCCGGTCTGTGTACATCTCGGGTGTTTGCCTCCGTTAACGTCGTCGACGTTGGAACTGTCCGACGCGCAATTCCATTCCAATAAAAAATAATTTTCCGTATTAACGTTTCTGCTAATCGTCGAGTCAAAGTTTCTCCACTCGATACACGATGGTCGCAGTGTGGCGTTGTAGGTCGTAGAAATTGTTCTTGGCGTCGACAGCTACGACCCTATACAGGTAAAAGATACATAGCGCCGTTTGCAAAGATCAAGGGCGCTTTGATTTTTCGTTGGAAAAGCAAACTTTCCACAACCTTTCTATCGCTGTACGTAGGTGGTAAGTAACGGTAAATTACAAGTAATTTAATCCACGTAATGTAATATACAAAAAGAACGTTAGTATAAAATGAACGATATTAATATCTACTAGATTGCGACAAATGCGAATGTAAGTACGATATCGGATGATATCGATAAATCATCGGTTTACGCGCATCATAGCTGCGCGAGAGGTAAAGTCGCAAACGTTTCTAAATTCAAACAATGGGAATATATTCGTCAAAGGTATTTCCATCTGGAGAGTACATATGTACGTGTGTACTTTTATTTTTGTCGTCGACGATGTTACATGGAAGCGTGTTGTAGTTATTGATTACGAAATGTCAAGTATGAAAGCCTTCTTTTAATCCGTTTTATACGCGGAAGTGGACTGATAACGTCGGGCAACGTGATCGACACTTTATTCTTTGCTTTCGCGCGGCTTCTGTTTTTTCGTTGTTGTTCTTTTCTTTCTCGTTTCCTGATAAACGTCGAATCTTACGTGGCCAATTTATATCAACGTTTGTACAAGTGAAAACCGACGTGGCTTTTGTAATTATTCGCTTTCTCAGAAGTGAGTCATAGTCAATGCGTTGGGCATTATCGAGTAAATTCTCAATTATATAATTATTTAAATAGGCGGCCGTTTGTTATTTGATAATTGAAAGGAAAAGCGGCGATAAGTTATTCGTTATTTAAAATACCGATGTCAATTATTGAAATTGAACGTTGTTTACGAATAGATCTTTATTTTTCATTTATTATTATTATTATCTATTTATTTTTATGTAAACAGTAAGTAACATGTTCAACATGTGTTATAATTAAATCCGAGTAAAACGTAACGTTTCATTTGCAAGTAAGAAACGGTAAATACATTATTTTTCGCATCGTTCGAACGAGAAACGTAATTCTTACTAGCGGCTGACAATGAGATGTTATTTCAATTTGTTACTCGTTATTCGACAGGTACACGGTACGTAGGTACGTAAAATTTTGCCCAACGTTTATCGGCACAGTCGACGATGGTTTAATTTCACCGTTAATTTAACAAAAATTAACGGTACTTTGTCTACCATAAATACCTGTCTTACGTAATTCGCATTATACACAATAGGAATACGTGTATCGTAATTTGGAAATGCCGTTGAATTATGTGGTGAAAACGGAATTCTTTTTCGAACGAAACTCGCGACGTTTTATTAAACGATTCGGGAGTTTCTCGAGGTACCGGCAACTTTTTCCACGAGTCGATCAACAGCTAATGTAATTTGTATTGCACCGGTAATAAATCAACTTATTATCAGCGATGTATCCTCTGTTATCGATGAATCAATAGTAGATTGCCACATAACGAAGCCCGACAGGAATTAGCGAAAACTGTGTAGTAAGATAAAGAAAGCGAGAAGGAGAGAGGAAGCAGTCGAGTACCCGGAAGAAAAGAGAATCGACTCTTGGCTCTGCGATAAATCTTAAATCCTCCTCAAGGATCTTCCGCCTTCTACCGTTAACCAGAACGATTTCGTGCTTGGCTCCGAGTTCTCTTGTATTTTACAACTGCCTCCTTTTTCTTCTTTTTTTCTTTTTTCTTTTTCCTTTCTTTATTTGCGACCTTTATTTTGCCTCGAATCGCGTGCGTTAACCGCAAACTCGCTTCTCCTTTTTGCAACGGTTTTGCGACATACGCGCAAACAGACGAATCTGCCTTGTTTCTTGTACAGCTGGAATTTCGTTTACAGAGGAGAAAAGCAGCATGCTTCGGAGATCGGAGGAGGTTTCTTCGGTTTAGTTGAGCAAGCGAGAGACTCGATAACAATCGCGATAGTCGACAAATTATAGCCGAAGCTGTAAGCACTCGTTGCTGTCTGATCGCGAAAGTTTTAAGCAGCTGCGAGCCCGCGGATAGCGTTTGGACGGGTGACCGGCTGGAAACGTCTGTGCCGTTGTTGGCAAATAGTCGCCCAACGACAAACGGTGTGTAGTCGGGTTGAATAAAAGAGGAAAGGAAAACAACGCGCAGTTGCGGCAAATCCGCGTAACGTTCGTAATATTTTGTCGTGACAAAGTAGGATAGCGTAACGATAAGGAAGCAAAGCGAGAGTCGACGCTCCGTTCGCGTGCTGCTTCCTTTTCGACCAGTTGCCTCGAGCGAGCTTTCGTTCTTTTCCTATCTTTGCTTGAATTTTGCGCTCGCGGAATACCTCTTTTCGGCCGACTATATTTTCACACGGTACGAGAGTAACCGTTGTCTATCCGTTAAAAATTGTCTGGTTCTCGCACGTACAGGAACGCGGTGCGACTTTACGAGAAAGTCATTTGTCGTATGTTTAGAACCAACATCGATCGGTAAATAATCGATAACCGTAATCCGTCGAACGTGAAAAAGATGTAATTACCAAGAACGTAAGATTCGCTTAAACAGCGATAGGGCTTTAACGCGTAGGGTTAATATCGTGCCAGGGGCTTTAATCGAGAGCTGCGTGACGTTCGCCGCGGTTTCGCCTTTTAACAGAAAATTACGATTCGCTAAGTATCGAAATAGCGTTTGCCAGGAAACAGTTGGCAGAAAGTGCGGGGGACAGCTAATGTCGATCAAATTGTAGTAGTTTCCTTCGGGTTGTCGTTAGTTACGCAACAGCTTCTATGAATAAGACATAACGAACCTCTGACATTAAGGAAGATCGGGGAGAATGTTCGCTTCCTATCTGTTTATGTTTATATTTACATTTATCGCTATTCCAATTCAGATTATACGCTTCTTATGCTGTATGCATATCTCTGCTCGTATGAAATTATATATGCGTGTTTTTTCAACCGTTTCCTTTTGCTAATTTTCCCTGTTCTTGCCGTCTTGTTTTCTTTTATTTCCGCTGCGTGACTTTTGTACAAAATTTTGCTGCGTGTTAAAGAGACGCGTTATAAATAAGAATATTAATAAACAACGCCGATGTTAAGAAATAAGATAATCGGTACGATACTGCAACTGCAATTAAATATTTCGATATTCCGCTATGGTGTATCGGCATTCTAATTTAACGTACGTTCAGCCACACGCGTATTTATATACATATTGTAAATTATTACTGTTGTAGTTGTTAGCTTTTCCTTTTAACGGACTAGCCTCGCTACGTTTTTCTATCTGTATCTCTCTCTCTCTCTCTATGAACGAATGATTTCGGTCCTATCGTTACATTGTAATTTTTAATGCGTGAATCAACGAAAATGTTATGACTCAGAATACGTATAAAACGAGTGAGTCACTGTCTTTAGCGGAAATTGAGTTTTTTCAATGTGACGCTAGAATTCCAAAGTGGCAATTTTCACAGTGTTTTCTTTGCCGCGATCTTTGTTACCGATTCTTCAAACGACAATTTTACGGGGCACGTGTTGTTTCTGTATTCCTGTAATGGAATAGCTCGGAGAAAAGGAAATGTTATTAAAAAAAAAAAATTACCCAAGTATATATATATATATATATATATTTCTATTATTTATACGTAGCCGTCTAATTTGTTACAAAGTCACGGTTGACCGCTCGGTTTATATACGTACATAGCAGGCGTCTGCGAGCGGAAATTCGTACTTACGATTGTTGGCGTCACGCTTTTGAACGATACTCTACCTTCTTACATAGCCCTTCTCGACGTGTCGAATTCGAATTGGAAAAAAAAAGAAGAAGAAAAAGAAAAAGAAAAAGAAAAAAATCTGCGATGGACCCAGCAAATTACAAAGTATTACCAAAATATCACAAAGTATAACTCGATGAAACGGTGTTTGACGGAGCAAAGTTTGTTGAAATCGCGGGCAAAATCAATAAACTCGTGGCCTGCGATCGGACCGAGTCGCGGCGGTTGTACCGTTAAATCCAAAAAATCCTGGCAGACCTTAAGCACCTAATCTGTCTGATGCATCTAAACGAAGTTCTTTTCAACGGCAAAGATGATACTTGGTGTTTGCCGCCGGGCAATACGCTCCGGTAAATTGTATACGAGCAAACTGTAGAGCGCAGAGAACGGCTAATATCGTTATTTTCCTTAGTTTCATTGCTTTTAATTGCCTACGATGTTTCGATAGACGTTGTCGCGCATTGCTGATATCTGATGTTATTAGTAGCCAGCGGATTTTTATGCAGATTCACATTTTTCAGAACACGATGAAACAACCTGCGTGCAAAATACTTTGCATATCTCTTCGCGTTACGCTGGTTTTGTAAAATTTTCCGCCTTAAAGTCTCCTATAGAACGCGTGAAAGTGCGCGCCGTCCGGTTATTACGTCAGGTTCTTCGTTAAATTCTATTAAATACCGTTAAGCGTCGTTTCCTTTTTTTCTGTTTTCTTTCGATAAATAAAGAGAGGAAAAGATGGTGGTTGGGTCGAGAGGTCGTAAAGATAATGTCGCGTGCGTCTAGCAGAACGAAATCCGGTAGACGGAATGCGATCGATCGAGCATCCAGAACGGGCATTTCCGGCTTGGAGGTTGCGACGAGCCAACGAAAGGAGGAAGTTGTACCGGAAGTCGTAATCGACGCAAGAAACTGCTCCAACGATCCTCTAAACAAAAACTGCGCCTTGCCTTTCAGGCCTTTGGCAATTAGGACATTTAAAATCCTCTGCAACCGGATGTTATCTCTCGCCACGTATCTTCGCCATTGAACGTTTGTGTCTCGTGCAACGAGACAATGCGGAATTGCACACGCTCCAACGCGATACGAAGCGTTTATCGATTATATTCGGGAAATGGAAATAAAGGAGCAGCGTACTTTGCATCGATAGTACGAACGGTGAAATCTTGATACGAGAGATTTACGATGCCCGCGTTTTCCTCGTTGCTTTTCTAACAAATAAGCGTACGATTTCATTAACGTCTGATTTTCAACGCATCGTGAATTACGCTGGAGCAAAGCTATCGCAATACATATCCAATTTTTACAAGTCTCTACGTTCGTCTATCTTGACGCGAATAATAGTCCTGGTATTGCTGTATTATATTGCTATTTTATTGCCTTACATCCTAATTACTTGGCTCTTTGGCGATAATTAGCGTCTATCTATCCTACTGTGTGTAGAATACAGCGGTAGGTAGGTAGGTAGGTAGGTAGGTAGGTAGGTAGGTAGGTAGGTAGAGCAACGTCCGGATATATGGTCATCGGCCGGGACCCGTGTTTGCTCGTATATCCGGAGATGTGACATTCCGAGAATTAACCCACATTATTATTTGACTGTTGCTGGTGCGTCAAGGGTAAGAGAGCAGGCAGCGGGAAATAAGATAGCGCAGAGTCAGGTCATTTGCCTCTCTTGCTGCTCCTAACGACCTTATTACCTACGTCGCTCCGAATCCAATGAGAAATTGTTGCTGCCACCAGGAATCTCCATGATCCGACTAACGCCGTCTAATGCCATTGTACCGGTAACCGTATGAGATAAAGTACGAAAAAAGATCATCTATATTTTAAATTCGATACCGAGTTGTATTGCGTCGATACGGATACGACAGATAACGCCGAGGCCTGCCTCGTGCTACCAGTTTCAGAAACTGGCGAGGACAACTTCGTGACCGTATATCCTCGTATACGTATATGTGTCAATATCTCTACGGAAAAAAAAATATCTTTTCCGCAGAGGTATATCGAGGTTTTATTAGTCGTACGAGCGCATTACGAGCTGACTTTTACGGACGATTGCGCGCGAACGAAGATGCTTCCTGTTTCTCCTCCGCTCGCAACGATTAGCAGCGTCTGCGGCAAATTCCCTTTTTCCCTTTTTGCGTGCGTCGTATAAAAAGTGACAAACGGTGGACGTAATCGATAGCTTTGCAAAAATAGGTCCACGCGGCTCCACGTAAAATGTAAAGTCGATCGGAGGAAAAAGAACGGCGGAGGTGTTGGGTGTCGTGGCGCTTCCGTTCTTTCCTTTTAACATCGTTCTCTCTGTCTTTTTTCGTTCCAAGTAATATTCATGGCGAGTTTCTTTCTCCGTCTCACGATCGGTTCGCGTGGTCGGCGCTTCCCGAACGAGAATTTCCTGGTGCGGAACAATGGCGCAACGACCTTCGCGTGCCAATATCTTCGCCTTTCCTTCGCGTCTCCAACACGCTTTTTTCCTCCTTATTAATTTCCTACTTACGTTGAAACGCAAATAGCATGTACGAATCTATCGATAGTATCTTTAAACTCGACCTAATCCCGGAATCGTGATTTTTCAGTTGCGTTATCGTCGAAGCGACTTTGGCGAGCCACTGCGGCAAGTTACGAGATTAGTGGTCGAATGGTATATGAAAATGTTGGTGTTTTGTCGATTTCAGAGAAGGGAAGATAGAGAGAAAAACGTGTTATGAAATTGTTGCCGTCGATTCAGCTACCGCAATTGCCGCCGGTCTCGGCCGGGGGTGGAATGACGGGGATGGACTCTCGACTACCACCGGGTATATCTCTGCCTTTTAGCCCGACAGAGCTGCTCTGGCGATACGGACCTGCTATGAATTTTCCACCCACTCATCCGCCACCGAGTCCCTTTCTCGATTTCAAGACGCATCTACCAGCTAGTTTGGGTAAGTTCCCTTCTACTCGCACGATGCCTGTAAAAGCATACCTTTTCATCGAACCGGGATACGGGGCCGACCAGCTGACGATTTCGTCCCGCCTATTTGTACCGCTATACGAAAATTGGTCTTTGATCGTGAACGTTGTTCTCCTCCTTCGACTTTTACCAATTATCCGCACGGTCCTTCGTAAAAGTTTGCCGATAACGCCGCGTTACCGTAAAACCGTTGCACGATTTCAACGATCAAACTCGATCAAAGTTTCGCAACGATGGAAAAACGCAACAACTGGTTGGAGAACGACTCGGAAGGTTAATCTAGGGGTGGTTACGCGCTTTAACGTCCATGTAGGTCAGCGGGCAAAGTAATTTGCAAAGTAGAACACGTTGTATGAAAAAGGCGTTCTATAAGAAGCTTCGAATTTTATTGGATGAAAAAACACGTTGGCGATTATCGACGCTGGTCGTTAACGCACAAACTCTCGTTATTGTCGTTAACGATCTCGTACTACCGTTATTACCTATTTCCTTCTTTTTCTACCTATGTATTTTCTAACAACGTCTAATATTAATTATTCATACGTCGTTGTTACGACTCACGAATTAGAATATGAATATGTTGACAGGCGTGTGTTCGAGTGTTTAAATACACACGAATTAGAGACCTTTAACGTCCGAGTACATGGTCGTTGAATCGCATAATTAAGTATGTACATTGAATACGTTTGTCGTTGCAACCGCCGTTCGTGAAATTTACTCGTGCGAAAAATGTATTATATCCCGCTGTTGTTCGAACTTTGCACCAAAACTGAGTCACGAGCGCGACTAAAACTTTTCGTACGTATTTCGATTTAAAATTAACACCGTAGAACGATCGCGTCGACCGGCATGTATAAAACTTTTAAAATGGCTTAACTCTGGATGCGATCGAGCGAAACGTATTTTTACAAGCGTTTGTAATACCTCGCTGTGAAATTCCCGCTTTCGCCTGTACACCTCGTCACAGATACAACGTTTTGCATTCGCGACAAACTTATATAATTGCCTGTAATTAGTAACTATATTCGGAACTGGTAGACACGACTATAACGCTGTTCAATGAAAGTACGAGGAAAAACGTGCCTCTACGTAGTCGCGGATTAAGTAATATTTTTACGCAACCGTCCTGAAATGTATTACGAACATAGATCTTTAATCGCTGCACGTATCTTTTTTAATACGCGCTCCATTCGTGTTCTCTCGGATATTCGTATCTCGGACTCGGTCACGCTGTCGTCTTAACGAACGAAAGGACCATAAGCGTAGAGGAAAAGAAGAAAACAGAAGAAAACAGAAGAAAGAGAAAGAAGGAAAAAGATGAGGAAAGAGTAGAAAGAAATTAATCGAACGCCTATGTCCAACAGCTTCGGATCCACGGCTATGGTCCCGCGAGGATGTGGCGACGTTCCTGCGATGGGCCGAGCGAGAATTCGACCTACCCCAATTCGACATGGACATGTTCCAAATGAACGGCAAGGCGCTCTGCCTGCTGACAAAGGCGGATTTGGGAGAGAGGTGTCCAGGCGCTGGCGACGTGTTGCACAACGTGCTGTCAATGCTGGCCAGAGACTTTAACCAGCTTCAAAGATGTCTTCCCAGCAGTCCAGTGACGCCTACGAGACCCTCTGCATATCCCCTGAGCCCCCATTCGCATCCTCCTACCCCAACCTGGACGGAGAACCCGTACACGGCGAATCTGGCCTCGTTGATGTCGGCGAATTCGGTGACGCTGTCACCGGCGCCCTCGGTCGACAGTCAAGCAGGTTCGCCGGGGCACACGGAAGGTACTCAGAGTCAGGTTTACAAAAGCGACTCGGACGAGGACAATCAACAGGCGGCGACCGGAAGCCCACCGGCCACCCCGACCGCCCTCGCAGCGCAGAGGTTAAGCGAAGTTTGCGTCAAGGATCAGCCCAGTCCCACGTTAACGCAACCGATGATGCCTCTGACGCCCGGTGCCTTCAGAACGAACCCTGCCAGCGCTGCGAGAGAGTTTTTCCCCAGCGACTCCCCGGAACCCAATACGAGTAAGTAGCGTTTCACAGATAATAGGATTTCACGAGCCGAGCAGACTTTGCCTCACGGTGTTCGCGTCTGTCGTAAGATCGTACGGTGAAACGTCGGTCCGCTCGTTCGTCACCGCTATTTATCGTTTTTCGTCCAGTTGAGATGAGAGTTCGCGGCCGGTTCAAGACGATTCCACGCCACTTTCTTCCATCTCCGACGATTCCTCCTCGCGACACGTCCACGATGAGATCCGATGGTACACGCGGCTTTGCGGCGATTTCGACAAACAGCGCGTATTTTTCAATTTTCTACGCTCTTTTCCACTCTTGCCTTGTCCCGATAAGCAAATGTCGTGTCGTAAATCCTACCGTTGTACAGCGAGATATCGTCGCTTGCCAAACGGGGTAAAAGGCGCGTTCTTCCTACGTTTGTCCGCAGACGTTGCCCCTTCTTTTGCATTCCAACGGGGAACAAGATACTCGTTCGCGGACGTGCATTTTACCAGGCTCTTGCCTTGCACGACGTATATAGATTGACTGCGAACGCACGTCCGTCGACGATCGTTCGCCCAGTTCGGACTAGATTCCATATTCCGCGGACCGTCTATGCGCTCGAGTTTCGTCTCCCGTCGTCTGCGGATTCTCCGCGGAAAACGAAAGTCGATCGACGCTTTGTCTAAAAATTTACATAGATTCGTGGATAGATATGTTACATATTGAAAGTGATCGGAACAACTCGAAGCTTGAAAAAAAAGAAAAAAAGAAAGAAAGACGCCGGAAAACAATCGGTTCGTTCGAGGAAGATGTTGATAATCATCGGATGCTCGTGTATCAAAGTTATTCATTACTATTTCTTGCAACGCGACGCTACGAGTACCTGACACGCATCTCAAATTAATCTTGCGAAGGTCATGGTCCTAATAATTCTGTACTAGATAGCAACGAATGTGAGACAGAGGCATACGCGTACTCTGCTATACGCTCGTAATAAATAACCAAACACACGGATAAACAAATTTTAATAGGTACGACAAACTGACGATCAGACACGGCCGATCTAAGCTGTCCTGTAAAAGCTTGTTCTTAACCGCGTCCGGTACAGATGGTAACGACAATAGGAAACTGATATAATTAATAGTAATATCGTAGATTAGCTGACTGGAAATGGACGTATAAAAACAATTTCCTTTTTCCTTTGTCACGCAGATGGTAGACTTTTGTGGGATTTTCTGCAGCAACTTTTGAACGATCCCTCGCAACGGTATACGCACTACATTGCGTGGAAAAGTCGGGAAACGGGGGTATTTAAAATCGTTGACCCCCCTGGACTTGCGAGGCTCTGGGGCATCCAGAAGAATCATCTTTCCATGAATTACGATAAAATGAGTAGAGCCCTCCGATACTATTACCGAGTGAACATCTTGCGAAAGGTCCAAGGAGAACGACACTGTTACCAGTAAGTTGATTCTGTCGTTACATTAATTTAGCTGTCGTATTGCTAACTAACGGCGAGATAATACAGATATTTATCTAATAAGCTGCGGAAATTGAGACGATTTCGTAAAAGTAGCGGGAGTATTTCATTCATCCAAGAAATAATAATTTCATCGATTCGAGAGATAAATTTCGAGAGAGATAAATAATTGCCAATTTCCCTCGATCCTCGAAAACTTGGAACAATAAGAACGTGCAAACTTTATTACGTAAATATTCTTCCGTTATTCCGTAAATTATATACTAAGAAAATGTTTATACGATTTTAGTGAAAAGTATTTTCATAGAGCCGCTTGAATATAGAGCTGTCGAACGAAAATATTTATAATATGACGATTACAACTAATGCGTAAAAGCTAGTCGAGGAAAAGCGAAACACACACAAAGACGTACATAATTGGAGGTTATTCAAACCCTTAACTATTTACGTACGTGTTGAAATGAAGTAATTTCCTCTATATATGTACTTAATTGCTTTCGTAATTCAGTCGAGTTAAGAAGTTGAAACTTTAATATCGAGCTTCCTACGAAATGGAATAGAACTCGCTTATAACAGGTTTCAATGTATTTAGGTTTCTGCGAAATCCAACGGAGCTGAAGAACATAAAGAACATATCTCTGCTGCGTCAGCAAATGCGGATAAAGTCAGAGCCGGAAGAAGAAGGCGGAAGTGGCGTCGAGCCGGAAATCGATATGCCGACGGACCTCTCCATGTCCAGTATGAGTCAGCCATCCAGTGAGCAACAACAGCAACAACAACAACAACAACAACAACATCAACAGCAGCAGCAGCAGCAGCAGCAGCAACAACAGCAACCTTTGTCCCTTCACGATCCACCCGCAAAGTATAGAAGTCACGCGTATAATCTCGTGAAAACTAATCAAGAGTCTGAAGAGAAAAAGTGACGCGAGACGTAGCCCCGACCCGGCTGTGCGTTTTTAACGCCAACCGAGTCAACGGATCTTGTACTATAGAACGTACTCGTTACTTGATCAGAGACAGTCGTGTTTCGAGATGATGCGATAAAATTTATGCACTTTCTGTTAAATACGCGAGCTGTCTTGACAATGTCGCTCTAGCCTTCGCTTTCGGAACGACACACACACACATAAACACACACACATAAACACACACACACACACACACAAAAACACACACACACATGTAGGGATACTCGTTCAAAGGGGATTGCCGTACAAAGATCGCTAGATCGTAATTTTTCAGCCACTGTTCAAACAGGACCCGCGAAAAAGTTAGTTACAAACTGGCAACCGACGTGCGATCGATGTTTACAGGGCAGATACACGACGAAAGACTGACAAATAAAAAAATATCGTGCGAGTTACCGCGTCAAGCGACGAAAAGAATGGTGTCCAAAGCAGCAACAACGTTGCCTCGGCCGTGATTAGCCGATGACACGCCTCGAATAGTAAACTGCATCACGATGCATTCTATCTCGACGTTGGCCGCAGCTTCCAACAACGTCCAACCGATCTTGAATCGGGCTCGAGGGTGAGCAACGAACAAACAGCGGTCCATCAATTTCCACGGGTTTCAAATAGATAATTGGCTGCGCGCAACCTTGTCGAGGACGCCAGGAGCCAATTGTCGTGCTACAATTGTGGAGGACGCTTCAGTGAAGCTTGAACTTTTCGCGGATATTCCGCCATCCGTTTTCCATCCTTCGTGTGAACGCACGTGTGCGAGTGTGAAACGTTTCTCGCTTCTACAACGAACTACTTTAGAAATGCTTATAGAGCGTTATCGACGAACGTACAAAACGGTGTTCGGGAAACGATCCAGCTATTTTATTCCAAAGTTCTTCTGTGATGTAAACTTTAACCTGAAAGTAAACTTTCCCGGGGTAAAATATGCTTTTAAGTATAACTAGAGATTGCTTTTATCCAACATTCTCTCATTCGAACGAACCAAGAAGAGGAAAATTGTTACGAACAAGATCTTGATATTAGTTTAAAATTAACGTAATATAGCTCAAATCGTTTAAAGAGGATCCAATGTTAGGCGGTCCGTTTTGTAAATAACTGAATTTGAGAAAATTTCCAGACTAGTTTCCCGTTGCACCGACTCAGTTGTGCCAATCTAATCGTCGGTAATTACGTACATATACGCGTTTAGTTTAGCGTGCTGTATAAAAAGGAAACGAAAAGGGAAAATGAAGCGATCGCCGCTTAAAGTGGTCAAAACGATACTGAAGATCGTTTCTATCCCTTGCATCCATAGTAGATACTTGTACATAAATTGACGAGCTATTGAGGAAAAAAAAGAAAAAGTATAATAATAAACTCTATGAAAGCAGACAAAAAAGTGCGAGAGTTTTAAAGGAATTCGGGGCCAGAGTTATATATATACATATATATATGAATATAAATTTATGTATAAATAAATCTCTATATATATTATATATATATATATATTTTAGTACCGAAGAGAAATTTATAATCGAAATTTCTACGTTCGTTGTCGATGCGATTGTGACTCACATTCCTCGCCAACGGAACCTAGACTTTAAACAAAAAAAGAAAAAAAAAAAAGAAAAAGAGAAAAAAAGAAAAAGTAAAAAAGGTATGTAACTAGGGACCGAAGGCGTGTGTATGATTAGAAAGTGGTTTTAAGATCATATTTTTTACAAAAGACTCACATACAAACGGGACAGAACGTATGGAAAAGTTCTTACGAGCGAATCAATGGTACGTTTACGTACGTGTGAATGAGTGAACGCGTGCAAGAAAGTAAGACAAGGAAAGACAAATAAGTCTGCAAATATGAAAAGTGCATTAGCAAGCAAGAGATTTATATAACTGAAGAAACAAAAAAAAAAAAAAAAAACCGTTGTATTTCGCTATATTGTATACTGTGATCTACGTGAAGTTTTTATCATAAAAAGATGCAAATGCATAAGAAACAATCGTGTATATAATTTTCATGAGAGAACAATTTATATTAATGATAAATATATTGAAATACACATATGCAATTTGTGTTCTTAAAGACAACCCAGATTTGGACCGTAACAAAAATTTGATATTCCTCTACGTGCAATTTTTAATACACTTAAAGTGTGACTGTATCTAAAAATTATTTATTCGTAAGTACTAGACTTACGTGCCAATCCATACAGGTTATACACACATGGATACGTACGAATGTACATCTCATTCTAAAAGTGGACGTTCTAAAAGGAATATTCCCTACGCAATGCAAAAATCCACGTCTCGATCTCGATTACGATCTTAGTTCGGATTGTCATACTATCTTTAGAAATATATCATATACATGTGTATCGCGCATGTGTTGTAGGTAGAATTTTTAAAGAGCATCAATGTCCTGGAAAATTCCTTTATCTCCCAGCATTTACAGTCCTCGACCCCTTCCGATTCGCCAACAAAGTTTATGTTTCATTTCTATTTACAAATTTTGTAGAAAATAAAACCTGTACAATTTTAGAAAATTACGAATTGTTTATTGTATAACTCATTGCAAGTGGACGAGCAATGTGTAAATAAAGATTTATTTACTTATTAAGCTAACCTTAAGAGTTAGTTTATTATCCTTCTCTAGGAGAATCGAAACATTATCACATAATAATATAAAAAAAGTAATACACACACACACACACACACACATATAGTATTATATATAACTCTGATATATGAAAATATTCCAAAAATAAAAATATGCTGTTACGCTTGATTTTATTTTGCTTACATTCTAGCGTAGAAAAGTGAGTCTAACGTAACAATAGTTTATGATTGGAAAAATATTACATCATCTGCTATTATACTAGTACTTGGCCTTGTAGCACCATCTTCATCTTTAAATTCTCCGTAGCTTATTTTTCCCAAGACGTACACCCTTTGTCCTTTTCTCAAATAATTTAAAACATTGTCGCGTAAATTTGGTTTAAATATACATATCCTATGCCATTCTGTCCGTTGCATGAAATCGCCTGAAATTTTGTTCATACTGTATACTTAACTTCTTTAAATTCGATAACCATATAGTTTTATTTTAATAAAGTAGAAGTTAAATAAAATGAATGACTAATAAATTTCTCGCATGTATATAATAACTTGAAGTCATTATGATATATAGCTTATGTTGTATGTAATTAATTAATTCTGCATACCATTCATATACTTGTAGTTGTTGTGTGTGGCAAGAGAAAATATAACAACAGGATGCTCGTCGTTACCTTTCTTTTGTGCATTACCTCCAGCTCTTCCTAGTAGAGTAACTTGATTTATAGCTACGATTAAGCATACGATTAATATTTAACAGAGAGAGAATAGTATTTATCCGGTTAAATTTTAAATACTTGGAAAATTTTATTCCAAATAAATTTGTCACTACTAAATTCAATAAATATCTTTGATCTTTCTTTAAATACTTGTTTGCGATAGAAACAAGATGTAAACGACTACATTATTGCATTTCTCAAAAGCACGCGATATCGAATGATTCATATTGAAATTCACTTTTCGATTAAAGATACATAAATCATGTATGTTACTTATTTCTATATCATGAAAGCATCGTGAAAGTGTAAAATACCGGTACACTTAAACAAATTCCCCGATCCAAGAAATTAAAAGTTCTCCTCTAAACTCTTTGCAATTCTGATGATTGTTAGTGCATTGCAAAAAAAAAGATGAAATTTTATTATTTACTTTTTTCTAATTTCGTATTCTCCACAGGAGCAGTACATAATTGTCTTTCTTTAATTGCTCTGATATTTTGAACCACTCGTGGAATAACCTAAAAATAAGGCAATGTTCTTTAATTTTATACGTCAACTCATAGACTTTATGTATCTTATATAAGGTAATTTTAGATTACCTGTCGAAGCATTTTTACTATTTTGCATAAAATCAAGCAATGTAAAGCACTGGAATGAAAAATTGATCTGATAAATCGCGCCTCACAGAAGTACTTAAGATCGGCACCAAAACGTTAGGACACGAAAAATCCTAGCTATACAATATATGCCGGAGTCATGTGTGCTCTGGTGGCAGAAATAGGGATTAAAATTTGAAATAACAGCATTTCGCATGGTGTCGTATTGGGAGAAGGAAGTAACTGTTGAGAGTTTGTCGTAAATATGGAAAATTTATTATACAACACCAAGTCATTGCTTCAAAATGGTGAGAATTTTAATTTAGTTCATTTTCTATCGATAATCCAGTACAATTTATAGCGATTTATCGTTCTTCAGTGTAAATAGAAGGTTATTAGTTTTTGATTAAGGTCACCTACATCGAGAAGTACAATCACGTATTATTGAAGTGAAATTCTTTCCCTTTTCACCATTTTCCCCTTGACCATTTTTCTTCTCTTCTTTTTCCTCGATAATTCTTTTATTACCATTTTTACTTTTCCGTTTCTTTTCTTCTTCGTTTCCTTTTCTTTGATACATCGAACCATAGTTGGAATATAGTTGGACAATCGTTTGGTAATCGTTCGATTTTACGTTAATAATAGATAGTATGTACGGTAATAACTTTCTGATATTTTATTTCAATTTTGTTCGTTTGAGTTATATTAGCTCAGTCGTGTTTACTCTTATACAAGTGTCTCACCGTGTTTTAGTCTAATGTTTTAATTAATGTTCATTTTACTTGGAACGTAATATCGGACTATTGAAAATATTTTGTTTTGTGTGCACGTTCGACTTACCGGCGAGCCTCGCCACTCCTCCCTGCTACTCATCGCCAACCAAACCACCAAAGGTAAATCGCGCCACGGGAGGTCATTCCAATATCGAAATTTGTATCGATTACACGTATATTTGTGCGTATTACTCCGCGACAGATATCATTTTTCTACTTTCAACTTTCAATAGAGGTTGAATAATTGTTCGTTATCCTAAACTTTCTAAAAATCAAAGATACGTTTTTTCAGAGCAAATTATATTTCGCACATTTTGTTACAGCATTTCCGCAACTTAATTCTGTTTACTCCTCTCTGGAAAGGATATAGTGGTACACTGCTTCGACTTTAAGCATGTAAGAGCCTTTGCACATTGCGTTTCAATAAATTTTATTTCTCGGATTTTGCAACAATTATTATTAATTAGAAAGTGAAGTCTGGTTTTAAGTTTTTATATTAATGTTCCAAGTGTTTATAGTAATTAGAGTTTATTAGAATTCAAATTTTTTTTCTTATTGAAGTTGCAAGTTTTCGCAGAGTTTCATATTCCGTTATCTCAAATTGTTGCTGATTTTCAGAACAAATTACAATAATTCACATTTTATTAAAGGTGTGTCAGCCCTCTCTTTCTCTTCTTGCCGGACCTTGGAAAGGACCTGTGGTGCTTCAAAAGCCCAGAATGTAAATAGATTTTTGTTTTGGACTTTGTCTAATTTTATTCTCTATATTCTGTGATAATTATTATTAATTAAAAAGCAGGATCTGATTAAAATTGTGACAGGTGTAAACTTGTCATTCTCGTATTAAGACAAATCTTTTATTCGGTAGAGATCAATCTTTTATTATTTCAAATTTTCACGAAATAATTAACACTGTCGTTAGGAACAAATTATAATATTCTATGTTTTGTTACAGATTTCTTCCTGGCATCTACTACACACCATGGGATTCGACGATTCCTATTCGATGGCGCAGGTTTCACGATGGATTCGCCGGGTCACAAACAACATCGATGACGTCGTTCTTCGCATCTAATCGTTAGTCGCATGCTTTTGTTCCTCCGGTTACTCAACCATGTCGTAGAATGAAAAGTCCGAATCGACACGGGTGACTGGTTGTATTATGTAGAATTTTTGACGAGCATAGTGATCGCGGGTATTTCTTATACCCGTGAGTAGTAACATTCTCATGTCTGTATTCTATTTATTAGCTCAGGTTAGGTTTTCTTGCACATCGCGTTTCTACATATGAATGATAATGCATCAATAATAAAAGAATAAGAATTTGTAGAAATAACATAACTATAAGTATAAGCTGTAGTGGAGAAGTTTGATAACCTCAGACTTTGTTATTAAGAAGGAAGTGTCAATTCTGATCGAAATTGTTATAATGCTAACGATGATTTTATTCAATTTTATCATCTGTTATATGATTGTATGGAACAACTTTATTATTCGAGTTCAGTGTTCAGCAGAATTTCATTAAATTTTAAAACATGAAACGCGAAGATGATAAAAGGGTAATATTATCCGTACGCTAACACGTATCAAATTTCACGTGCAAGAAGACACTTCGCGACAGGCAGATTCTAGAATCAAAGCAAGATTTGAATGCTTCCTTGTGTTTAACAGATTCCTTATGTTTTGATAAAGGAATCGCCTGAGGGTATTTCTATTAATATTTCAATTAGAATCATTGATATTAGAAATATTATTTCTCAATTAACAAAGTAAAGTAAAATATAGAGTAATTAAAATTTGAATGAAATGAGATCGTTATCCCGTTAGACGCAAAATGCAATAGATGAAAATGCGATTGCTAATCGTACTTTTAGCCTAGGATTTTCAGGTTTTACCCCTGCCGTGTTCATTGTCAGGACCTCACTCACGTGCCCAGGTGCTACTTGGATGGGAGAAAGGCAATGGGCACGATGATTAGTTCGTAAGCTTAACAATTTCTTGGCGACTGACGTTGCGTTGGTGTATCGTGCACGACGTATTTTCCACTATTAGCGTGTGTGATTAGGCCGTGGAATTGCGTCGTTTTTTTGCTATTGATTATAATTTTCACAGATATGCGAATCCAATTGACAGTAACAATGCTACTACGTATGCGTTGGTATTAAATTATAAACGACGATTACATCGATCGAAATACAGTGGTCTAGTCTAGTAAAATTATTTCTTTGGCCGATATATGCGCGATTGTACGCGCTTGTGAATATTTCATTAAAATTGAAAATCAGATGTACGTAATATTTTTACGCAATGGTCGCTAGCCGATTCGTCAGTCGATTTCAGGGAAATGGTAGGTACGTACGCTAGAGTGTGAATGTTGTGTGTGAAACTCGGGTGTCGGAGGCGTCCCGGGACGTTTCTCTAGTGTAGGCCCTTGCGCCCGGGTTATGCGTGAGAACCGTGGAGCGAGTGTGTTGGTGTGCTTGTTTTGTCACCTGTTAAATTTTAAATATAGGCGTCCGGGTAGGATAGGTAGTATACTTTCTGGTGTGAATGAGCCTAACTATAAGCAGGTAGGGCCGGGCAGGTTGGCACAGTCTGTCGTCGGGTAGGCGCGTCTTCGCGTGCCCAATCTGTTTCAGGATACCTGTTTTGAAAAATCGACGGCGAAGCTGACACCACGAATGGAGCATGCCATTCGTCTCTGGCCTTGCCTATCGATTTTTCGAATTTCGCGGTCGTGGTCGCGTGTAGAGAACGCGTGGTTGCGAAACGAACGTTCATAAGTTTCAGCGGGCATCGCGCCCGAAGAGAGAAGAGGCCACGAGCCGAAGAGGCCCGGCAAATTGCCGTAGAAGAGGGCAACTACTAATGGCTTCCCATCTTCTGGATAATCCAGAAAATTGAAAGTCATTCTCGTTGCTACTTTGTCACTATGCTCGCTTTTAGTATTTATAATAGTAGTGTCATTTCCTTGGCCGATATATGTGTTGTGCGTATACGTGTATAAAATACTCCTATATATATGAAGATCGATTTACGCGTTCCCTTAAACGCAGGTAATAACCCAAATCAAAATGCGGGAATACTAAATTTATTAAACACCCTATACACATATATATCTGTCGTTAAAGAGTATAATATTTTGTTAAACGCGAAAGCAGAGCGTAACGTAATTTTGTTTACTAGGGATAAGTAGAAGGGGAATATATTATCTCACAATTTGATGAAACTCGAGCCTTCCTTAAGTTAACCTTAACTGTCTAAATTTAAACTTTGATTACACGTATGTGTATATATCAATCTGACTTGCGTGTATATTATACATACACACCGCTATCTTAGTTACTTTGCCTATCGAATCAGTGGGAAATTGACCCAAATGGTGGATCTTGCCACTTGAATTCCTCTTGATAAGTGACGTAAATGACCCAATAGCAGACATTGAGTAGCCCAAAAGAAGCGGGAAATACGACTCGCGCCACTTTGTCGATGTAAGACACGCTATTTATGTGTCTGGCGATCTTTTCGCCTTTCTTCCTGCAATTTCCAGCTGCTTCCCTTTGTCTGCGCCTCCTACGATTAAAATAACAAGAATCGATAATGTGTTCGAATCTCTACGAACGATTAAAAGATAAGAACAACGATGAATATTGTTGCAGGATGAATCCGGAGTAAAAGATTCCCAAAACAACGAACGAATACGCTCGGCAATACACATAATAATATCGTTATTTTTGTTCAATTATATACAATTATATACAGATGCGAATCATCCGATTAAATTGGAAAGAACTCTATCGCGAATAAAACTGCCAGCTAGAGAACAATGGAGATATGGGAGCAAAATAAACGTAGCACGGATAAAATAAATGAAACACGATATACATGTTTTCTAAGAGTTTTGGGATAGAAATTTCTACCTGAACTCCTCGTCGCCAGCAAGGCAATAGAGAAATTGTCGCCATTTCGGTATCCACACTTCCGTTTGCGTTTGCCTTTCCATCGTTGATGGTTTCGACGGAACGGAGACTGTCATCGATCCTCTTCCGTAAGAAACGGATTCCTAAATAGAAATTTGTTTGAAGGCCGAGTACAGGGCGAGTCGGATTATACGGGAGGAATACCGAGTTCAGTTTAGAGAACAGTCAGATCATCGATGTTTGGTAAGCTGGACGTTATATGACTTACGTTAACATCATAAACATCGCACAACAAAGAACTTCTCCTTCGAGGTACGTCTATTATTGTCTCTGGGTGAACCGTTTGAGGACTGCGCGACACAATGCCGCAAAACCCATCCTGATAGTCGGTTTCGCTCTCGTTTTCCAACTCTTCCTCGTCCAAAGGAATTTCTCCGCTACCAACCTGATGGAAGCGCGGTTTTATGAATTTTTTGGAACGTAAATCAATGTACGTGCTATAGTTATTATCGTTTTATCTTATTTATCCGTTTGACTTTTACCGTAATACGTGCTAGGTAAAATTAAGCATTATAAATGGATACCTTTGTGAAGTAGTGGACACCGGCGAATTCTAACAGAGTAGCGATACAGTATCCAAAACTCATTAACAAGAACCAATCAAGTGCAGTGGCGTATCTAACTTTAGGCAAGTCTGTTCTGGAGTCGAGACTAATCGTGGACAGTGTCAAAACGGTGGTAATGCCTGCAATAGTAATTTACTTGATATTGTTTTCAAGTATCCTTTGGAGAAATTTGTGCACACTACGAGGAGTTCGTGGGAAAGATTGTTGCGTCGCGTTGGTCTTGAGCCTCCCAAGATTCGACCAAAGATTTGGTTGTAACATTTTATACGTAAAGGGCGTAGAATTTTGTGACTACGTATTATACGATATTGTACGAGTGGATGATGGTCGTTGATCTTTCACGAGCCAACAAATTGGCAAATATTTTACGATGCGAAACCTTACAGTTGTACTAAATTTATGCATATAATCGGTACGTTCGAAGGGACCGACTTACCTAGACCGACTCGATCGCTAGTAGCTTCACGATGAATCCAGAAAGACACCCAACTTAGGACTACTATTAAAACACAGGGTACGTAAACCTGACAGAACCATAAAGACAGGGATATTACGAAAGGGAAAGAATAATTTTTTATTTGTTAATGTCACGAGTATTATTTGTTGGAGCGATCAGAATGTGGAGCCGACGATTAACTAAAATTATGTAACGAGCTAATTTATTCGTATCAACTTACTTGGATGAGAAAATAACCGGTGTTTCGTTGCAAGTTGAACGAAACTTGAAGAACCGAAAATTCCCCTTCGCGACGAACAAAAGTTAAATTCCTGTACGGTGAACCCATCAGATCGAACTGTGAAAGAGCCATTCCAGGGACGAAATTTACGGAGGAGCCCTCTTGCCATTCGTAAATTAATTGACCGGACGTATATGCATCTAGAAACGTGCAATATTAAAATTAAAAAATATTAGAAAAGCATGCAAATCCAATTACGTGCTCGATTACGATTAAGTTATAGTATTAACTGTTATTTCGATTGTTCGACGTACAGCGAAGATCATATCCGCGACATTTCAACGAATTTCATCCTTTAATTTCTGCGTTGTCGAATACGGAGGAAACTGTTTTGTTACGCTCGCATCGTTTTGTATCGTATTGGAAAATGATGATATCTACGTACCTTATCGGATAGAGAGAGGGCAAGCAAATGAAAGGCAGACACTATGGAATTCCGAAAGAAACAGGAAAGTTACGTATATATCGTAAAACGCCGGCTGCCAGGATAATATCGGCGTACGTACGTATGTATGTACGCATAGTTTTGCTTGGTAATAAACACTCGCGACATACGTCCGATATCTCTCTGCATAAATCTTCGACAGCGATTCTTTACCGAAGATATCGAAATGCATTTATTTATCTTTTTTAGCATTAATTGAATTTAATTTTACGTAGTTTCCGAGTTGTTGGTAAAGAAGAAATAGCGTCCCTTGTACTTTTGTAGTTACCGAGTTGCTGGTAAAGAAGGAACACCGTTCGTTCGTACCTTTTGCTGGAGGAGTCTTGCAACTAAACTTGGGAAAATCAGCACGAGAGGGCAGTCGTGTCGGTATTGCGTCGGTATAAGAAAACTATATCAGTTTACTGCGTTTAAATTCATTTTTCCTAACATTTTGACTTCTAAGTTACGTTATCGTTGCATCCCGTTTCAAAAGATATAAGAAATCGAAAAATTTATCTCGGACGAAAATTGGAAATACGAGATACGGTTCGTCTTTTACGATATCGATAGCACCGCGTCTACTTTCTGGCTAGCAAAACGCACGTTATTAGTTGAAAGGCTGAAGACATTTGTCGAGAGCCTTTTTCTGTTACGAGCGTTCGAATCGTTTTAAAGATACTTACAACTTCCGAGAATAAGCGGGCAAGATTGTCGATCCATGGGAAAATTTCGAAGCTCCATTGGACATTTTGCTTTTATGGTAAGCCTGTTGCAAACACGAATATAACGTACGGTTGCGGTCCACGTTAAATTAACGTTAAATTATTTCACGATTTCCGTATTATTACTATTGGTTACGGTGTTTAATATGCGAATGAAATCTTTACATTGATAACAACCTCATGGAATAAAGTATATCTCCATCTTGCGAGATTCTTAATAATTTATTCGGCACCGTGATGGTATGCACGTAGCTGTGTTTTCCATTATAAAAATACGTGTCCGGCCTCCAGATTCTTTCCAACATTTTGATGCTCAAGCTGAGCGACTTTATCGGGCCCAAGAAGCTTAAACGAGAGTCACGCCAAGATTGTCGAAAGTAGCAGTCCATCGAATAATCCTGTAAGAAATAACACGTACTATCGTTAGTAACAGAGACGCCATCCTCTTCTTTTTTCGGACTACGAAACTGAAGACGAATATAAACGTACGCATATCGCACATAGAAGAGGTTGTTTAACTTCTTCGTGGACGAGGATCGTCGAAATTTTTCGGTAAACTTAACGTTTACTAAGAAAAGAAAAAAAAAAAAAATAAAAAAAGAAGAAATATCCGAAGAATTATGCGACCAAGAAATTTGTCCACGCGTTCTACAATTTTGAGCCATCCGTTGGCCACCTGACAAATTCCATCACGGAGAAACGTCGTGTCTTTAGACGAGACCCAATCGTCAGGCCACTGCCAAAGGAGCAGTATTTTCAAACGAAAAACTCTGCGCTTTCTCCGAAGAATTTCAATCATTTATTCGCGCGTCCAACGTGCTAAACCTACCATGTCAAGTTCCGACACAGGACCCATGCTTCTTATCAGAATATTGGTTTTTACCACGGTTGGCGTTCCTAGGAAAGAAAATGACATCTTTTATAAGCTGAAAAACCACGACTAACTAGCGCGAAACATCGTCCATGCATCTTCGATCACGTAGGATGCGTTGTAACACGACACCTACGTCTACGGCAACGCACCTTCCTGCCGACGTCGTGGCAAGCAGCTATTTAGCCTTACCACGACTTTACGACTGCGTCCAGGGCTCGGTCAGTAAGGAACGCGGCATGGGACGTTGGAGCGAATGTTGGAAGAGACGACGGTGGAAGATGCAGAGTCGTCGGGGCTGGAAGAGCGTTGGGCCGACGTCGAAGAAACGCTAAATGCGCCACACGGCCGAAACCTAATGCCCGACGCTCGATGATCGGGATTCAAACGCGTACAGAACAGGCAGTTTAAGGATACCAAATTTTATCGTCAAGGTGCGTACGGACTCTCGTTTTCGGCTTCGACTAACCCGGCAACGCGTGAAACGCGTCGTCCTAGCCGAATATTTCGCGGCCCGGAAATACGAGAGAGCCACGGAGCCAAAGTTTCACACTTTTCAACGAACAACGGTATCGATCGTCCGAAAATGAACGACATCAACGATTTGGAGGATTTGGAGGGCGAGCATATCTTCGAATCGACTAATCACGCGATCGAGCAAAGCGGGATTATCGTCGATCTCATCTGGTCGAACTAATTCGGTTTATCGGAGTTACGTAAAACGCATAATAGTAATAACACGCGATCAGTGTGAAATATAGAACGGTGTCGCGTCGAAACACGTGCATCTTTTGACGATTGGTATTGTTACTCGTAACGCGAATTGCTTGGCGAGCAGGAAGTAGACGACAAGTTTTTCCGTGCGATCGTAAATTAGGCGGACAATTTAGGTGATCTCGTTCGGACGACTCGTTCGGATGATATTTAGTTTTATTTCGCTTTAGAGACAAACACCCACGGTCTAACAACGAACTTGATATCTGTGTGCATATCAATTTTTGAGTAGAACGACGAATAGAACTAGCTAAAAGGAGCAACTAGAGGGTGGCTGCTACATAGAGGAGAAAAAAAAAAAAAATAATAATGATACATAGATGGACCGACGGAAATGAGTACAGAGGGATGATCGAGAGAGAACAGTTGGGCGTTCTTTTGCATGAAAAAAAAGAAAAAGAAGAAAAACAAGGATGATGGAAAATTGGGACCGCGTGTCAGGGATAAAGGCGATTTCGAAGGGATGGTTTTCTTCGGCTGGCTGCAATCCAACTTTCCGCGTGTTCTGTTCGTATCGGATCGGCTCCTGTTTTTCCCCTTTCCGCCCGATCACTTGTCAAAGATCGTTACAATGCTCCAATTTTTTCGTTGTAAACATTTCAAGATCGATATTCCGCAAAAACGCTACCCCTTCCTTTTAATCGCTGTAATTCGCCGATTCCCAGCCGCAACTCTCGCCATCGTTTAATCCTTTCATCACGAGGATCGAATTAATCCAATTTGCTCGGAGCGACCCGATCGAGCGTGGACAAAATTTTACGAACGAAGAATTGTTGGAATCAGGGGGAAAAGTTGTCGTAATTGATCTTTACACGGTGTAAATTACTACTGAAATCTTGTTGATCAACGAGTTCTCTCAATTCGCAGCGTTTCAGAAAGAGAAACGTTCCTCGTCTTTGCTACTTTTGTCCTACGTTTCGACGATTTCCACAATTTCCACAATTTCGATGCGCGATAAACTGCCGATGTGGGTGCCGTTACTCCCTCTACGTGTACGATAAAAAAGTTAATAAACGGCGAAACAGGAAGGGCGAAACGCGATATCAGCAGAACGCGAAGCGTGACGTTGTCGTCGCTGGATGTTCGCTCGAGGGGCGAACGTTCGAAACAAGTCGAAGCTCGTCTCCTTACCTTTTCCGTGAGTAGGCAGTTGATTGTTCTCGTAGTTCATTAGAAGATTCTCGAGAACCATCGTGATGTTTCTGGAAACAATGTCGTTGACAGTCCCTCTGGTCAGCGTAGCCTTCGAAGAAGTCTTGGAGGACGTGGACGAAACGTGGAGCGCGTGATTCCGATTTCTCCAGGACGACAGTAATATAAGGAGTAGAAACCTGGAAAAGTCGAACGTCAGTTTATCGAGCGATGTTACCGTTATCATCGATCATTTTATTTAACGTGCCGTCGATTACAACGCGGTCACTGTCTCGTGCACGCGTTATTAGCATCGTTTCACGAATCGATGAATTCACCTTTCAATAATATTATATCTAACATCGATGACAACAATGTCACTGTCACCGCCTTAAACGTCGTGAACGTCACGAGCTTCTTTCTTCCTTTCTTTCGCGATATTTCACGGTCGTTCGAGGCTTAAGCTATTAAACGAAACGGCTTAAAAATCGACGGGGGTACTCGACGATCGTCCTTGTGAAATGTTATCGGCGAATATATCTTAGAGATAGGGATTTTGCGCGTGGTATAGAGAAATTTGTGAAAAAATCTTGTTTTCCATGGACTTTTCGCGAAAAGGGCACCGGAAGGGCTTAAAGGGCGATTCTGACGTAACGAGGGAGAACGTTCACTCGAAACATCGAGGGGCAGCCTCGTCGGAAGTTGCTGAATCCGCGGCTAAGGAGAGCACTTTTCTACTCCTCTTCCCCTCTGTCCCTCTTCCATTCCCTCTCCTTCTGCAACGGCCTCTCAGCCTTCTCCCTGCTTCGCCACGTGAAAATCGTTTCTTTTCTTTCCGCGGACCGCCTTTGAATTTTTCACTATTTTTTCCATTGCCTGGTTCGCGCCAAACGTCTTGCCCGTTACGCGCATCGTTCCAAGCGGTCAAAACAGGAGAGCCACGTAAATCGATATCGTTGCAACAAATTACAGCTTTCGTCGTGTAAAATTGTAAAAGTCGTTTTTTAAAGACTCGAACAGGAGTTTTCGACGTATCGTTAAATGCCGTTAATCGTTAAATATCTCGACTTTGTAAGTACCGACATTGGTTTACGTTAGAAAAATACGAACGTGGATCGTTCGGCGAGTACGAAGGCACGAGAAACGTATGCGCGTTTCAAAGCTGCCAAACAGAAATTACAATAGTTGTGCTGGCTTGTAAAAAGCCAATAATCAACGAGGAGATACGCGAACCGACGAGAGAGCGGTAATTATTCTCTTTGCGGCTACCGCAGGTACACGTTTACCGGCTACTCGTACGCTTTAATTTCAGCTTTTTCATTAACCGTCTGTATCGATATTGCCATATTTGTGAGGCTAGCTAAACAATCGACGCGGAATGCAGATCCTTGCCGGTGCTTTCATTACCGTAATTTACTTCTCCGTTCGATCCTTCGGTTCGCACGTAGGACCCGGCTTTTCTTAATTTTAAAAAACCTCTAAACGTAACGAGTCTATACGGATACTAATCCGGCGATGTTGAAACAGCTCGGTCCCCTACGAGATAAAGACAACGGTACGTCGTGTCGTGCCTGTCGTCGTATTTGTACGTATTTTTTCCTTCGTACGAACAGATGTCGATGACAGACGCGGAAAATCGCGTAAAACGAATTTACGTGGAACGGATACTCGGCGCAAATTGAGCCACGTCGTCCACGTTTCAAATTCTCACGCTGAAGAAAGGAAGGTTGCAACGTAAGCGACGATGAAACGGGCCTTCCTACTTTGAAATGTTTATGACATAGAAAGGGAAACTCGCGATTAGGTGATTCAACGTAGTCGCAAAAGTTGTTAAGAAAATTCGATCGATCGATCGATCGAACATCCTTTTGCCGTGCTCGTTTGCGCCTTTTCTTCTTGCTGGCATACTTGTCCGAACCGAATATCGTGTTTTCGACTTTGTCAAATTGGAAATATGGATAGCCAATTCGGTAGTCCGATAACGAAATATTCCACGTTTGGATTACCATCTTTTTTCGTAGATCGTTTTACTTGTAAGACGTCAGGCAGGAGAAAAGTCGACGAGGAACAAAATGTACGGGACGAAGAAACAATGTCTCGAGCCTCGAAAGTGGCTGGAGAAAAGAGAACGCGGGGTGCTTGAAATCACGAAACCACTTTCGACACCCCGGATCTACCTTATTTCTGCTTTGCGAGAAGATCCAATCATATTTTAATGCAATTGCTTTAAAGCGGAATTCTATTAGAAAAAAGAAAGGACGAAACAAGAGGAATAAGACTAGTTTTCTTGTAAGGGCGATATTGGAGAAACAAAATGGTATTTCATATTTGACTACTCTCCTTTGCTTGACGAAACGAAACGGTCCGTCGATCGAAACGGAAGGGAAGAGCGTACTTACGTTAACATTTCGCTGCGCCTTTTCCTCGACTTTGATCTTTGACGATCGATAAAGCGACACGGAGAAATTTTGAAAAACGAAATAAGCGCGAACCGAATACCGACACTCGCGGGGAAGATCTACGCGCGATTCGTGCGACGGATCCTCGTGGATCTCCCACCTGGCGGACCAAACTTTCTGCCGCGCAAGCTCCAACAATCCTGCCTTCCGCGACGTTCAACGAACTTTGTTATCGTTTATTCGTTTCTTCTTTATTCCTTTGTACCGCACGTTCAACCATTGACAATGTTATCTGGCGGCTGGTCGCTTTTTACAATTTTTTTTTTTTTTTTTTTCATTCTACCTTCAGTCGTGTTTGACGAAATATATTGAATTTACGGAGCTTTGTGCGAGTACGGTGCAGTAGGGCGAAGCGAAATCATACGCGAAGAATACATAAGCGAAAGAACGACGATGAAAAGGAATTAGCAGTGGGGATTTCTCGCGCAATTTCATTGCTATCGTTTAATTTCGCGTAATAGGCAGATTATCTTTGATCGAAGTTATTCGACTAACGAAATTCTCTTCTTCCTTTTCATTGGCAAGCAAAGGAAAGGGGAGACTGGTTACGAAGAAAAAACGAGTTACGCACGTACGAAAGCCACTTTTTCACGCATCCATCGTTTCCATTGCGTACGGTTCGACGATTATTGAACGCAGTGTTTGTCTTTGCGATCGAAAGACATAAAAATGGTGTATCGTACGCGGCACCGTTGTGCTACTTTTCCGGCATAGGAAAAGAGTAGGTACGAGGAAGATGGTAAAAAGATCTCAGTCTCTTAATCAACGAAATTTTCTTATTATAAAATTTCGATCGAACGAAACTGACAGCTTTTACAAATAGGAGCTTCCCGTTCGGCTTTCAACTTTTCGATCGTTTCTTTTCTCATAAGTCGCGAGTTAAACTAATAAAATACTCCAAGTACAACGCATAGAAGCCTTTCGTCAGGGATGCCTTCTGTGCAGTTTCCTACGTAGATGGATCGCGTAGAGCAGGTTGGCGAGGGCGATTTTCGGATCTCTACGGAATTGGTAATTTCGCACGTACCACGGTGCGTTTTCTATGTGAAACTGCTAATTTAGCAATGTGGCTTTCGCAAAGCATGCCCTACGACTCGATACCGAAACGTTCAAATCGCTTTGACGATTGTTTCGTAGACGAGAAGTTGCTTAATTTCGCGCGTTCGCTGGTGAGCCAATACGTATTTTTCCTAAAAACCAGTCAAAATGGCTAGTCTTTAGGGAAAACGTAACGATGGAATACCTCCATATTTATTGATTTATTACGTTCTTACAAAAGGAACTCCATACTATGTAACGCGTTTTTGGTGCCATCGACCCTGGGTGTTAATCGCCATCCCTAAAGAAGGGTTGGCGCATTTGTAAAATTGCAAAACCAGTGTGGTAGTTTCAGTGGTAGTACCACGAATCGGGAATCTTCCCGACGATTGACACTGTCGTATCGTACGACACGCGGTAAAAATTTTAAAACCGTCTGGCAAGCAAGTTGCGCGGAACCGGCAAATTGGTTGATTCGAGTTCGGTAAACAGATCGGTAGGGCCCTTTTACGCTTTCGCATGTACCGATCGTTCTCACTGGTATCGATACGAGCAGCCAAGATTATTTTCACTTTGAATAAACAAATTTTTAAGTAAAATTGTACAATCGGTGGTGTTGACAATTTTTTCGCAGGACGCGTGACTTGCACCGTCTCTCGTTTAACCCCGCGTAAATAAGAAGCCTGAATAAATAAAGGTGGTGCCTGGCGGAGAAAAGAAGGATGAAAAGTGCGAAGATAGGAATAGATTATCGCGAAACCACTTGTTTCGATATTGCCGAGGACAAAAGTACACGTTCGGAACGGGAAGATCGATGGAACACGGTAATCTGGTAAGGTGAACGACTCTCGATGCCGGTGTGTGTTTTGCGGAGGCATCCGAAGGGTGGCTGTGCTTCGATCGTGGCGTGGAAATCAAAAGAGGAAGAGAAAGCAAGACGGCCAGAGACGGAGGGAAGGAAGGACAGAGGCAGAGGAGAAGCGAAGAGACACGAGGACCGGCTCTGTGTCACTAGGTCGCGGTGAAACGGGGCTGCACATGCGTGGTCCATTTTGCGCCAACCTCCGGACCGCCTCGGGAGCCGAGGAATGCCAAGTACCCAGAGATACGGAGGCTGGTGTTATCGGCGTGCAAAGAGAAGCGAAAGATAAATAGGTGAGAGAGAACGGATAGGGAAGCCGGCTTCGAGAGTACTAGCAGTGCAAGTGTGAAACACCGATACGAAACGAAACGTTTGGCAGTAGAGGGGAGAGGTCGAGGGTGGGAATGGCAGGCGGGGAGAGACGTACGAGCAAGAGGTTGACTAAATTCGATAAAGAAGGGACGATGGTTGGAACGACCGAACAGGTGAACAGGCTTTCCACAGGGTTTCTACAGGACTCGTACGGGGCTTGTACAGGGTGTCGAGCGAGAAGCAATGGCGTTTGTCTTTCGCCGAGGTTATACGTCGACGATTATAGTCGACAAACGCGAGGTGCGCACTGTACGTTCGTAATTTTCTCGTGGATCGTTGGACGCTTCGACGACGCGTCGCCGTGGCACAGATTTATCGCCAACGTCGCGGTCATCCGTCGCGCAAACACGAACAGGTCCACGACAGGATCTTCGCAGGATCGAAGATTTTTTAAAGCCTCTTTACCGTGGCTGACAGGCCGAACAGTGGTGGTAGTCCTCGTGCGACGTCGTGTGCTCCGGGAACTTGGGATACGTGGCGGAGCGGTGGCGGAGCGGTCGCGGAGCGGTCGCGGAGCGGCTAGAGGAGGTCGTTCGACCCATGTCAAAGATGTACGTACGCGTATCTCGTTTTTCGTTTAAAAATTACTTGCGAATAAAGGGGAGAACTTCTTTCACGACACCCTGTATACTTGGCCAGTCGAGAAATCTCGCAACATGGCGAATGAAATTGGAATTACGAGCGGGACTGTTGGAAAGGAGGCTCGAAGAAGAGAAATCGAGGGGAAAACGGGAGGCAATAGGTGGATGGGAAATAATTACTCGTGCGTTGTATGAGACGGAAAAAGGCAGCGTGGAAGGTGAAGTAAAAAATGTGTGGGGCTCGGGAGGAAGAGTGAAAGTTTAAGAAAGTGAGAAAGAAAGATGGATGGACGTATAGATGGATAGATTGATTGATAGAGAAAGAGGGGAGGTTGGGACGATAAGGAGAAACGTATCCTAACAGAGAAGCGAAAAGGAGGTTGGCGGAGGGTGATAGAGCGAAGGGGTAGCGAAACGGGGATGGGTATGCGGAGAAGGTGAGTGGCGCGCAGTATCCGAAGAGTCGGAAAATATCGTCGACGATGGCGTCGACGTTGGACAGTGCTGGTGAACGAGGCTGTCTGTTCGGTAGTGAGAAAGTGTGCCCTTTCAAGGGCTGCCGTGCCAGGAACAGCGGCAGGCATTGACTCCTGGCCCGAGACAAACCCTCCTTGACGATGTCCGCGGATCCTGTCGACGACCTTTCCGTCGACGTCGTTGCATCCGCACCACGCGACGAGTACACCGTTCTATCGAACGATTCTTCCAATTTTTCGGAGAACGTTCTTCCCGTGTTTCGATCGACCCTCGTGAATATACGTTAGACGGAATTCGACGTGCCTCGTAAGAGGAAATCACGCGTGACGAACGCGTGACGAATGTATGAAATTGATAAAAAAAACATGAAACTCTGGATCGCGATTTTAACGAAATATCGCGAGCCAAAGGGCGGCGAATCGTTGTCATCGCAGCAATTAAAAGCACGCACGTACATGCGTTTCGCTTTCGCTTTCACCTTCTCCGGATACTCGTACGAGTAAGCTACGCTCGCGTGAGTATAACCGACGCCTGTCGTTCTAATTAATCATTTTCCGACAATCCTGTTGCCAAAGCAAGAATACTTTCTAAATTGCAAACTTTTTCCCTTCGACCATTTCTTTCGCCGAGTTAAAACAGTTTGATGTTTGCACGGTTGTTAAAAGTAGCTTGTATAGCTGTCTGTATTAGGTATGCAAGAGACGAAAGATTAGACACGACCAGTTGGTACGCGAAAAGGGTCAAGGACGGAAATCAGACCGGTTCTGATTGCAGTTTCTGGCAGCTCGATGTCGAGGTGCAAGGACCTATCGAGATGACGTCCTCTTCTACCTGCTGACGTAATTCCGGAGGATGCATCGCAGGATGTGGCTGCAGCAGACGTTTCTCTTGCTGCAAATGGCTCACCTGATTGCTTGGTAATTGTTTTATCAACGTTAACTTTATCTTCGTCGGAAAGGTCTACTTTCGATACTGTAGCTCGCTAGCGAAGAAACAACAAAGTATTGTTCGTGAAACGAAATTTGTACCTCGTTTAGTCGTCGCTAGAGAAAGAACGATCAGCGATAGATCGGATCGAACAATGACTAATCTGTTGTTCGTTATTTCGTAAATAACGTAAATAAGTAATTTCGATAAATAAAAATTGCATCGAAATAAGTCTACGACTTTTAGTAAGAACAAATTTATGTATCGATCTCGCATTCGGTTTCAAAATATTTCCTGGTAATCCGTGTATTCGCGATACACTTAGATAACGATCGCAGAAACATAAGCACGTTCCGTCATTGGGCAGATGATAAAGCATCCGCGTCTATTCGTTTCGTTTCTGTCTTGATCCTTTTTTTTTTTTTTTTGAAGCAATGCGTTGATTTTTAGGGCCAGTCTCGAAAATACAGGGCTGTCCGACAGATTAGAAAATGTGACGCAAACTATATCGCGGATCCTCGACGGTTACGATATTCGATTGAGGCCAAATTTCGGCGGTAAGTGTATTTTAAATCTGTTCGTTCTTAATAATCTGCACGATGTTTGTAACTTGACGTTTACCCGTTTGCAATTTCTAGAAATCGGTATAGGTATCCTTTTTGAGTGTAAAACGTATTTCTATGAGTAACGATCAGTTAACCAGACCCGATACATCGTACCACTCAGCTGGTGTTGTTGAGTAACACTCGATGATATCAATGACGAAAAAAATAATAGAAAAATACTCGTTTTATCTTTCAACCCAGGCTGTTTCAGACTGACCGTGCAGGCAAGCTTTTAGGCAATTTCACGCGCTCTAATATTTTTAAACGACTTATCTCGGACGTTGACCAGCTAAAGTCAACGTAAAGAGAATTTATCGAGCGATCGCGAATGTTTTACAGGTCAGTGATCGCGCCGGAATTCCAATTAATCCGCTTAACGATGCCGAGTAATTTCTGTAATCCTCGTCGATCGCTCGACCTATAAAAGACGAATTAGACGTACGAGTCCTTTTTCTTACTCGTTTCCTCCTTTTGTCGTATTTTATACACATTTCTATATGTAATTCTCTCAGGAGAGCCCCTGTTGGTTGGCATGGACCTTACGATCGCGAGCTTCGATGCAATCTCGGAAGTAAACATGGTAAGCATTATCAAGGGGCTCGTAAGAAAACCGACCCTCGTCAAACTCGACTTTTTGCAATATTCTACATAGTAATACGTTGCAGTGCAAGTTGGATTTACAGGATGATGGAATGGATATTATGAAAAATGATCTATAGTCGGTCAGAAAATTCTACACGCGCCTTTTAAATATAAAATATTACAGCGAAAACATCCATTTTGCGAATCTTTTTGATTCGTCGAGACACGTATCGTTCACGCGTCGTATAATTTATTTATTTCCGCTTTTATTAAGAAAATGGAGTAAATTCATTTCAATATACCGTTCTATGTTTCAAGGGCTTGGGTCTTTTAGCTTTTTGCGATCGAGTTCCGTCGGTTTATGGTGAGACGTGTTCTTGCTTACGGAAACGATAACGGTGTTCTTTTTACCACAGGATTACACGATAACGATGTATTTAAATCAGTATTGGAAGGACGAGAGACTGGCGTTTTCTCAAGAAGAAGAGGTTCTCACTCTCAGTGGAGACTTTGCGGAAAAGATTTGGGTTCCAGACACGTTTTTCGCCAACGACAAAAACAGGTACTTCGGAACGATTTTACGAAACCCCTAGATCTTCTGCTAAAGAGCGAGTTAATAATTATGATCGAAGGTTAACAAGTCCGAGAAATTTCACAAGTCAATGTTTTTCAAATATTTTTCGAGTAAACGATCTCGCAACATCGCCAGTGTTTCAACTAGAATTTTCTGATTTCATTCGAGTTATCTCAGTGCCATATAGCCAATTTTTATATTCTCTCTGTCAATTGATCCTCCAACAGCCGAATCCGGATCAATTCTGACACGCGAGAATATCGCGTCTATTACTTTCTAAACTGTATCGGCTGCCATAGGATCAGGCAACTAAAACCACATGGAACGACTTGGTTGTTTTAACGGTAGGAACAAGAGCATCGGAGTAAACTCAGTTAGACTTGAACTCTGTTTGGTTTCGAGTTCTTCGGACGGTCCGTTTTAGCTGCCTCGATCTGTATTTATCTCGCTGTCGTTTTCTCCAATTGGCAAAGATACGAGAGCAAAAGGCGAAACGCGATTAAGAAAGAAAACGTTGATTTTCGGTTTGTTCGCAGTTTCCTACACGACGTGACCGAGCGCAATAAACTCGTTCGGTTGTCCGGAGACGGATCTGTCACTTACGGCATGAGATTCACGACGACCCTGGCCTGCATGATGGATCTGCACTACTATCCGCTCGATTCGCAGAACTGCACCGTAGAGATCGAAAGCTGTACGGCCGATATTACCTGTCGTAGCTCTTTCCCCTTTCTATCGATTCCTTTCGCTTCTCCCTTCTCCAAGTACGGTAGAGCTCCGCATATCCGAAGGAATAAGCAAACGAAAATATTTGGACGATGGAATGTTCGTATAGCGGGACAATCGTTTTCCTCGTATCAGATATCGTTTATTTAAGTAGAGTTGGAGAAAATCGAGTTCGAACGTTCATCAAGTATGCTTGAACTGCTTTTCGTATTTTTTGCTAGACGGATACACTGTGCTGGACGTGGTAATGTATTGGAAACAAACGCCGGTCCGTGGTGTGGAAGAGGCGGAACTGCCACAATTCACGATAATCGGTTACGAAACGAACGATCGTAAAGAGAGGCTGGCCACTGGTATATACCAGAGATTATCGTTAAGCTTCAAACTTCAAAGGAACATCGGATACTTCGTTTTCCAGACCTATTTACCCAGTATCTTGATCGTGATGCTAAGCTGGGTCAGTTTTTGGATAAATCACGAAGCAACCAGCGCTAGAGTAGCTCTCGGTAAACACGTGGAATTGTTCCCCTGTAGATCGTAAATCCTAACGCTTACGACTGGTACAGAAGTACGTTGGCTACAAAAGCTCTCTCTGTCTACCTGTATATTAAATTGTCTATTCGAAAACAGCCAGTCCTTTCGATGTAAACCTCGATTATAATAGTCTATCGTTATGTAAATCATCGATCGTCACGCTATATTTTACCTTTGTAGGTATAACGACAGTGCTTACAATGACCACGATATCGACAGGTGTACGTAGTTCACTGCCACGTATCAGCTACGTGAAAGCTATCGACATTTACTTAGTAATGTGTTTCGTTTTCGTGTTCGCTGCTCTCCTCGAGTATGCAGCGGTCAATTACACTTATTGGGGCGCCAGAGCTAAAAAGAAGACGAAAAAGAAAGAAACCGACGACAAAAAAGTAATTTCCTCGAAATCAGGTGAGATTTTCTTAATTAGATTTTCTCTAGTTGATATTTCAATCTCAGAAAGGACCCTATCCGTTTGGAATTGGTGGAAACTTTACAGGAAGCAAAGCGAGTTCTCCTTTTCCTGGCTCAACGGAAGCGGACATAATAGAGCTTCAAGATCTCAGAATGTCTCCCCTGCCAAGTATAAGAAACAGATCAGGCCTAGTTAGCAGTAGTTCGACGCCTGCAACCGGAAGAGAACACGATCCGGCCAAGTTTCCTCCTAGCTTTCGAATTTCCAGAGTCGCGGCCTACAATACGTATGGGAGGAACGCTGGCCTCAGATACAGAGGCCCTAAACAACATAAACCTAAGGTAAAGGAGGGATATTAAAGAACCGTCGATGGCCATTCGAAAAAGAAAAGAAAAAGAAAATGAGAGAGAAACGTAACAACGAGGAAAAAATATTATGGTTGCAGGTACTGCACGCGATAAGGAGAGGAGCATCCGTATTGCGCGTGTCGATGCCGAAGATCAAAGACGTGAACATTATCGACAAATATTCGAGAATCATATTTCCAGTCAGTTTTATGCTCTTCAATGCCATTTACTGGGTATTCTATTTCCTCTGAGCCTAGTCGTCGCAACAGTCTCATGCCATCTGCCGTACGAAGAAAGATAAAAAAGAAGAAAAAAAAGAAAAACAAGGACCAATCCATAATGGAGAATTTCCGAGAATCTCAATGAAAAGGAAATCAATTCTATTTGAACTTGAATCAAATTTCGAAATTAGATTCCGAATAGAGTCGACGTTCGGGCCACGATTGAAATCGAAATCTTCGTCATTTTCGATCGAAGGGAGCAGGTATCGAAAGTACTGAATCGAAAGCTGCCAATATTTATCGACGAGGAAATATTTTCAAGGTATATCGATTTATAATCTTGAGACATAATAATATTTTAGAAAATACGTTCCTATTCGATATTTCAATTCGAATGGATTGCAGTGCGCGGTGCAAATGGTACTGTTATTCGAGAATTTTTTTTTTAAATAACGTCAGCTGCAAAGATCATTTAAAAATCGATAACTTTTTTTTACCTGTCATTTACAAATCAAGCGGTTGCAATTAACGGTTCATCTAAACCAAATCGAGATTGCAACGAAAGCCAGAGACCGTACTTCGAAATTTAAAAAATCGTCAACTCCTGTAATTGTTGGTGGTATCGGTATCTGACGGTATTTCCACGCAAATCGAGAAAAGTCGTTAAACCAACAAAAATCGTTCGAAATGAGAGAAGCATAAATTTTAGAAGCATATATCATAAATTAGAGTAGTTGTCGATTAAAAACTACTAATTATCATTACTGTAGGTAAAAGGTAATGTCATTGTCGTCGATAATGTCGGTATTTTCCAAAGCGTGTCTCATACATGTTATCATACGAGGCTATCTTAAAACTGTACAGTAGGACTCCGTTCGTATGAACTTGCGGAGGAACAAGTTGGTTCGGATAACCAGATATTTTATTTTAACAAGATAAATATATCATGGATTAATAGGATTGATAGATTCCAAAAATTTGCCCCTGCTACAAACTTGTATCGACTGCGAAACAACGAGAGCTGTCCCTGCTGTTTGTATCTTATCGTCTTCTTTTCTCCATCGACTTTTGGCCACCATGCCCCAAAGTTGGATCCCGTATGTCCGTATAGACTTTTTACGATCGATTATACAGCGACAGTTTGTCTCTAGACGATAGTTTGGAAAGTCTACTAGTAAATCAGTGCTTGTCTTTCCTTTTAAGTCTAATTTGTTCCACCCTTTTGCGAATGACACCTTATCGTTAGACGTTCGTATAAGTCGATCGACACTCGACGATGGTTGAGACGATAGGAGCTCAGCTAAAGTCCAGTTAGCCAGGCACTATTACAATTTCATGTATATAAACGGAGTTCCACTGTATCTTCAAAATTTTTACTTTCCATAAATAAATAATCGCGACGATTGTAAATCTTTTTATTTATACGTCAACATCTTTCAATACGTGTACCATACACGATGATGAAATGAAACGAGTGTATACATTTTTTAATGCGAGTGTGTATATGTATATGTACATTACAATGTTATATACATATACGTGGTTTAATAATTAATAATCCAATTGTTAGTAAACATTTGTTCATTTACACGAACGACGATAGTCTTTAATACGTACACGAAATTAGACTCGATCTTGCGTTCGTTGGTAAAATGTATGAATTTGGAAAAGTTTAGTTCTCCATTCCTGCAACGTTGATTATAAAACATCAATTCGAGAAATCGTCATACAGCTTACACTCTCTATATTTTCGACGATAATAATTAAAAATTGGTTTGATAAAAATTCCCATATGTCACATACAGCGCACTATTTCTCAATGTAGAACAGTACAGGCATGGTAGTTGTAAATGGAAAACGAAGAGGGAGAAAGAACAGAGTAAAAAAAGTATTTTCGGTATCATTAGTCCAAAGCTTAAGAAATCGTTCGAGCTTTAATTTGAACGGTGAGAACGACGAGAAAAGATGATCTAACGAATGTGAGTACGCGTGAGTGAGAAGAGAAATAAACTGTCTTTTTCTAGGGAATATTTTTCTGAAACATTGAAAATGCGATCCTTATAGATTGCGCGTGGTAATGTTAATTATTTTAATATAAATCGTATCTGTAATTTTAAGGCAAATTAAATTTAGCGACTTAAACAACTGTATGCTATTTTTAGCATTTGCTTTTATACCAATCTTGTTCTATCCTCGCCTCGTCCTTGTCATCCGTGGACACCGTACGTGACTTAGATACTTATTTTTTTTTGTACGCTGTTTTTCCATGTGACCATCGTCGGCATATCGTCAGCTCTGTGTTTAAAACCCTTCGTCCATGTGTATCCTTTACCAGAATCTTCAAGTATTCTTCTTAGATCTTTTCCAACTCTTCTACATTCTCGCACCTTCTCGTCACATGATCCAGGCTCTCGCATCGTTTTTCACAAAATCCGTATCTCTTCTTTTGTTTCGCTTTCCGACGTCTGCTGCCTAGTTCCTCGTTACAGGATGATGGAATATGGATATTATGAAAAATGGATCTCTACAGTCATGATAGTCAGTCGCAAAATTCTACACACGCCTTTTAAATATAAAATATTATAGCGAAAAGGTTTATGCCATTTTATTTTGTTTTTCAATGCATACATCGCATAGTTATAATACAGAGATGGCGGCTTTTAAAGCTACTAAGAAGAAATAAATAATTGAACGGGGCAAGTCGGTCGTCGCTCGATCACGTTCGAGCTTCGAGACTTCGAGCAACGATTTCTTCCATCTCCTTACTCGTGTATCTACTTAAATAACAAAATATATATAAAGATATAATTATTAAATTATTAAAAAAATAATACAAATTGCTCGTGTACAATCGTCGAATGTGATTTTGTACCTTTCGGCGTAATTTCCTTATTTCAACTACCGCGTTGAATAACGAGTCGTTAATACGAATATAAATATAAAATAGTCCTCGATTAAAATTTTAACTCGACTTTCTTCGAAAGCGGTTTCTTTCACGCATATTCCTTCTTATGATTTAACATCGTCTCGATATTTCGATGAATTCTAGCGATTTGCAATTTCTTCGAAGGATCTCCGTCTTCTATGTAAACGTTCCCGCTGACTTCCGGCCAATCGGACACCACGGGAGTCTCCCTTTTTCGATCTGCAAAAGGAAAGATGTATTACCTACATCGTTCGAGTTATTAGTTGGCTGTGTGCAATAGTTGACGAAAGTATTCGAATACCATTACCACGTCGTACGTTGCGCGGATCGATTAAAATGACACAGACTGTACAATGTGCTTAGCACATGGGTAATTTGCTGCAGCAAGGACATAACTGAAAATGAAATTTGTAGCTTTTCAGCTATCGGTACAGTAGAAATAGTTGTTCCATGTACTTTTACTTGTACCGGTAGAGTCGTACAAGTGAAGTTCAAAAATTCGCCGCACGATGGCAGTTGTGTCGCTCACAATGATTGCATCATCACGAAACTGTAACAGTTCAGAGCATTCAAACTCGTTTTCCCTATAATTGTGATTTTTTAGTTACGTCGTTGTTGCAGCAAATGAGCGGTATATGTACATGGTAGGGATAGATTCTTATTAATTGATTAATTAATGCATATTATAAAATTAGGCAACCACAAAACTACGACTTAAATACGTATAAATCACATTGCATATAACAATTGTTCACAGACTTGAAAACTGAGCACTTGGACGTACGAATGTGATTGTTTTAATAAATACCGATGGCGTTGCCAATAAAACCGACAAATAGGAAGGGACGCAAGTCGAGCTATCTCTGTACTACAATATATTCCCATTGAAAATTTTCATGAACGTATTCCATCGCCCACTAGCGACGAAAGTGACTCAGGTTGGGAACGTATGTTTTCCAGAAGAAACGATAAATTGTTTCTGGACATATTGAAACTGGATTATCGAAACGCCGAAATGACTACACATTTAAAGCAAGATCGGATGAAACACACGTTCGTATGAATCTTTTTCGTTGCTTTTGTGCCTCCTGTTCACTCCTGTCCCGAAGCGAGCCCCGTTTGTTATAATACACCCTATAGAATACAGCACAGTGTCACGCGAAAAGCATACATTTTCTTCTTACTTTTCGATCACATAGCATTTTTCGGTACATAAAGAAACGAAGAGGATTTTTCAAGATGAAGATACAATTTAAAACCGAACAAGCCGATTCAAAGAATTTACTTACCTAAGAGTTTCTCGAGATACTGGCACCTTGTTTCGGGATCACCAGGGTTCATTGGTGCGCCGGCAACCAGTTCGGCTAGTTCCGCCTTGACCATTAAATTTAATCGAGCCGAGATCTCTTCTAGACCCACTGAAAATATCGAACAGTCTTTATTCTACACGAGCTTCAACAACAAATTTAGTTTAATCTTTGTATATTTTATATTTCTACATAATCTGTACAATTTGGCACGTTCGAGCTTCTCATAAATGCGTAAAAATCTAATCATATCCATTTTGTATTGCCATCGAGTAATTTATTTATAGTTATTATTAATTCCCAATTTTCTGCTATAATTTTCAAACTATAAGTATTTTCCTTGTGAATAAACGAACATTCAATTGTATCAAGAACAGCAAAGTAAATATAAAGTACAATCGTATAATTTTTATAAATGAAATATTACGTTATTTATTCTACTTATGATTTTTACGCGATGAAGATGAAGAGGCTGGACAGGAACGTCGATGTTGTAGTTTAACAATTTTTAATTTACTATCATTGCCACAAAAATTCGACGTTTACGAAATCCAGTAATTTAGGACACTGATCATTTAAGTTATTGTTCATTGATAGTCTAGTGGTACAAGTTGAAACGATCGTATCGCCTGCCCAAGGATGGAATGCGAGTTGAACGACTATGGAATGCAGTTCTGCTTTCTCAAGGCCCCATGGGATGAATCTAACGATAGTCTCGCTCCGGTCTGAAGTCATGTTTCTCTCCCCGTGAAGAAAAGCCTGACTAGTCACAGGTCGAAGAACTATTCAGTTAGAAAAATAAATGCCTCGCCTGGTATGCTTTTTCTAACAAGTATTTTCTCAAATTCTACCTTTTGAAATGTAATTCATATACACTTTGTTAGGCCGCCAATTCGTAATTAACACCGATAGAGACGATTCAGGGGAATTTAAATAGTTTTTCCAACTCGGACTAAGTATTAAGATTGTAAGAGGTAATCTTGAAATTGTGGATCGTATTTCACATGTAGCGATAAAAATCATTAAAATTAATTATTAACTATTAAGACATAAGAACTTGAAATTGTAAGAATCGTCGCTACAATTATACTGCGCGAGTGCGAGAATTACTTTTATACTTGTGCAGCAATGCAAATCACTTTGCGAAGGACCGTGTTGGAGAATTATCGTTAATTTGTTACGATTAAGGAACATTGTTAGGGGGATCAGGTAATGGACTCTAACAGAAGAGGCGGGCTATCCTCATTCCCCTTTAGTAGGCAGAACCAGCAATGAAACGGTACCGAATGCACGACCATTCGCTTGTATTACCAATCCGTTAGTGAGAATGCCGACAATACCTTCTGATTCCAATTGAGGAACATGTCAAGCACAATTATATTAGCCAGCGATATCCTTGCGAATTCGTTCGGCTGAGATTCATCACGGAAGCCTCGTTTCAATGATTCTCCATCGAATACCACTTTTTTTTTTTTTTTTATTATCGATAATCTACGTATGATTTATATTTTTAACTTTTATTCTTGTAAACCTCCATTTACACGGACAGATTGCCACTTTCCCGTTCGCTTCTCGGAAAAATAATACTACGATTGTTGCAACGATACGGTAGATTACACGAAACATTATGCGTCTGATCGTAGAATTAACAGCGTCGTACCGGCATTGAAGTCAAAGAGTAGTGGTTCATTCATACCGACTCGTGTGACGATTCAAAGGTTTTCCACAAATGTCCACTAGTGATGGGATTAAGTGTACATCAGGTGCTTTCTTCTTTCTGTTTCTTTAGCGAAGATCGTTAGTAGCTTGTCAGATTTGCCTGCTTCGTTCAGGTTTGGAAACAGGTAGGAGAAAATAAGAAACGAAATTGCCCGGAAAATAATTCTTGCCTACATAATCGCCAAACATCTTGGTTTCGAAAAAATGTACATTTCAACTGCTACAGCTGCAGTCTATTTCGCCGGAAGATAATAGAAAAATTTGCGTCAACTTGAATGACCATTTTGCTAAACTACTTGAATAAATTTTAGCGTTCACACAGAACAAGATACACTATATTGTTTGCTACTTGTTTGGTACGGTATATCGGCTGTGTCTGAACGAGCTCTTTACGGTGTTCTCTACGACCACTCTTCGATTCTGCACTAAATAATTGCAACTAAATTGCAGGTAGATGGACATACGTGGAATTACAAGGGTACCTGTGCTTGGCCAATAACATGCGAAAATGATTGGAAAACGGAAAAAATGTATTCGTAAAAAGATTGAAGGGATCGAACGGATCGATTCTATCGCTGGATAGTACGCTTCCTCGGGAAGCGTGGGTGGCAGCAAGATGGGGAAGAGGAAAAGGGGAAAAGGGAGTATCGGGAAGAATAGAGGGGACAAGAGAGGGTTCCGGCGTTGATGAGTTCTGCGTAACGCTCGTTATGCAAATGCGGGTAGTAACATCGTACAAACGTTCATTGTAGATTGTAGATCATAACACCATTCGAATTTCTCTCTTCTCTGTACGCGTACACTGTCGCTCGTAAGTATACGGACCTACGGGTTAATTTGCAGCAAACAGCGTGTGAATTTTACAAATTTTGTACCGAGTGTACAAATTAATGCCGAATTGGTAATTAGAAGCAACATTTGCTACTTTTCCTTTACGGAACCATCAGAATATAAATCTAAATCACACATTAGAGGATATTGAAATAATATATTTTAATTATAATTATATATTTTTTAATATTCACTGTATATATATATATATATATATATTTGATATTTAAGTAATATAAGAGTATATATTGTAAGTAACTATAGCGACTATGAAGAATCAAATCGATTCAAGTATGATTTAACTGTAGCTTTATAATTAAAATACGTCTTGTCAAAAATAAGCTAACGTCCGGATATTTTTGAGCAAGGATGTACATCCAGCGATGGATTGCCAAGTACTTCGAAACACTTCGAATCGTATTCAATGCAGTAAAATTCCTAAAAATCTTGAAAGTTGTGAAAATGATAAAAGTCTTGGAATTTATTGGAAACGTTGAAAATTCAAAAGATCGGAAATGCACTTGCGCGACCGCGATTTGCAAAATTTAGAGGGATTACAAGACTCTCAAGACTTTCTAGACTTGCAAGATTTCCAGGAATTTTTTAAGGTATTGAACCCTATTCGAAGTGAATTTCGACGATCTCAAAAAATAGGAGAGTGCGTCGTATTCGTCGAGACGCACAGTCGATGAGCTGCGATCGATCTTGAATACGCGTGCAACCTCTCGTTTGTGAACATCGTAACGGCGATTTGCGAACATTGCCCGTTTACAGCTTTACAGTACTGGACGAACCGTAAGGAATTTAAAGCAGCTGGGTCACGCGATTTCGTACGCGGTGTTATTTCAACGTTTCGAAAAATCTGAACAGCCTTCCGACTGCCTTCCCCGCCTTCGTGCTGCTCGATGACGCGAACAATCAGCTGCAACATATCACCGAGCAAATGAAAAACCTTCGATGTTATAATTCCATATTAATTCCTATAGTTGCAAATAAATTTAGTATAGAATTAGTATAATTCGCATCGAAGCAATGTTTGATATTTGTAACGTGACTAAATGAGTTATGCGCAATATCGAAAGGTTAACAAGATTTGTATACCTATTTATTATAAAGGGAATTTATATATATATTATACAAAAAAGTCGCGAACGTTTATCTCCTTATTACCTTTATCTTATAAGACGTCTTAAAATGAGACACTTTGTATGTATATTAAATAATTCTTTCGGAAATCTAATATCGTTGAATGAGAGGTTTTTCTAAATACTGGCGTACCATGCTGATTGATAAAAACGATACCTATAACGATAGGTATGTATGTGAAACTGTAGGTATCAGGCTTGTTACGATTAAAGCCAATCCTTACACTGGCTTCGATTCGATGAAACCAAATGGGAATTTAATTCCCAATTAAAGGCACGTATCTCGCGAGTGATATGTATAATCATTGATGACATAAGTTGGTAAATGAGTACAAAGAGAACGCGGAACGGAGCATCACGAAAGAAATGAGAAACATCGGATACCGGGACGTCATATCCGGGCGTGATAGATCGAGCCAAGGTGAGCAGAGGTCGTGAGCGGCCCTCTAATGAAGAAAATCTGTCTTGCATTTTAAAGGACTTCTTATCCCCCTCCAAGGAAACATATAACAATCCTTCGGAATCGAATGTAACAAAATACCAGAACGCGAAATATTACCTACTACTAATGCTTAGTACACTCAATAATGTACATTCAGTAGTGTAGTAGTGTACTACACATGGCAGGTAATATTTCCAGTTATAATTATAAATATAGGTCATTTACAGCTTTATTAAAAAGTTAATAAGTAAATAGTTAAAATACAAAATACCAACGGGAATACTGACTAGTTTCATATCAACAGGAACATTGACCATGACTATTAATAGCTAATGATTATGTTGATTGTAAATCTATTCTTGTCTTATAGCACCGAAACCACAAATCCATTCCTTCCGTACTTCATGCTTTTATTACAACTTTTTGATAAAGCTTTGTTTAGCCTACGTTTATACAACATTTTCTGCTTCATTACACCCATAAAATACAGTGACAGGGTTCGGCTGGCATTCACGTGGACACCGTATATATTTCTCATAGGAATTCAGATTGATTCGTTTAGCAACTTTTAAATTGCAAAAGATCTCTTCTTCCGACAGGCGCCCTTAAACGGGCAACTCAATTTTCCTACTGTGCAATCATTTCATGACGCTTCATTTCTATGCGTAAGCAACGATAGGTGTAATTACTAGACTGCGAATATTTATGCAAATTCATATTTTTGTGAATTAATAATAATTGATAATAAGTAGGAAAGCAAAGCTAAGCAAAGATTTTGATTCGTCTATTATATTGTAACGAGTATGTTGCTTTGAATATTCTATATATTTTCGTAAATTCGATGTGCATTCGTGTGCATTCGTGTGCATTCGATGCATCTTCCTTCGCATCTCGAAATTTCCCATAAACGCAGGAAAATCCGCGGTCCAGTGATTACTAATAACAAATTGAATTCTTACCGGGCTCGAAGTTTTTCTTCATCCGACGCCACTGTCTCGCGTAGACCAGAGCCGAGCATCCTGCGACCAGGAAAAAGAGAATACAGGCACACACTGCAAGGATCAGCGCGACCGTTTGCCAGTCCCACAGGATTCTTTCCTTGGAAGTAGCTGCGCTCCTTGGATAAGGAGACTCGTTCAATACCTAGAATTTCGTGGTAAAATTAGCATTCCATTCGTTAATGAACAAGCTCCAGATACACAGAGTGTATGACAACATGTGGGACCCATTTCAGGAATGGACAGATGGGCATGAAAACAATGAACATACTTGCTATCTGATCTTGTCTCAAATTTATTACTCTGTATTATTCGATTATGCACCAGGAATTTTTGAAAGATCACGAAACTTTGAAACTTTGATAGAGGACAACTGTAAGCTTGCGTATAGACCGAGCCTAGCCGTTTCAAGGGCCTTCTACGAAGGTAAACCGTTGCGAATTGTTGAAACACAAAAGTGAATGACTACAACTTTGAGACAAAATCAGATCGGACGCACGTTCGTATGGACTTTCTTTATTGTTTCTCGTGCCCACTCCTGAAATGGGTCTCACGCGTTCTGACACACCCTGTATAATAAACCACGTGTCTTTCATTTCAGCTAAGTGGATAACTTGACATTGATGGGAAATGGATAGATGGATTTCCGATTAACCAACTTAATACTGTAAACCTTATACCTGGTTCTTCGTTTTCGATTGGATATCTGCCTGCGAATTATCAGCAAAATCCTTCGACTCTTGCCTAATCTGTTGCTGGTCCAGGTCGGGGAACCTCCATAACATCTTCGAGGTAACCGCTTCCAGACTCCTTTGGCCGGTTTCCGGTCGTTTCCTGGTCGAGAGGAAAGACCAGTCGAGCTCGAGAGCGGAGAGCGGTCCGCAAATAGCATCCTTGTAAACGGCGCAGGGACTCAAAGTGAATTCAGGAGCGCATCTGGTGCAAGGACAACAGGTGGCACGCTCGACCGACCAAAATTCGAAACCCGGTTTACAAACCGGATATCGGGGAGCGGATGTCGAGCAGCCAGCCTTGCGGAGACCGACCAATAGCAGCAACACGGCCAACAGATATGCCCGATTAGGCTCCCGAGGCATCACCTAAAACAGTTTCCACGCTTGTTACCTTTCAACCAATTCCTTAATCACTAGAGCAATGATAACAATATTAAGGAAAATTTATATGCAAGCAATGAAAATGTTCGTTGTACAAAACAACGATAAATAATAATTGCAAAGTCCTCGGTTAACACGCATTTCCAATTTTTATCGGTTGTAAAATCTCTCAACAAGATACTCAGAGTCTAAGTGTTTTCCATCTCGTTAGAATTTGATCACAGTCAATTTCCAGTAGAAATGAGTGAGATACACATATACGATACACATAGATAATCTACGTATACGAAGTTGCCTTATCTGTAGAAATTGAAACTGTAAACTTAAAAAAGGGCATCCTTGAGCGAGGGAGGAACAGTAAATAACAAATAGCAATAAATACGATAATTGATAAAAGCCTAGCAAGTAATTATCATGTATTTGAATTTAAAGAATTAAGGGCAATTAAAGAAGTAAGTATACAGGCTCGTTTTAATCGGTCCACGCAAATATCTCCTAAACTGTACGATATTCGAAGGAACGTTTCAAATAAAACTTGTTCTGTTTCAAGGGGGACATCTTATGACCACTACCAGACTTGTCCAGGTGGAGGGGTTCTCGAGATCTCAAGGTGACCTTTGATTTCTTAAATAGAATTATACATTGTTTTTCATACACCGTTCTGGATGCAGTATTTAATTCTCTGAAAAAAGAGTACTTTATATTAATGTTATCATAATTCTTTTAAAATTTTCATTTTAATTGATAAATATTTATTAAGAATATACTTTTCGCATCAAGAGATGTGAAAACAAAATATTGATTATAAAATTGATGCAATAGTTACAACGATTATATGTATATAACTATCGTAATCGTATAAATAATTCTAATTTATATTAATTTTATTGACTCTATAAAACATTCGTGAGAACAAAAATGCATTTTTTAAACAACTCGTTGAAACAATCGAGCGTGTAAAGTGGCCATTTAACCGGCAAAACCGGCCAGACCGTTTCCACTTCCGGCTCGTTTGCGATGTAATTACATCCGTAGTTGTATCCCGAGCGGGGTATGGTCATGAGTATGCGTACGCACGCGCATTAGAATAGTTTTGACATGAATCAATTGACCGCGATTTGGTTGTGATTTTGCTGCGATTTTTCTTTAATATTAGTATATACATATACATGCATATGTATCATGACTAATCGTTAACGACAAATAAATAAATACTGTAATTAGTAAAACGTGTTTCTCAATAACTGTACATTTTAATAAGATTAGTTCGTACGGATTGTCTCCTAACGTCAACAATGTACGCATTAATTATTTCGTAAATGTTCAGTATTCCAAATGAAACAAAATTAAATAAAAGGTACAGGAGTAGTAGATTTCCAATTACAGTTAAGGTTCGATTCAATCGGTCATCGGATGAATGAAACGATTAGAAATAGAAAATTGTGTCGCTCAAATAGAAAGCGTAACGTTCTATCCGAGGCGAAGGTTTCTCCCGGGCTATTTAAAATTTGATGCGCGCGCTTCTACCAATCGTACTTCTCGATTGCGTGGCAAACATACGCAGTTCGCGTACTAGAATCACGGCAACACAAAACGACTATACACCGTAGATTTCGATACTTTGGTCAAGTATCTTTTGTTCTTTGTTAACAAAAGTTAAGGGCTAATGTAAAGATTTATAACGCATAACCCTAATAACATATTCATAGTTAACTACTTAAATTATTCAATATTAAGTAATCATAATTTGAATCGCCTATAATACAGAATTCACTTTATCAATATTAAATGTAATATGTGTATTACATTTTCCTCGAAAATAATTTCTGAACATGATATAATTTCATTAAATATTTATAATTCAATTAATAGGTTATGAACTGTGCTATCGTTAAGAGATTTACTGTTGTTTGGATTTTATGAGCTTATAAATAAATTTATATAATTTAATCATTTTTCACTGTCTTCCAATATAAAATAAGATTTGATTCAACCAATCAATATCTATATCAATTCTTTAGTATTAGTATCGTAATAACTGCTATTAACATATATTATACGACCATTCATAAATCTCATTGACATTCTCTACGTTCGCTGTGTCATTGAATACGCGCATAAAAGTCAACTAAGCCATTTCGCTATATTTTACATCTTATCGCAAATGCACTTTAAATTAGATCTTCCAACGCTTTTTAGTTTCATTTGTTTTATAATTATAATCTTGATATAAAATCGTAATACGTAAAAATTTGAAATGGTTTAAGTATTATCTTTATTCAATTTAAAGTAACTTGTTGATAGATTTATCTTTGACAATTATGTGCATCATAATACAAACTAATAAGTGTATGTGTATTACTATAAGATATGCTCGCCATACTAAATATTAAATCAACTATCAACAAACAAATAGTATACTACTAAAATTTTACAAATAAGGATAGTACCTACAACGAAAAGTGTAATAAATCAAATCAAAAAATGACTAGAAGTGAAAATATTTTATCAAATTAGAATAATACTTAAAGAAATACATACTGACAGTTCATTTATATAAAGAAATGTATGTCTATATAATGATACATACGCTGCCTTCGATAAATGCAGGCCTGTCATGACGCAATCCAATCGATGTATCCAAGATCGATCACCGGGAGAGAAACCGACGAAATATCCAGGATACACAAAATATCATTGAACTTTCCATTCGAACGAGATCACGATTGATTTATTTAAACTAAGTTCTACAAGTCGTAAGCCTTCTTAGAATCAAAGTTAACAAAAATCCTTTTTCCGCATATTGGAATACAAATAGAGAAAGGCGGTATTTCAAAAAATCTCCACTGCCACGAAATAGACGCGCACCGCCCGCCGACCACAATACAACTGACTAGACTGGTTATTCTAATTTCCGCCCACGATCCTCCCTTGGAAAGAGAACGCGTTCATGAGAAAGAAAGAGATGTTGAAAGGAAAGAGATACGGAAAGAAACTTAGAGCTGGAAGAAGATGAAAGAAGACAGAGGGAGCCACGCGGTGAAACACAAAAAAAGCAAAGTAGCGATGGCTTCAAACGTCGCTACCTATCGTTGACAGTACAGTTTTGTAGTAAAAAGATAATATTTCCCTAACTCGAAATGTATGATCATCGCTAATTATTATATCGCTTATTATTAAGAACATAATGAAATCCGAGATATATTAAATGTATTACATGTATTAGATATATTACATGTGTAATTAAGTTAAAGTAAATAAAGTGAAATATATTAGAATTTAATTAACATGTCATTTCTTTGTAACATGTAATGTAAAATATATGAACAAAATTAAATATTGTAACTTGTAACTATATAACTTAGGATCAATGACATTTCGTGTATGTGTGTGTGTGTGAGTGAGTGAGTGTGTGTGTGTGTGTACCTTAAATGTAATTTTGACAATCTTATTGAAGAAATTTCAACACAACTTTATCACATTTTAATGAATTCCTTTAATATACATGTTATTACACAAATTTTGTATAAATGTTTTTTTCTAATATTTATATCAAAGAACCTTTGAAATTTTTTAAATTTGTCAAGGAAAATGTTAATTTCAAATGTTAAAGGTAAAGAATATAATATAGAAAATATAACACACCTGATAATAATAATACATACATACAAAATCTTTATTCAAGTTTATCAAGTTATTAGTTATACAATATTTATATACATATGTTAATGATTTTAATACATGTTTAATTTTTTTAGTCAGAAAGTCGACATTCGGTTAGATTATAAGTATATAAGTACATTAAGTTCGTTAGATACCATTAAATTATTTACAAAAAAATATTTATCTAACTCGTTATAAAAAAAGATAGTCTTTTACTTTCGCGCCATCTTGAATTACTGAGCGATTGTCTTCTAAGAAAACAGTGATATTCTAGTTATGAAAACTGAAACTAAAATAAAACAAAGCCTCGGTAGGATAACGTTTTAAGATATGATGTCTTAATAATAAACTGGATATTGATTTTCCTTTAAATAACTTTTAACTTGTTACATTTATTAAAAACAATTCCAAAGTTCAAACATTGAATGTCAATAAGATTTTATGTTGTTAATAATTTTCTAATATAAGCATCAAAACTTCAAGCTATTTATATATCTAATTCTTCCTAATATTTTATTGATATAGAATTTAATATTTAATAACGTGAAAATAAAATTAAGAAAATTTTAACCTTAAAATTGAATTTCATACATTCATGAAACAAATGGAAGTTATTATTTATTATTTTTAAATTATTAGTATATGATACTTTTATAATAAACTTTACTCATAAATGTCTTTGTTAATATAAACATGACTTTAAGTGACCTTAACACTTTAAATTCAATATAATTTTCAAATTAATACTACTAGTTTTCTTAATGTTTAAATTTTTAAATTAATGAGATTAAAACATTTTGATTTACGATGTGTTAATAAAATTTTAAATACATTTTCAGATTCCTCTAAGGAGGCATCGACAAAGCAAGCAACCTTAACAGTTGGTGTGATTTTCATCGCTTCTTTATCAGCATTATTTTATGCTTATACTAGTTTCCCAGAACTTACTGAGTAAGAAAAAATTCTAATAAAGTTTTATATAAAGAAATATTTTAATTTATTATATTACAGAGATGAGCGACAACACATGAAATTGCCATTACATATTGAAGAAGCTAAAAGTTTGGGTAAACTTCTCGGACGATATAAAGATCTTTATTATTTTCAAGTGCTTGCTGGATTATTTATTACATATGTTTTGTATCCTTCGATATTAAATCTTTTAATTTCAGAATAATTTATAAACTTAAAATATGCTGTTTCATATTTATCTAAGTAACATTCTACTTTTCACATATAATATTATATTCAATTATTTTTAAATGTTAACATATAAGTATTTAAAAGTATAATTTATAGGATAACCCTTAACATAGATTTAGCTTACAAACTTTTGCTATTCCAGGTTCTATTTTCCTTTCGATCCTTTCTGGTTTTCTTTTCCCCTTTCCTTTAGCTTTGTTATTAGTATGCAGTTGCAGCGCAATAGGAGCATCACTTTGCTACTTTCTTTCCTCACTTTTGGGACGTAGATTACTTTTTAAATATTTCCCAGAAAAAGCAAGGGAATGGACGTTAACAGTAAAGAAGCACAAAGACCACCTCTTTAATTATATGCTATTTCTCCGAATAACTCCATTACTACCAAATTGGTTTATAAATTTAGCCAGTCCTGTAATTGGAGTGCCTCTTGTACCATTTGCTTTAGGCACATTTTTTGGAGTTGCTCCACCATCTTTTGTTGCTATTCAAGCAGGTCAGACATTACAAAACTTAACTTCATCTTCTGACGCATGGTCGTGGAATAGCATTATAATATTATGTATATTTGCTGTATTATCATTAGTACCTGTTTTATTTAAACAAAAACTACAACAAAAATATGATTAAACTTTAGGGAAGAAGTTTTGAACAGATTTATTTATTTAAAGAAATATGTGCTTTATTTCAATATTTAAAACTTAAAGCAAACTAAGTTGTTTTTAAAAAATTCAGTTCCAATAAACAAAATTTTTTATTTAATATTATTACACTGTTATATAAAGTCTTAAATACAATTAGATTTCTTTTTCTTTTTTTTCTAATTGTAACTTAATTTGTATCAATTCCATGTGTTGATGTTTTTTCTATTTTTTATACTGTAATATCATGCATTTATTACTAAATTACAACTTTACAAAATAAGCACAAATTTAAAGTGTTATTTCGTAAATATTAATGTATTGTTTTATATAAAATCAGTTGCATGTTTTTCACAAAAGCAGTTATTTAGAAAATTGTTTAAAGGGAAAGGGATAACAATAAAACCAATTATACTAGTGAAAAATTTTTGTAGTGGAAACATAGTTATATAAAATTAATTTAATTGAAAGAGTAATTCAGCAGAACGAAGTCATATAACTAATGGTAATACTAGTTGAATTCAAAGCTGGAAGGCTGACTGGTCGCCAATACCACCAGTTATACCATACTAAAAGAGAAACATAATTTTGAAAGTATCTTGTTTAATGTATCAATAATTATGATATATGTAATATTCAAAACATTAATTTAAATTAATGGACACTCATTTCTGTGAATGTTAGACACTGTCAAGAATAAAGTAGATAATTTAAATAATAAAACGTATGTTCATTAACTTCTTTAACTGACTATAAATTAAGATACTTACAAGCTTTTCCAGCAGATAATAATACTATGACGGACTCGCAAGATGCACTACATTCTGGACTTGCTATCATTTTTATCAATCTTGTACCAGCTGTACACCTTATCATTATATTACTACATTCAGGATTTGGCTAAAGTTTTAGAAATAGTATTTATTAAAGAAGTTATTCTGTAAGCAATATGCTTAATTCCAACATAACATTATTTTTAACATCTATTGTCAATTAAAATAATACAGCAGACATGTATTGAAATATTACAGCTATTCTGTAATGCTTCTTGCAACAAACATTTTGAATATTACTATTTATACAGTAATTAACTTTATTAATTGCTTTTATATTGATG
>JACXIL010000225.1:0-86370 GCA_014737365.1 Bombus soroeensis
ATAATTTTTCAAAAAAACATGAACACAAATATGAAATTTTCTATGCATAGTTCAACAAAAATACAAAAGATCATCGAATTCTAAGACACAGGGTGCTAAAAGAATCTAATGTTGAACGATAAACTAAAGAGATTAACTATGTTTGGTCCTAACTGTTTTTCATATTATGTTGATTGGATGTAAATGAATGAACTGAACTAGTAGAAAACGCGTAAAAAAGGAAAGATATTATCTTGGATTATCTATTAGTTTAATTAATTAGATTAATTATGTTTAATATGTGTATTTTTGTTTTGTGTAATACTTTTGCTTAGAATTGCTAACTACTAATCAAAATTTTGTAAAATAAAAATATAACGGTAATTTCATTAAATTGTTTGTTATTTGCTATCCATTAGATCAATACCACATTTTTATCTTACAGTATGGTGAACGATTTGAGTGGAATCAGCATATACAAGGTCTTTTACTTTCTGGCTATTTTTACGGAGTTATCCCAGCTAGTGTACCTGCTGGTCTTTTAGCTGAAAGATATGGAGGTTCGAAAGTAGTAGCGTAAGTATAGTTTTCAATTATATAAATATTTACGTTATATGTATGTATACTTTGTTATTTCGCATTACATTTTATAATTCTTTACATGTATTTTACCTATTTCTTGTGTAACCTTTTAATATAGATTTGCAACGCTAATACCTGCAGTACTAAACCTTTTGATGCCTTGGGCTTCTGGTATACATTATGGTTTAGTGTTTGCACTTCGTTTTTTGATGGGCTTCTTTGGAGTAAGTCATTCACTAAATTATTTATCATTTATAAATTACTGTTTTTCATTTTCATTAAATTTCTTACTAAATAGGATATTTTTATAGAAGCGTACATAAAATTTGTATTACGAAGATATTTTTCTATACTTTATCACCTGAAATATTTCTACTGTATTTAACATTTCATAAAAATCTTCCCCACAAATGTATATATAGTTTTATTTATAAAATTCAACGTAAATGATTGAAATGATTAGAACAATATGATACCCATAGCAAAGAGAAAATTTTAGAATTCTGTCGTTACAATTAAAAAATAATTCCGCGTGGTATACAGCACGCCCCATAAATTTATTAGAAATATTTTCTACGAGTAGTTCACAAAAGTATTCGAATGCTACAAAATATTCATATTTCTTTATAAATACATTTTAACATTGAATGTAAAATAATACAGAATATTAGTTGCTCTTAAATCATCATTTGTGTGAGACAAACGTAATAAACGTCGTACATAAGTAAGAAAAGGTCGTAAACGTAAGAATGTGAGTAAGAAATATGTAATACTCAATTCTTGAACGTTTGACTTGGACATCTTGAAGATGCTCTTAAGGCGTCGAGTTATATCTTTGAAAAGTCTGCTACAATACAAAACAGTACGATTATCGACATCTTGTGAACGTCTATTCACTACCTAAGTATTACGTAAATTAAACGGCTTTGTTTGTAACGTGTCTTTGTGTTGTATGAGTAATGGATATAACAATAATTCAGAGATCTAAACTAGACAGAAAATTTTGTTCATACGAGCTTTGACGACTGAAGACTGGCTATTATTAGATAGGCAATCTAGACAGTTTTCGATCTAAAAAAAACAGAGTTTACATCTTATTAACCCTACTAACCGATTAGAGCTACGTTTAATATACACTGGTTTCTATAAAACTATGGAATTTTTGTAGAAAACATTTTTTATGAAATTTTAATTGTAGCAAAGATATTTTAGGTGATAAATCCTTTGTATATTCAACTGATCATAGAGGATTTCATTGTGCGTTTATTATTATTAATCACGTGCAATAATGTAATCAAGATAAATTTTTACTATTAACTAAATTCATAGGCAGCTGTTTATCCTGCTCTTCATGCAATGATTGCAAGATGGGTTCCTCCTAGCGAGAAGGGTATATTTGTATGGACAATGCAAGGTATTTACATAAAAATTAAATACGAAACTAATAAATCCAACATAATATAATACGAGATATCGTTTTTTAGGTGGACCTTTTGGAACTGTAGTCACATTTACATTATGCGGCCAAATAATTAGTGCTTTTGGTTGGAAAGCTGCATATTATGTTACGAGTGTTCTTATACTGATTTTCTATGCTTTATGGGTTCTTCTTATATATGATACCCCTGATCTTCATCCAAATATCACGGAAAGTGAAAAAGCTCACATCAAAGAACAAATAGGTACTTCTGTCTCTAAACAGAAAGTAAGTATAAATTAAAAAATTTTAAGTTAAGATATTATATTTTTTTCTATACAATATTAGTGCTATGTACATTTAATTATATATATATATATAATTAAATATTAATGTCGAACTATAGGTAAAATTACCAGTGAGAGCTGTTGCTACATCAGTACCATTCATAGTTCTGTTATGGGCTCATTTTGCAAACATGTGGGGTATATACTTCATCGCTACAAACGGGCCAAAGTATACATTGGAAGTTCTTGGTTTTAATATGAAATCGGTATACTGTCTAGTTTATGTTTTGTTTAAAATGATTTTGTATAACTTAAACTAAAGTTAATTTAATTATATCTAGGGAGGGTCAATTACAGGATTACCTTATATAGCAAGACTTGGCGCTGGTGTATTGTTTGCTGCAGCTGGTGATTACGTTCGAAAGAAAAATATTCTTACCTTAAAATGGATTAGAAAAATATTTATGATTTTCTGTAAGTAAATTTAAATGGAAATTAGTTTGATAAATTTTATTTAATAACGATAAATAAATAAAATTTTTGTTTAATAGCACATATGGGTCCTGCGTTTGCTTTGATCATAATGACGTACGTTGGTTGTGATGCAGTAACTGCAATCGTTATGTTAATAATAGCACTAGCTTTTAATGGAGCTGCATGCCAGACCAGTTTACAAAATCATCAGGATCTTGCACCGAATTTTGCTGGTTCTTTGTATGGTATTATGAACACTTTTGGCAGTTTTGCTGGATTTATTATTCCACCAGTTATTGGCATTTTAACAAATGAAAGGGTATGGATAAATCAAGTATACAATTTTTAATACTTCATTATAGTCGAACAAATTATATTTGAACAGTTAAGAAAATTTCTAAATTTAAATCTAAATTCTAAATATAAAATTTCTTATTTACTATTTCTTTTTAATAGAATGGAGTAGAAGAATGGCGTGTTATGTTCTGGATTTCATCAGCAGTTTTTACATCTGCAACAATACTCTTTTGGTTATTTGGTTCAGCAGAAATTCAACCATGGAATGATTTAAGTCAGCAGAAAGTAACGACGGTTCCTGATGAAGAAACACGAATGACTGAAATATCGAATAAAGAATCACGTATGGAAGAAGAAGAAGACAACGAATATAAAGCATCATTATAATTAAAAAATTGTATCTTTAAAGAAAATAATACTATATTCATTTTTATTAATTTATTTAATACAACATAAACTGCATTAATATATCTGATCATTTCATAAGCAGTACGAATATTATGTTTTCTGAAAAGGATAGGTCAGCAATAGGTTGTCAATTTGTCGATCTCTCTTTTAATCATTTTTTATTGTATTATTACCAACTTTTTGTAAAATACTCGACTATTCTTTCAATGCTCTAATAATACATTGAAAGTATGCATACTTGACCAAATAAATGCGTATAATGTAAATCTTAACAATAAGCGTATTAAAACTATACAATTTAATGTGACTCATATGCATATATATATATATATATGTATGTGAAAAATTCATATAGCATTATCTACTTGTATATGATATCGTCAATTTATATTACAAATCTTTGTAACATATTAGCGATGCTAATATTTTCTGGAACATTCTAAATTTATATGATACCTTTAAAGATTTCTACTGTAATTAGTTAAAAGAGTTGATTCTTCCGAAATTCAGATAAATTATTAGTTAAAAATATTAAGGACTAAGTACTTGCAGTCACTTGTAGCAAGGTAAATGGCTAATTGTTCAAATATTCGTACGATTCGGAGCTTCTAAGGATAGGTGCCATGCGTTCCTCACGAGTTGTATTGTCAAAAGATATTCTCGCTTTTCTCATATCATGGCTAATTCCTTAGAAAAAAGTGACGAACTAGCGATTATTTGACTTCGTTGTTTCAATATTGCGTCTTTAACTTATTGTAACGAATTAATGATATATGAAAAGTACAAAGCTCTCTGTCCTAAGTGTACAGTAAATAACTTTATATCCTAATTATCCCAAAAGTGATGCCATTTTAAATACAAAAATAGTTAAAAGTATTGGATTTTTACATTAGTAGAATATCCAAACATCGTACTAGACTATCCATTAAAACTTAAGAAATACTCGACTACATTTCTTAATTTCGTGCCAAATCAAATTAGTTTCAATGTAAGTCATAATATGTACTTATTGTGAATACAACAGTATCATAATCTTAATACTACCTCCAGCGTTTTGAATGCATTGCATGAATAAAATTTTATTAGTAAGTATTTATTGCACCACCCGTACTTTCAATGTTTTCGGATATAGTAGAAATTTTATTAATACTAACGTACAACTTATTACGTCACGTACACTATATATTATTCCTAAACCATTTATATATTTACTTGTTTGTGAACTTAATATCATTCACACTGATCCTACTCGGTTGATCGTTCTCTCCATTTATCCGCCGCTTCCTGTACTTCTTTTTCATATATCATCGATATATTCGCAGACCTTAACATTGAGATCTTTTAATCTCTTCTTGCCTTTATCGTACCAACTGTATTATTCTTTTCCCATTTCTCGTCGATGTTTTCCTTTCTATCGATCATTTATTAATAGATTAAACAGGGTAGAGCTCATTGAGCAGTTTTGCTTTAATTCTCTTGACGTTAAAAACTCTTCCGTTAGTCTCTACTACGGGTTGACTATATTTACCGTTCTTTCATATCCATGTATATCCTCCTTATGTATAAATGCTTATCTCATCTTATGCACATCTTTTTCCTCTTCAGTTTATTGTTTATCAACGCGTTGAGTACGAAGATATGATCCCTTGTTCCCGTTTTCGTTGGAAAAGCCGCTTGATTCTCTCTCAAGATCCTGCTTCTCTCTATCCACTTTCTTAGCCTTGTATTCAGCACTATTCCCAAGCGCTTATGACACACACATTATAAATATTGTTTATAAAACCACAAATATAAAATGTACAGCTGTAAATAAAAGAATGAATATGTTAGCACCATGGGAACACTCAATATCCATATACAGAAGTATATACGACTTGACTTTATACAAAAAAACGTAGCGATATAATAGATTTATATAATATTTAATTTATATATAATCTATAATGCGCGATATGGAAAATTATAGAAATATCTTCCTACACATGTGTATTTCATTATAATTAATTTAAAAATCATATACAAGATATAGCTATACGTAATTTGTATAATTATCTTTATATTAGGTTTATGTTACAATATCATGCAATTACTGAATGTATTATATTATATGTATATAGTTGTATTGTGATGTGCATAGCTTGCCCTGAGGATACTTTGATAATAGTGTATGCGCATTTATTTTTGTCAAATAAACGTTCTAAAAGTGTATTAATTATTGTAACGTATGTATATACATTTAATTGTTATCATGGAAATATGCAGTAATTATTATGTTAATTGTTGCAATTATCAGGTACGAGTGTCTTGAGAGAGATATATAGGAATAATTTTTAAACCGTCTCCATGTGATTTGATAGGAATGCGTGAAGAGGTGTGGTTGATGTAAGTATTTGTATTGGGCAGATGTAACTTTGAGAAAGTTTTATAGGTTTGTTGCGTGCAAGAGATTTTTTGTCCGTTCATTTTATCACTTATGTTATTTATACTTAAACATGCATTGCAAGTTGATTTAGTACACGCGTCTTCATTCTTCGTAAACGAATAATTTTTCAAAGTCTGTTGCGAGGAAGTAATACAGTTTTCTTGGGTGCAAAATGTATTTTTTAATATTTGTAATGCGTTTGCTGCTTGGGAAGTTAATGTACTATGGTTGCTGGAGAAAGGTGGACAAATTGGTTGATCTAGCAAAGTTACAATTGTCTGACTTGAGCTACTCACAGATTCTGCAAAGTATAACGTAATATATAGTCAGTCTTAAGAAATCAGATTAAAATAAGTAAAATAAAATAATGATAGCTTTACCTTTTATTGAACATGCTTTCATTATCGTAGCGTCCGTTACATAAGACCATTCATTAACAGATTCTAAACGATAATAAATATATAAATGCGAATAAACGTATATTTTGTACGAAATATTGTAATATTTACCTTGAGGTCCAATCTCTTTATCACCTTGTAAAAATGCACAGATTGTACGACAAGATCCTCCGTATGAACCTATCGGGGGAAGTTGTAGGGGAGGTTTGAGCTTTGTTTCTAAAGGACAAGGTGGTTGGAGATTTTCTTCTTTTTCAGTCATTTTAGTCACGATATAACAGGGTTTATACGCTAGCAATATATCTTGTGTACGAAGTATCTTAATTTCCTCTTTTGGAACACTTTCTACTTCTTGATTATTCAAACACCATTGGCACATCGATTGTCTTCTACAGACAGAACATAGAACTTCCTTCGATCTTTTTATTTTCTTGACTTCCGAAATTGCAGCTATACTTGTTTGCGTAGAAATTGTTTCCGTTTCTTTCTTTGTCATCGACTCAAGAATTTTCTTCTTTCTTGTAGCCAATACTTGATCTATCGACTTACCTGAAACGCATTGTCGAAATGTTATTAATCACGAGCAATGAGGTACACGATCGAGTTAAATAAATGCTTTTAATATTTTGTATATTCTTATATCTTAAATTTAAACCTATCGATGTTCAGATAATAGCGTGTCTATCTTATTTCAATATAAGATATCTTTTTACGATCTTATAGAGGGCGTTTCAAATTTTAACGATCAAACTTCACCAGTATGTTCTATGAGTAGAAATATTAGGGGGTCTACCTACGTTGGTATTAAGACATAGGAAAATAGGACTATCTATTTTTTTAATTACGCTCTCAAAAATATTAATTTTCATAAAAATCTGCAATCTAATAATAAAACGTTCCAAGTTTGATACTAACGCTGCGCTTGCTTCTGCAGTTCCATAAGTTTTACGATAATGACCATTGTTCGCTGAAGAATTCCCTTCAAAATGATTTTAACGGTATGAATGGCGTTTTCAGATACAACGTTGCAAGTCATTTCCAACAAATTGTCCATCAAAGGTATGACGATAATTGATGCTTCTAGGGGGTCCACTACCATATCGAGTTTCAATTTTCTCAACACGTCTTCCTCTTTCTCATCATCTAACTTGTACGTAGCTATGGTTTGTATAATTTGTTCTTTCATGGGATATCTAATTCTTCCGGCACATTTGTCAACGATTTCATCTATTATATCGTCTATCACGATCCTAACGTCGATTCCTTTGGAAATACAATCGTCTAAGTAACTTGAAATCATTTTCTTTGTTTCCCAATAATCCGTTAAAAGCATCGTGTTAGATTGTTTCGGTTCGCAACTCAAACCTGTCTGCACTTGACTATCTATGACGAAGATTTTCGTACGATTGTTATATTTGATATAAGTTTGCGTCGCTTTATCAGACGTTTCGGCTTGTGCTTGACTCGTTGGATCGTCTATCCAAAATGCACGCGCTAGTAGAAAATTCAAAATCTCAGTAATTTCCACTTCTGTTTCCTCTTCGGCGCTAACTTTGGACTCGAACACTTTGCGTTCTTCATCTGTGACGTCCATGGACAGTTGTTCCATCACAACATCATGCGGTGTTTCGGGATGGAAGCTAAGAATAGTCGCTGCCACATTGCTTCTCTTTAATTCGGGCATGGGACCTTCCTTCATTGACGCTACATACACAAAATGTCTCTTAACAGTTAGAATTGGAAAAATGTTCATCTCTTTGTTTAATCCGTACATTTCCCCCCGTGATGAATCGTATCATAATTATTCCAATTACTTTGCGCGAATAGTAGATTAAATATACAGGGTGTCCTATTTTACTCGACCCACACAAATATCTGCTAAACCATACGTCAAAGTGTATCGAGAGAAACTTGTTCTATTTCAAGAGAGACATCTCTTGACGACTACCGGATTTGCTTAGGTGGAGAGATGGGACTCTCGAAACAAAATAAGTTTTATTTGAAACACTTTTTCGAATAATGTATAGTTTAGGAAATAGTTACGTGAGTCGATTAAATTTAAACACCCTGTACATCGTTAAGCTTCAATGGAACAATGACACGATTCTAATTTATCTTTTTATCCGAATATATAAGAAAAATTATGTAATCTAGAGCTAGAGCTATAGCTAGATTTTGCATTAAAATTAAACAGTAGCTCAATACCTTTTTGCTGCTGATGAACACGCGAAGAGAAGAATTTAGTAACCGTATTTTGTAAATATGATCTAACTCGTTTAGATAATTAATTTCATTTGCTTCGAATACCTTGCGGTATCTGATAAGATTAATCACGATAATAATGACGTAATGTTTCAAATAGCGAGAAGAAATTACCCAAAACTACAAATTTTTCTGCAAAATTAGAATAAAGGTCGTCTCCGTCTTTTTAAATTAAATACTGAAATTTTTTGTTTTTACGGTATTGAAGGTATCAAAAAAGTGTCAAACGAATAATAATAAAAAGCAGTGGGACATACTCATAATATCCTTAAAGTATTTTAAAGGCGGACATGGCGTGCTCATATATATCGTTTGCGAGGCTTCGTCCCGATATTCGATAGAAATGTGCACAACTGGTATTCCCTGTAGATACGTTTGGGTTTCTGCATCCTCTTTCGACCTCTCTTCAATTTGGACTTTCGGTTCTTCTGGTTCTTCTGGTTGTTCTACTTCTTCTGGTTCTTCTGGTTCTTCTGGTTGTTCTACTTCTTCTGATTCTTCTGGTTCTCCCGGCTCTTCGTCTTCCGTTTTTTTAGAATCTACAAATTGTCTGTGAGTAAACGATCGTCTATATACAATACTATCAGGATCAAGGACTAAGTGTTTATCCGGTGTTGACGACACGGTCGCTGTATCCAAAATTTCCCTTAATGTCGCATCGTCTTCTGGGGTTATCGTGATAAGAGTTTGAGCCCAAGCCTCATCTTCCGAAATCATCTAATATATGAGAATACGAAAAGACATCGATCATCTAGTCGATAAAATTTCAAGAAAAAAGCAGTAGTCTTTACGTACTTAATCTAGGGAATGTTTGGGAATTTCTATGACTCGATTTTTCTATCGCGTTAACAAAAAAGACAAATCTTTTATCCACATTAACAATGACTCTTTCATATTCTTGTCAAAAGTACAATTGGATCGAAAATAGTCAGAATATAGTATTTTAGGTTAATTTTATTGACAATTTAGATACTTAGTTAAAAAATGAATTATGAAAATTATGTGAAATTAAATTTACGAACAAATGTAATAGTTGATATTTCTGAAAGTATTACAAGTGTGTAGTACTTACTCTGATAAGAAATTAAATTACTATTATCTCCAATGTAATTTGGTGTTAACGAACAAATACACTTATTAGTCCGAGATGTCATCTCAGAGTTCCGATGAAAACTATCCGAGGGTTAAATAAGTTATTTGAAAATTTTGTTATTGGAATTTTGCATATTAAAAGGTTATACAGATCCTGTGATATGTCAAAAAAACAATGATATTCAACCTGAGATAGTATACAATATGTATAAGTTACATACACAGTGATAATAGAAAACCTAATTTGAAAGAAAAAGGAAATCATTTTTTATGCAAGGAAATGAATGAAAACATTTCTTTATCTGAAGCTTAATTTTCTAAATGATTGTTTATGACAATTAGCCGGATGCTAGACGCAATATTACGGATGAAAGTGCCGATTATAGAACAAGTATAACTAGGATGTACTAGTAAGGAATATCACCCAACTGCTTCTGGTGTAACTATAGCTTAGTAATCCAGCGAGGATATTCGTTTAGGGCTTAGAATTAATTAATTAATTTCAATTTCATCTACACTATCAAGCGAAAAGATAGGTAACCGTATGTCTCAGTCAACGCTTCTATTCTGATTCCTAATGGAACGAAAAACCGTAAATAGCAAGGGATATCAACAAACTATCGTGCAAATGATTTTATTGCTGGTTTGTCGCATAATGTATTCTATCTACTTGAAATAAAAAAATTAAATCTCTATTAACGTCATATATGGATGGGATAGGTCTTTGATCTAGATAAAAATAACTCGTTCGTGTCTAGAACAAGTCATACAATAAGTTTAATCATAAAAATAATTCTGGTTTTAAGAGGCAGGAACTTGTTCGAGATAGATATACATAAATCGAAAGATGAAAAATTTGTATTTGTTATATTTTTTTTCAATACAATTATAATTACGAGACCACCATTGCATTATACGTTGTATTTAACGAATTTAAATGTTCTTAATGCTTAATGGTAATAAATTGTTAATTTTCAACGTATAGATACTCGTGGTACTGTTTTAACGATAAACGTTCGTATCTCAAATGGTTGTAAAAGTACATTTATCGCACCTTCTTTAATTTTAACAGGATGAGAAAAGTGTTCTTCCGTTTGGAGAACATCGTTTGTTTCGGATTCCCATTTTAAACGATTTATATCATCGATCCATTGATTACCGCCTAATGTAGTCTCCTTGATGGATACAATCGTGAAAGTTTTAAATAGATCCTGTTGTAACAGACCGATGATGGATATGAATAAATTGACCACACTGACAATACTAGTGTACTAATATATAAGTGACACTATATCGTGTCCGATCGAATAATATGCACAGGGTGTATAAAAAGTAAGCGTAAAGGACCGGTGAAAATTTGTAAATACCTGAATATTAACTTCCACAGGCTTCGATAATCTGGCAGTTTCACCTAATTCGAAAATGTGTTCCAACCTCAGTAAAACAGAGCCGTTTGTCCATGGTTCTAAAGTTAAGATCTGAACATTTTGTGGTAGTGATTTAGCAAGACCTGTACCCTAGAAACAAAAGATATTTTAATATTGTTAATGACGTTTGATTTATCCTATATAATTTTTAACTCTACATTCGTCGCATATTGATATAGAATGATACTTACTTGGGAGTTAGGTGCATACGGTGTGGGTGCTGAAGAATTCTTTTCGATAGATTGAATAAAGGGCCACGGACGAAGCAATAGTTGACGCGCCAGAGTTTTCTCTTTCACTGCAAGTTCGTCTAGATTTTGTATGCTACCTCCGATAATGTAATGGGAACCTCTGACTACCAATCCTTCACCAAATGCAAATTCATTGAGAGCTTCCCCTACACCGAATGCGTCGTCTCTTAAAAGTCTTCTATGAATCTATGACATGCAAATGCATAAATGTTTATTAGTTTAGATATTAGTTTATATAACACGTATATGTAACGTAGCACGTCTACGTTTTCAACATACTACGTATCAGTACGACGTTTGAATTTTGTATTTGCATAGAATATAGCTATAACATTCTACGGACAATAATTTATTAGCATTCTCTTGTTTTAAAAAATGAAGTAATTTATATTACCATCATTTCGATTTCTCCATCCCTCATACTAGTTCCACCTTCTGCTCGATCTGTTAGTAAGCTAAGTTTGAGAAGCTTCTCATCGTCCTTCAAGGAAATTTTCGATGTAATGGGATAATAGTTGCCAGATACTGGCTCTTCTAGTTCCAGATTCCACGTTGGCCGGTAATTTCTCTTCCGTTTCAACATTTCGCGACCATTACTGTCGGTATAAAATTCTCCAGAAGAATTTAAGTTACTGTAATATCTCGTTACTACCTCTTTGCCGACCTTATCCCTAAAATCAAATTCCATTGTTATTACCTATTTTTAAAATTAAAAAAAGCTTATGCTTGATAATGTTTTCCCGGTTTAACAAACCGATACGCCGAATATTTTTCAGTACCTCTTCGCACATTTACGATTTACTTACTTAACAGGAATTGGTCCAACGAGCCAGTCAAATTCAACGTATTCCATTCCATTATAAACTCGGACTACCTGACATATCCAATCAGTGACACACTGATGAATTTCTTCCACTAATGGACCTATAACGAAAACGAATCTGATTTGTCAATCAAATTTCAGTCTTCCAACGCATCTATTGTCAAATCATTACCTGTGTGTACTTCGTAAGAAGCAGGTTTCATGAAATTTCTAGCGGATGCGTTCTTTGGTCTGAATATGTATGCGCCCGAAGATCTATTTCTAAATTCCTCGTTATTTCCCTCCATTGCATCGTAATAATGAAACGATTGAGTCAGTTCCATATCTTTTTGTTTTTTCCACTCTACCACAACATGACCGTACTCGTCGACGGATACGTTATAAAACTAAAAACACGTATTTACCATCTTATAATCATTTCTATTAGGATGAATCAAATGATTTCAAATGCAACGTGCTCTCTTGATTAATCAACGAATGGAATTCCCTTCAAAATTGTTAATGAAATATTATATAAATCGATATAAATCGAGAGGCAAGAACATTCATATAGTGTTATTACTTAGTGAATGAGTTATAATTAGCGTTACAGGGACTTTCCTTTTCGACAGATAACTGTCTGCAATTTACCGAGCGTGGATAATATAGACTTCGAACGAAATCTGCTTCTGTCTCTCAGTATCTTTTGAAAATTTTTGTAAAATGTTCTCTTAACGTTGTATGGTATTCGCGGTTTAATTTTTGTTCGTGTACGTTCATCGTTGCAAGTATCCGTGCATGTACAATTATATATATTTGAATATATTTGACAATATAGAAAATATTTTTTATTTTATTTCTACAATAAACCAACTCTATAAATTCTTTTGTCTCCCATTGTACTAGGATACCGGTGATAATAAAATGATTGAAAAATGTGAAGATGAATTTTGAGTCTTTGATGCACTAATACGTCGTTCGTTGCAAATGAGATAAATATCAGTCTCGTAAATTCTCATAAATTAATACCTCGTTGCCAATAGATTTTGCTATGGCCACTTGTGGACTTATATTTTCTGAACTTCTTTTGACCGTGTAGGTATTATAGCCCAAAGGTGGTAACGATGCAAGGAATACGAGCTCGTGCGTTGAAGTACTTTTCCTTCCCGGTATTTCACGTATAGAATTAGGGATAGGAACTATTTGCGAAGTAAGTTCTTTTCCATCTTGAAAGAAAATGAAATATTATATAATATTTAATTTCGAATTTTCATTGCAACAATTTAAAATCATAAATATTACGTTTAACGTTTGTTAACTGCAGGTAATCCAATTTTAGCGTCCCTTATTTATCAAAAATTAACGAATACGTATATATCGAATATTTTAATCTTCTGTAGCCGAAATATTACTGGTTTACGAGAAGCTAAATGTGTGACTGTACTAAAATAACGATATAATTATAATAGCGTGCGATAATATCATTGCAAACAAATAAAATAGTATATTACAGATGAGTATGAAAGTTAATTTGTATCTCTCTTCGTGAAAACATTTTTGACACGTAATATCGATACTCCGCAGCAATTATATAACTTAGCAATTCCTTGAGATGCACCACGTGAAATTAATGACACGCAGCCAATAATGTATCTGCTGCGCGATTATCAAAGAACAAAGATAATCATCAGAAGATTTAGAAAACTATTTGAAGATGATAATATCGCCATGTTTACAACTCTTAGAGAGGTGTTGATCGATCGATAGTGGCCATTTGGAATATGTTGTAATCAACCGACCGGCAATATTAAATTAATAATAATCAATTAATTGCTAGTAACGAATTAGCAATTACCAAGTTTTCTATTTCGATTCCTAATCTCTGCTCTTAAGATAGCCAAAGCAATATAATGAAGAAGCTCCTAATAAAAAAGGGTCTATGAGAAAGTTTTAGATAATTTTTCATCGTTATGACGTAGTAATGGTTTTATGTTTGTGAACTCTGTGTGTCAGAGAATGGACAGAACTTTCCGGCGAACCTGATATTGTAAAATGCGTACCTGTAAGATCGATGACGTTGTATTTGCCATTCTGAACGGGAACGCGGATCGGTGATACCACTTTCTGGCTCAAGGGATTGTAAATTGCTAGGACGAAGTCTTTGTCTTCTGTGTACGAGCACGTACTAATATTCAATTGCATGCATGTGTGCATTCGTTCCGATGCAAAATTTGAATTTCCGTTTGATCTCCATTTTCTATGGAATGAACGATGATAGAAAAAAGATATTTAATTATTTAATTTAATTATACATTTCTCTGAATAAATTCAATTCACACTATACATACAAATGTGTGATTATCGACCCGCGTTATCAAGAAAACGCTTAACCCGAGAAACGATGGATATCGTACTCACGTAAGATAATAATCCAAAAAGTAATGAAAAACGTGAAAATCGTTAAAAGAGATGCATTACCTTATGGCGTCAGCAGCAATGTTCGTTCCTTGTTGCATACCATCGTACAATATACGTGCATAATCATAGGCAACTAGTTGTTTTTCGGTTCCAGTAACGGCATCATGATGTTGCATTACACCCATAGCTTCTCTAAAATGTTCCAATTGCTTTTCGTAACCCTCCAAGCTTGTCAATACAGATAACTGTTTGGATACCTGGAATCGAAATATAATTTTCACAGGCTTTTCTTTTCTTCCATTTCTTCCTAAACGAAGCCTCCAAACACAACTTCGTTATTCTCGATTTTTCGTTTTGCTACGAGTCATAGAATCTGCTTGAGTTTACTTGCACCACGAATTTAGGCTCACAACGAATGTAAATAAAATTCACAAACCTTAGATTTTGCATGAATATTTGGAAGAAAGTTAATGTGGGTTCGTCCACTATTCAACGCTGTTCTATCGCGGAAATCGTACAAAAAAGAAAAAATTAGTAGAATAAAACACGTGAAAACAAAAATTGATAACGAACGAGTGGGTTCTACAATCAGAGTCGTCGAGATCTTGAAAATGTCGTGGCTTCGCAAGATCGTTCTACATACTCGTATAAGATTTGATAGTCTCGAACGTGTACGAAAACGTCGATGCGAGATTACTGCAAATTCTTTGAGACGAATGCAATTTTTACCTGCAACAGATTGTTTCCCATTCTTTCGAAGAATTTAATAGCCGGTCTGGAGGAGAAGTAGCCGGTCCAATATGAATGCGGATCACTCGCGTAAGGGAAGAAATCATCGCTTTTCGTCGACCACTGAAGTTTTACATCGTTTACTGCTTTCAAATAACACGATGGCGTCGAATAAAATATATTCACTTCGGATCCTTTTTCTTCCTTTACGTATCTATGAAATACAAAACGACAAAAGTAGTGGAACATCGCTATTGCAAATATTGAAAGTATCAAAATTATTTGGTAAAATTATTTAATCGTAACTGTCGCTACAAATCGTTACTTAACTCTGGTCTCGACAAATTTTATCCACATTTGTAAGGACAAATAATAAGATCAATAAAATATCTTGTTTAAACGTATCGTAAATGGTAATTTCTATTACATGTATCAGGATGTTCCATATATATTACGCAATTTCAAAGTTTAATTTTTTGAGATACATAAATGAGAAAGATGCTAATGTACCACGCAATGTTCAAATTAGCTTGAAATATTAGGAAATACCGTTTTTGTTACGTTTAATTTCAACAAATTGATTTCGTTAAATTTTCTTAAAGTATTTCATTATTTCTAAATTATTTCATCAAATTTCTCTAATCAATCATTCGAAACGATGTACATAACTCGTGAGTATGTACATGAAATATGTAAGTAAAAAAAGTTCGCATAAACTTATGTTGAAAAATTTGTATCAGTTGTTTTGGCAATTATAACAAATGTTCGAAATTTCTTCCTTCTGCAGGGATACAGGCAGTCGTCGAACTAACGATCGTCAAAGTTTTTCGAATATTCCAGCTATTGTAGAAATACGTGGCAGTATATAAATTTGTGTTTGTCTGCGATTCTGTACGAGCCTTAAGAACAACTCTCCCAAAAATCTTTCAACTCTTATAATTCTTCGACATAGTATTCTCCGACATAAGTTTATATTATCTTCTTTTACCTATTTCACCTTATTAATACGTAGTATATATTTTCTCCAGACCTATTTTGGACATCCTGTATATAAATATATTATAACAGAATATTTTCAAAGCAAGCGTCGAACGTTATCGATTATATTTTACCTGATCAACCTATCCAAATTAGTGAACCACATTTCAGCGTGTTGATAATTAAAATCTTCGCCCATCGTAAAGATAACGTTATTAGTGTTGTAGGAAGTTGCTTGGCGATGCGCGTAACGCACTAATTGTTCAACCTGTTAATATCGCAATGTACTTTACTTACCAACATAATACATTAAAAATGATTAGGATTATAAGACCTTTCCTATCCTTTTCCTTCTATACTCTTTGTGTACGCGAAACGAAAATAATAGTTTAAAGCTACCTTATTAGTTTGTCCAAATTAGCGAAGTATATCTCCGCTTGCTGATAAGTGAAATCTCCGCCCATTGTTAGTATGACGTTATTTGTACGATATATTTCAGCTTGGCGAGCCACGTATTGCAAAAATATATCGATCTGTTTTACAAGAAACACTGATATCAGTCAAAAACGAGTGAAAGCTCTTCGTTCAAAATATGATCGAAACGTAACGATCGAGCTCAAATCGAACGATAACACGCTATTAAAATATGCCTTAAGGACGAAAAGTTGACGAAACAAGCGATTCGCTACAATTACAACTTTAGCATTGTTGTTAGCAACAAGAATGCGTATGCATATTAAAAGTCTAAAGTTTATTTTGACAGAGTTAGTAGGAAGGAAGGAAGTACAAGGTCGATGTACATACGTGTTTTCTGGATTTTCGAATCATTTCTTGTAAATTGTTCTTTTAAATGGAAAACAATAATCTTCTTAAATCGTTCATCGATTGATTATTTGTATTTCTAAACAGGCAAAGTAACTTTTACAGTGCACATGTATATACTAACGTTATAAACGTTATAGAAATTTATACAACTTCCTATATGATAGTTTTAAGCTACTTGGCGCGACAGCAATCTCAAATACGTTTTTTATAAGCAGAAATCCTATTTCATTGGCACATATTTCTGAGTAACGCGAACCAGATATTAGATGTGGCCTATAATCAGGGGCCAGAAGAAATGACAATAAATATGTGTGTCGTAGGCTTATCGATAATTAGTAGATAAATAATAGCAACGAAGGCAATTTTCTTAGAAACTATAAAAGCTATAGAAGCTATAGAATAGAAAAAAACCTAACCCCAACTTAACCCAATTCCTTGCACACCGAATACCGTGATATTAATAGAAAGCATGCGAATAATAAACTTAACGAAACGCATAAATGGATTAATTTTTACTTTGAACTTGACTTTAAGTGTTAGTTTACAAAGAATGATTCGAAAATGAATTATAAATCTTGGATTCCCAATCTTCGAGTCGCGACTTCCAAAGAGGTTTCTCGGTTTGAAGATTTTCTGCACTTGTCAATTATAATATGATTGATCAAGTTGTTAAATATATTTTTAACGCATTCTTTAACCTATTTAAAGATGCTTTTCTGCGTTAATCCGAGTGGATAAGGCTACAGGTTATTTAAATGGTTAAAAGAGGAAGTCGTGACTCTTAAAAGGTTGGAAAACACCGCTACAAATGACACGTACCCTGTCTTTGACGTTGTAATCCGGACTATCAGGATCATCGATTATTGGTTCGTCGTTGCACAAAATATCGTAACAAAAACCAGGTGGTGGAGAATACGTGTTGTACAACGCAACCGTGAACAAGTTTGCACGAGCTCCTGTAACAAAGCGTACGCGTTGAATTTATGTCTTCGAGTGACTATCACACGTGTTATCGTTAAAAGTGTGTTCCCTAAATTTCAAATTAATGTTCCAGTCATTACCTAAATTTGGACTTCCTTTCCAAATGAATTCCATCGTCTTGTCTTTGAGTCGTTTGTTCTTGTCTTGATAATCGAGACGGCCAAAGAACATCCCATCGAATCCTAATTGGGCGAATAAAGACGCTTGTTCTCTGGAATGGCCGAAAGGATCTATCTGCCATCCTATACGTGGCGTGGCACATCTTCCAAAGGTATCGTTAAGACGTCTAGACAGGTTAGAAAAATTGGAGAACTTAAAAACGATGGCAATCGAACCGAATAACGTAAAAAAGGGTGCACTTGCCGGAAAGGCACTTCGCTTTGTCGCTAATTTCGTGGGACTTGTTTAATCGTTTCGTTTGTGCGTATAAACTACGAGAAGAGGAATAAAAATTAGCGTTCGGACCCTGAGTCAAGTTACCTGAAACCCCAAGTATATTGATCGACAAGGGAATGATAGTGAGTGACTGCCTCGTCGTTCATGCTCCATCCACCACCGATAATTTCTAATCTGCCTTGATTGATTAAATTTCGCACATCTTCTTTCACCTTGTCGTTTTGATGCAACCACCATTTCCACAAGAAAGAAGTCTCCACATAAATAAATCTGATAAAATAAGTACATACGAGATTTTATCAATAATTGACGAATAATTTATGCATTAATTAATTATCGTTTAACAAATTAACGTAGTAAAACTGTGATAATTACTTTCTTTCAGGATTAGCCAGCAACGCTTGAATAACGCTGTCTAGAATATACTGTACTCCTGCTTTCTGAGTTCTTGAGTTACCTTTGTTTAAGAAAAATAAATAAAAAGATAACATTCGATGGTTCGTTTAATAAATACCCGTAATTAATAATTAATCGTAACGCGATGGTGGGCTGATCTTTTTCAAAGTACTTACTTCCAAAGTAATACTGGTCGACTGTTTTCAACCAACCAACGTCGTCATGAGTATGAGCAACCAGATGAATATTTAATTTCTTTGGATCTGCCACAGGACACGCCTGTAACGAACAAAAATCTGAATTATGTTATACCGTTGCATCTTATTCTCTAAACAATATCTCAATATAATAATAATAATCTTATGCAACTATAGAAACTTTGCTACTGCCTCAACTTCCCATCTAGAGGTATGTCACGATAAAATACGTTCCGAAGTATCAAATGCTTAATGAAAATCTTTAATAAAATACAAGGAATTAAAGATTAAATATAACGTGTTAATTCCACGTTATTCTCTGTTTTATCAGTGAATTCTTCAAAAAACAGCTCAAATTTTACGATGTTTATAATTTTCTAATTGATGCGTTACAACATGTTGGATTATTCTTATCAATGTAGACAACTGTACTTTATATTATATTTTTGTATCATTATTTTAAATTATGTCATATAATAGGATTTATCCCAAAGGAAATATTATGCAAGATTTTAGATGAGCACAAATTTTAAATGAACATCATAATAGAGGTAATCAAACAATTGATCCAATAGAGATAAGAACGAACTGGTTCACAACATAAACGACGTGTTATCACACGTAAGAACGACATTCTAAGCAAGTTATCAGAAGAGATTTATGAGATAAAAATGTTTGAATTTGTTTGGGTGCCACTATGTACATAATAGCACTGAGTAGGAAAAGTTACACGGTATTATTTAAATAAGCGTGACTTTTAATATCGCAGTTTGCTGTTGGTCGATCACTGATTAACTTCAGTTCATAGAATATTCCTGTCAACAGAAAAAAAGAGACTTATCGAACCTCCTATGTATATTTTTCCTGACAGTATGTTTAATAAATAGCTTCCAAAGTTTGCATAATTCGATAATAAAGAACTTGCGTATATCGTATTAGATAAAGAATATTTTATTTCAGTGATTTCAATTGGAACATTAAACTTCGATAAGGCTACTATCATCGATCAGTGCAAATATTGAATTCAGATAAAATATTTTACAAAATCATTTTTGTCCAATCAATCAAAAGCGATCGAATTTTTTCGAATAGGTGGTATAAAAAATATTCAGAAAATTCTCTTTCTCCATTCATAAAATTAAAACTAACAATAATCTGATATTTTGTTTTTACATAATTCAATTATTGAACAGAGCATATAACATATTAAAAGATATAGCACCCGTCTACAGAGTTTCAGTTTTCAGCCAAATATTAATACAATATCCTGCCATACGTATAAATAACCTCTACATTATCATAATATCTATGGACTTCGGATTTATTTCTACCGAGAATATTGGACACTTCTTTGCAATATGTTTCTTCTTCATCGGATTTTAATATCAATCCCTGTTCCGATTTTTACGATTCTAAATTGTTTCACATTTTCAGCTTTTGCGTTTCGATAAGTGTGCGTAATTATAACACGAAACGGAGTGTACGGATGCTTGCGTACCTTACATTACACATATACCTACGTTTACCTGTAATTCGAATGGGTTACTATACAAAATGGGATACCGAACAAAATTCATTCAAGTTGAAAGATGCCAGCTTACAAATTACTATATATTAATTAATGAACATAATAGTCAAAATAAAGTGACTTTTATTCAACGTTGATATACGGTGTGTCCCAAGAATTCTATACATCTGGTAATAATGGTTTCTTGATAAGTGGATTCGTAGGAGAGATAGAGATTTTTCTTTTTTTTTTTTAATGAAATATCCAACTTTTTACGCTTGATCTTGATACAATAGCGAATTCCGAGTATATTCAGAAGTACGAAGGTGCGTTTATCCCGAAATTGACCGTTTCTGAGATAGTTGATTTTATTTATCCTATTACTTTCGTCATGAAACGCGTTGGAAAATGTACGTAATACACTCTTCTAGTACTTCGAACTTAAATAAACGATACCAAAAGCACAACAACGCTATTCCATTCCTGCTATTCATTTCTAAGAAGATTCTTTTATTAAAACTTCTCGCCGTTCGATTCTTATGCCAAGGAATACACTGTACCTGTTAAACTGTTCGAAGGGCAGTTATTTATTCTTATACTGGGAATAATAGTTATTTTTTAAGCTGAAGTTATTTTTTGAGCGTAAACACAGAATGCGAGATAGTAACGTGACAGTTCGTTGCGATCGGTTTCTCGAAACGTAACAACGGCTTTAAATTAAAAATTGTAAAATTTCATAGACGTTACGTTCTCTCTTTATAATCATTTCTTTAAATACGATAATAACTTGCATGTAACATAATCTAACAGGATTCTTAAATATTCTTGTATGACACGTGCAGAATTATTTTATCGCGGTTATGTATGTTCCTAAAACTCGAACGAATCCGCTTTCTCCGGTTAATTGGTATTCTCTATGTGGTAATATACAGTAGGCATGATGATATACGCATAGTTAATCATAATATTGCAGGAAGAACGTGTAACGTGTGCACACATACGAGTATGAGGCATTTATACGTTTGCTTTTAATATATGTTCGAGATAGTGTAAGATAAAATTTCTCTCAACATTCGAAAAGGAAGACTGAGAAACCGAATTGACCATTGTTCTATCGGCTCGAAGAGAACTTCAAATAAAGAATTCGTTTCGTGTGTACCTCGTAACCGCAGGTTTCGGTTCTCGGAATCCTAGCTGCATCGCCGTGGACGGACAATAACACGAGCGAGATCAGTAGTAGCGAAAATTCGGACCACGACATAATGGACATGCCGCCGGACGCTTGCAGTCACAACTAATGAAATAATCGTCCACTCTTCTTCTATTTATATCGTTTCTCTACGCTGCCGTTACTGCGATTGCGTCAAACATACGAGATACATAGCCTGCTACTGCCGATCGTTCGCCAGCTTCTACACACATATAAAACAATGAAAATATCCAACGAGTCTCAGCTTTTCCAGCTACTATCTGTGTTACGTTTACATAGCAATAAATAAATGATGCAGGAGCGCAATACAGTTCTATATCAATGTAATATAAAATAAACTTTGTTCGCAGTCGAATCGATTCATGGAACGAAAGATTCGTTCAAGTGCTATTTCTATATGCTTTATTACGTTAAGAAAGTACAATGTAATCGTTTATTGTAATAGAAATGTTGCAAGGAAACATGTTGCTAGTGTTTAACAAGTATTGAAAGAAGAAATCTCTTTTACCATTCAAGCGTACAAATACCGTAAGTACTTGTTTGATTCGTACAATAAGTTGCTTGTCTGGTGCATGAATGTACCACGAGTGGTACTATGAGTGCATAAATATCGAAGTACGCGTAATTTTAGATTGAAAAGAACATTTCCAAGTTGTGGTTTCCAGAATTTTCTTTTCGGTTATCCATAGAAAAAGCGAAGCACTATTAATTTATCGTGTAAAACTCGCGAATGCTTCAAGTGTTTACTAGCTAAAGAACAATAAATAGATTTTCGTGTTCGATTAAAATCGATATTTTGATATCTGTTTCGTGTCTTCCTTTGAAAATTATAGATTTGCATCGCGCATACATATCATATCGTGTTTCGTTATCTAACAATATTTAATGTAATAACGACCAGCAGGCCTAATCCACGAGGATAAAGATAAACATAAGTATAATATGTAATAAATATATATATATATATAATACATATATAATATATAATAAAGTGTCTCGCACTACAATATATTATTTTGAGTCTTAATATTGGAATATTGGATATCACGGATTTTTCAACCCCTTAGTAGCTTACTCCTTTTTGCAAAATTAATTAAAACTTGAAACCTTTGCTTCGTTCATTGCCATTAGCGTACGATGTACTTTACAATTATGTAAATGTACTAGAAACAACTTACTGTATGTAGATCAGCGAGATAAAAGGGGGATAAAAATTGTAAAATTACCATAGTAAGCAGTAACAAGATCTAGAAAAGCGGAGTGGAAATGGTACTATATACGTACATATTTATTACTACGTATATGAGTCAATTTTTAGGTTCTGTTTCTTCGTCTCGTCATATTTTTCGGTATCTTATAACCTTTATAAAATTTGCCGCATTAAGAATAAACAATTTTATACGTGTATAGGAATAAATTTAAATGTATAGCTATACGTGTATCTTATCTTTCAGATACATACATATTGTCAATAATAAATGTTATAAATAGTACTATAATTAATTGCAGCGTTACCAGTAACGTTCGTTCCAATTGCACTTATGCAAAAATCAGCGTAGCTATTGTTACAACGAGCATACAATTCTATGATACACTATGAATGCGTTATCAGTGATATCGATAAAAATTACAGAATATATATATTTAAACAAGAAAATCAGAATTTCATAACATTACGTTTAAACAATAAAAAATACTTGAAATTTTGTTATCGATGTAAACAAAAGTAAGGTATTTACCAAAATATACTTTACAGGGATACGGGCATCGATTTCTTTACTCAGACATTTCGATTAAAGCAAACAGTGAAATAAAGCTGAATGTAATCGACAAACTCGTATCGATTGATTAGAAATATTATTTGACTCGGAATTTTCAAGTTAGCCAAGTCCGTGTAAACGAAATATCTTTGTTTCTTCAAATTATAAAATTAATAAGAACGTTATAAATTTGATCTTCGCCAGAACACGTCGAATGGGAATAAGATCAGAAAAGTCAGTCAACTCGTAGTAAAGCAGAAAAATCGTATATTCGTTCGTACAAGAAAATAATCGAAAACTAATGCAGAAACTATGAGAAATCCTCTTTGATTCCCGAAACAGAATTTACCTACTTTATGATTACGACTACGATAATCTCGCATTATTCGGTATTCTCATATGTTAATGAGAAACGTATTTAAACAAAACGCAGAAAATCTTGTACAAAATAATTTTATTATAACAGTCGGTTGGTCAAATAATTAGAAAGTAATACAAGGTATTTGAGATTTTTCAAAATTACAAATCGTTATCGAAAAAAAGTATGTGAAATATTCAAAATACACCTTACTGTTATGAAAACAACATTTATTTACGCAATATTATAAAGTAAAATGCAATAACACTGCTGGAAGCATAAATAAGGATCAATATCTGAATAATGGGACATATATATGTATGTATAGCTATATCAAGCAAAACGAAGCTTCAAGATACGTATATATATGTGTGTATATCTATACACATACACACACACATATATATATGTATTAAATATGTCTGTACCGCACAATTTTCTAGTGCAGAATTTTCTTCATTATTTACGACAATCATTTTCATCAACGTTATCTTGCATCTGACAAAATCAAAAACGAAAAAAGAAAAAAAGAGAAAATGAAAAGAAACAGTAACTTCGTTATAAACAAGGGGAAAAAAATTCAAATGATGTGTAACGCGAAATTTGAAAATCAGTTCTGCAATCTTTGTATATTTGCTTTCTGTAAAAAAGAAAATGATTTTGAGTTAGATTCTTTGAATTCAAAATTAGCTGTCCCTTTAAATAAAATTGAAAATTAAGTTGTAAAGTTGATACGTACCCGTCTATATAACGTTGTAATTATTCAAGTTATCACTAAAAATCAGAATAAACAATTTCTTGCGGTTTCTCGAATTTAATCGGCCGATAGTATGTCAACGACTGATCCCAACCTCGAGGTGCCGTATTATAATTGGCTAAGTTGTGAACGCTAGCGAGTTTTGGTCCTGTATAGGTATCACTTTCGTAAAGCTTTTTACCTGCAAATGAATAGATTAAATTTACAAAAATTATACATTCCTCTTTGATCGCTTTTGTACCAAACATGTAACTACGGAGCAGTTTGAACTATACACAAGGGTAGACTAACAAAGTTTTGCCTCCGTTGTGATGTTTCAGAACCCAGATAAAACCACTTCTTTCTAATCGTACGATATCTCCACTTCATCGTAGCTGTGCTGGCATGTACATTATTAAGCATTTTTGTTAGTTTATCTCGATGTGAATGCGTGTTCGATGTGAATGAGTGTGACGACAAAAGACGTAATTCAACGCTTTGGCTTTTCAGTGCTTCCGCGTGCACCATACAGTCAAGACTTGGCACCTAATGATTTTCATTGTTTTCGAAACTAAAACAATACTTGAAAGATCTTCGTTTCAGCTGTGACGAACAGGTGGAGTTTGCCGCGAAGGAAGATATGTAACTGCAAAAGTAAAAACTAAAAGTTTCTTTTCACTGTTGCTTCGTCAAGACGTGTTCTCACGTTCATTCTTTTTATTCAAGCGGAGGCAAAGCTTTTCGATATTCTTTTCCACGACTGGATTTTTCCACGAGTCAAATACCAAGAAACTGAAAAAACATTTACACTAACAAAGATAGTACATTGATATTTCCAGAGATAATACTAATATTCAATGCCTGTGAATGGATAGAGAATAAACTAAAATTAATGAAATACTTTGAAATAAAGCCCCGATGTTATATAAACGATATTCTAAAAGCTTTTCTCGACAAATAAAATGTTCCACTTTTACAATTACACGTACGATCTAAAATAAAACTGGCTATTCGCTATTTACTGCCCGGAATAGTATTTTATCTAGCGTTGCTAGCTCAAGGATGAACATTCGTGAAACAGGCGTAAAATGTAAATAGTTAGCTGTTACAAGAAAATAGAAGCGCATGCGAGTTAAACTTGCCTACATCCGGACAGATGTCAGTGAATTTAGAGTCCGGCGAAACGCCATGCAATAAGTTGTCGAGGACAGGTGTGCTGCGCAAATGCTTAATAGTTTCCAAAATATCTTCTTGGGAAGCTATCATCGAGAGTAACAACGACTTCGCTTCCACAGGCACTTCCGATTCTGTATTCACAAATTTTCCGTCACCGTTGTTGCAGAAGTTTTCTACTTCCTCGGAAGTAACAGATCGACGTCGACTGGAACACTCTTCGCGATACGTCGATGAATATTCTTGATCGCCGTTCATCATACTCGAGGACTCCGATTTTTCTCGGTAGATTATTTCTTCGCTGTAATCGTTCATCTGGGAGTCGGTTTCGTCGGTCGTGTATTCTGTATCATCGGTAGATACGTAACCATTGTTACAGTGGTCTTGAAGCTTTACGAGTTCCTCATATCTTTGTCGCTCGGTTATTCTGCATTGTAATCAAGTAAAATGATATTGCAATCCCGTGCGACCAATGTTCAATTAAAATTCAATAAACGAAACTCTATTCCGATAGAATAAAATTAAATGAAAGAATTGAGAATCGCTTATACCTTTGAACAGATTGGTAATTTACTACTGATAGAACATTATGCATAAGTACTGTAGTATTTTACCTTTACTTGATGCTTGCAAACATTTGCTTATTTTTACGCATACACGTGTGCTATCATATTTCAATACGAGATATTACAAAAACGATTAAAACGATGAGAATGGCATCAAGTTCGAAGATACAAAGAAAAGCACATAACGCGCGAATTAGGAAAGAAAACGTTGTACAGGAAATAAAAGGAAAGAGCATCGAAATTTAAATGGCATTTTGTCTCACCTCCTGTGTTCTTCCTCGTTGTTGTATTTAACGGAATTTTGCGTTTCAAAAAATCGTGTTATATCGTTATCGAGAGGAGATTGTCGTATAATTGGGATAACCTTCGGACTGAATTGTTTGTATTGCAGAACCGGTCTACATGTTTTCTCGAACTCTTGTATCAACTGTTTGACCGGAACCGGCGTGTACTCGCTCTCTTCGTTATCGATTTCTTGCCGATTATTCACGAACTTCCCCTTGTCGCTAATCGTGCTCTTCACACACTCTGTGATCCGTTGTTCTTTCATATAATTTTTCATCTCTTTGTTAGTAGCGTGCTGCGTGTTAGAAAAATTAGATTTATTCAGCGAAGCTTTGCTATAATTGTGATTGCGTCTGTTAGTAGCGATCGATGATGTAGTATTCTCGTTAACGCTATTCCTGCCGTTATAGATGTTACGTTGTTCGGTATCAGGTTCGAAAGTGATTCGACGTGATTTCTCAACTATCGACGATCGAGATTTGTCAAGAGGGAAGTCATTGTCAGTGCCAACGGCTACTTCTCTCAGATAAATCTTTTTCACTTCGGTCTGGTGGTTGCACTCTTTACCGTTACATCGATATTGATTTCGGCCTGGAACGTTTGCAGGAAACTCTGATGGTTAAAACGTACAAAACTCTGCTTCGTTTTTCGATTTCTAAGACATTTCCGGCTAATTAGATTCGACGCTTTAACGTTACCGAGAATCAATCGTTTGACACGTAACTATAACCGCTTAGAGAAGTTTAGGAAAATTGAGCGTAAAGGCGCTTTAATCCGCGTCTAGTTAACTTTGATCGGTGCAAAGATATCGGTTGGCACCGATGTACAAATAGTTGTTTATTTTAGATATACAACTAAAAAGAACGCGGTGGTAGTTTCGCATCGATTGAATAACATCGATGTCGTTTGCCAATTGAAGTCATCCAGGTTGTTGAACCTTAGACAAATCTCAAGCAGACGTGTCTAACATCGACTCGTAGGTATGTATAGAACACGTTGATCATTTTAATGTCTTAGAACGATTTTTTTAGTCGGTTATATCGTAATTTAATCTGTAGAATTGCATGGAAAGTAAAACAAGATTGAGAGAGTAGAAGAGCTTAGACAGACCAGAAATAGATACGAAGTAGTTTACCTCGAACTTAAGTCCTTGGAAATTGTTAGATATTTGCTCATGATGCGAAAACAATTCGAACAAACGAGAAAATAGCGTGGAGCGTTGCCAAATAGAAACGAGCCAACTAGATTGCGTAGTAGGATAAAGAAGATATATCTTTGTTCGAAAGTTGCGTACCTGTTGCAGGTGGATTTGTATCATCTAAAGACAAGTCCACGGTAAAAGGATTATAAAATGATTTTTCAACGGCTGGCTCAGGTACAATAGATGTAAGAGGAGGTAGAGTTGCAAACTTCGAACTGCCATTCATCTCCTATTAATCGAACATCAATTTCGTTTAACGTTCGTTTCGTTTATTTTAACGCGCTATGTTGTTTGCAAAAGTATAAACCTTACCGGTTTACCCGGATACATTTTCGGCATACCAGGAGTGCTCGGTATCTGTGGTTGATCTTTGTCTACGACCCATTTTTCAGATCTTTTCCTACGTTTCGCAAATATTTCAGCACCTGTAAATCGATTACACATGTTGAAAAACGATGTTTCTTCGAAAGCGTAATAGAATATCGTTAATTCGGACAGATGTAACGATATAAAACCGTTAATACGTGTAAATTACCACGGCCTCTTTGATTGTTTAAATCGCGAACGATATCAAAGAGTTTCTCAGGATTCTTCGGTACTGGTTCGATATTCACTTCTTCTCCCAAAGCTTGAATACCGTGTATATCCAACACTTTTCCATGTGGGTTCATCATGCATTTTAGAGGAATTTTCTCCTATCGAAACAACGTTTTCAATTAGATACGGTTGTGCATAGTATTGGTATATTAGCGAGTACGATGATATTATGGTACACATATACATATACAATTACACTTTGTTAATGAGAAAAAAAAGAAAGGAGTACTTTTGCAAGGAATATATCGAAACCGTAGAAACGAGCGTTCCCTTGCATATCTATATCTCCCTAACCAGTTTCATTTTGATAGATATTTGAAACACAATTTACAGTAAATATTCGTAAAATTACATGTCACATAAACCGAGTTGTACAAATATTACAAACAAGAAAGTTCATCTCTCGACAGATATACGTCTATTAACTTTTTACGTGAAAGAAATTCCGCATTAATCAAGATATAAAGGTATAAAGTCAACCGCGCTGAAGATAAATTTAAACAATCCAACATAATCTTTAAGTTTGTAATACTTGCTTGTAATTATGAATTGTAGACGATTGAATATTATATATTTGTACAGTGGATTTGCTAATGCTACAGAAACCAAATGGAAGTTACTTTGTTGCTTTTCACGTTTTTAGATTACCGAATGTGCAACGCAATTTTTTACATTTCTGAAATGTAAGAATTTATTGACGACATAACGAGTAACAAATATTAGAGGTATATACGTATTTAGCGGTAATAAGAAAAGATTAAAATTCGAACTGATATATCTATCAAAATGATATTCGTTATTTCGTCATAAACGTCACGAAAAATATGTATGTAAAAATACGCACTGCAATTTCGAACACACACCACTTACTCTATGAACAGGTATCAAAGGCTCTTCTGCGTCTTCTACACCTGTAATTCATCGATTTAGACAATTGAAACAAATTTTAATAAGATTTATAGATATTCGCAACGTATCGCGCATAGGTGTGGGCTGAAAGGGGGTGTTGTTCATCAAATTCAACTTATTAATCGTTACACGCATATACGTACAGTATACACGTACTTACCATTGCCATCGTGAATCCATTTGACCGATCGTTTTTTTCTGTTCACATACATAGATTGACCTTTACTTTTCATATTTTTTACATCGCTCAACGAATGCGAAATTCGTCGGGCGAGCTCAACTTGATCCTCAACTGTCGGATGCGATGGCGCATAAAAATACGAAGACGCAAACATTTTTCCTGCGTGCAGAAAATTTGTTATATTTGTTATCAATTATAACACGACGACGTAAAGATATTATAAAATTTAATATACGAATATTTTGTATCCTTTTGGCAACTTACTATTTTTGGATTGCATAATTCCCTGCGAATCTGCAGCGGGTGTGAGTAATTTCTGCAAATTGACCGGTGTACTTCCATTGCTCTCCTTCGAAATAAAAATAAGTCAGGTTAATAAATATATTGAAAAATACGAAAGTTTATATAAATCTGAGAATGGTTTAAGAAGTACTGGGAATATATAAATACAATAACAGTAACGTACAGTATAATACATTACAATAGTATAATATATATATATATATATTATGTTAGTATATAGATCTGTGACGTTTATTTTTATTACGACGATCGCTAATTGTTTGGAATTCTTATCATCAGATTATATCGAATAAATTACAATGAAAGCAAACGTTCGTTTTTCTACTTTAAGTTTCTCTCCCGCCTGTTTAATAGAAGTTTCACATTGTTGACAGTTGAATGCGTTTTAGCTAAGTGAATGCATTGTTGGCATTTTCCGTGAAACCTTGTTGCAAATAGATTTTTGTATAGTACACATATTATTGTTTTCGCAATTCTTACTTTAGCTCAGTTATTCTATATTAATATGTATTTCATATAATATTGTAATAAAAGTTGCTCGTAAGAAATTAATACTTTAAATATATGTATAATAAAGTGTATGATTAGTATCAAAATTTATAAGAGTAAATAGTAAACTAAAGTTTGATACATAGAGTTATTCCTTTGTAAGAGATTAATTAATTATTTGTAATTTTAATAGTCTAAATGAAACCATATATATATATATATATATATATATATATATTGTATATTCATTATATTATATTCATTATATATATATATATATATATATATATATATATTGTATATTCATTATTCCAGAGCTGTGTATCTTAAAACGTACATATCTAACGAAACGAACTGCATTTGTAATAGAGTAATTTTAAAGAGATAAGATGGATGTAAACAAGCTGACGAATACAAACTGGGCAAGTTTACAGAGCCACGGTCACAAAGTTATTATAGGTTAATTCCATATTCAATAAATAGTACATATATGTACATGTATAAATATTTCTATTGTCCGGAAAAGTAACCACCAAATGTCTCGCAAGTACGAGAGAATCTCGTTTATCTTGAAATGTTAATCGTTGGACGATCATGTTTTGTAATACGAGATAAAGCGAATATAAAGTGAACACAAAGTGAGTATAAAGAGACAAACGCGTCTATTTAAATAACAAATGAATATCCTCAATTCTAAATAAATAAACTTTTCAAAAAATTCTAGTTTAATTTTACATTAAACAGGGCAATTTATGGGTCGTAAAATCTTGATTGCTTTCGTGATCAAGGCATAAAACGCAATTTGTCAATGGTAAAATGCGAATGATTTGTTTTCTAAACTGAATTATTAAAACGGCGTTAATCGCTTAAATAACGTACCTTTGTAATAGAGAAAGAACGAGGAGCAGAGGAGAAAGAGAATTCAATGTAAATATTTGTAAATGTATCGATTATCATCACTATGCTTAACACGAAGCTAAGTCATATTTAAAGAATCAAATATTAATTGCTATTATTAGTCTTAACAATCTTATCCGTACTGCAAACATACCAAAGACTTGGTTTCAGCGACCATAAAGTAAATACAATATACATACTCACCATATCGAAATGCAGTATTTTCGAAGTAAGATGCTCGAGAAAGTTCCTCTTCGCAGGATCGTGCCTATCAGAGGGCTTAAAACCACGGGAACGTATTACAACATTGTCCGCAGAGATGCTTCGTTGCAGGTAATTGTTTCCTTGTAAATTACCGTAATTCACACTGTACTGGTACTCTGCATCCTTTGAATTTTCGGACGCGACTCTGTACGAACTGTACGTGTTGCTCAAAACGTTCCGCTTCGTGTTATTGTGTCTGCCGAAATGGTAACTGTTTAGTCTATGTTTTCGCGCAAACCGTTCAATCTTCGTTATATGCTTTGCTTTCTTATAATAAATCGATCTTCGAAAACCAATAGAATAAAAATTATATTGATATTACTTCCGTAACTACTTTCAACGTAGTTTCACCGTTAAATGGGTGAAATTAAATTTTAAAGTTCCATTTCTGGTACGAAATAAACAAACGTTTCTTTTTTTCCATAACGAGTGCTAACGTAAATTTTAAATGATATTATTTTGACGATTGAGAAACATAATAACGTATAAAAGATTATAAAAATCATAAATGCCACAGTATAATTTATACGTATATTTAAAACGAACGTGATAGCACTTTCTACTTAAAATGTTACTTAACAATTTAGTACAAAGATCGGCTCGATGGTTCCGATTAATCAAGACACAGAGTACAGTTAGTAAAATTATGCGTAATACGTATTTATAAAAGAAGAAAGAAGAGCGAAACTGTGCAAGATTCAACGAAAATTCATCTCGTAAATGTTATTGTAAAATATTATTTGAACGAAACGCTTTTCAAGAAATTGAACGCATAAAAAATATTGTATCTTTATTTGTTTTATCATCCGACAAAAATAAAACTTTAATAAAAAATAAATAATGTATAGAAATGTAAAAAAAAGTATCGACAACAAATCCGATGTATATATGACATCGGATAAATCCGATTTCTTATCGAAGGAAATTGGTTCTCTTCCAAGCAGCCAATTAATTCCGCGTTGCAGTATTGGCAGCGGTACAATAAGGTTCTGTGCAAAAGAAATGCTAAATTTATCTGTTGTAACGTAATACGCAGTAACAGTTTGAGCGTTTGCGTTCGGGGTATACTACCAGTGCTGTATTTATTAGAAAGCAAGTTAATCGAAAAAATATTTAGACAAATCAAGACTAATTGTAAACGTAGAAGAAGTGAATCAATTAATATTTATAAAAGCTCAAATATCGTAGTATAAAGAATAAGGTAAGAGTCGAAAGAAAGTTGTTAGTAGAAGATTGTAGATAATTTAGTCGTAAGAAAAATAGTTTTATCAACGTTGCATTCGTAAATATAAACATTAATTAGAATTTATTAATATCAATGAATCATTGATGAAGTACTTCCGTTCGATTGTTTCATTTCTCGTCGAACTCTTATTATATTCCATGTTTGAATAATACTGTATAATTTTAATTCCGACTTGTATCTTCATACAATATCGATACGATAGGAAATAATTAAAACGAATTACTACATTCTTATAAAGCCTATAACACGAATTATTCTCAATTGACGTCAGATCGTAATTCCTTCGGAATCATGTAAAAATGTATTTGAGACGCTTTAGAAAATTTTTCCAATTTAACATCTTTTATAACTTAAAGTAATATTACCGTGTTAACATTCTAACTACGAATAACGTGATCGATCTGTTGCTTTAAATAGATTATTCGGCAGAAGTTCGAGTGTTTTAAAACTGAACGAATTATCGACGGGAATATCCCCACCGATCGAAAATAATGCTAATGTTTAATTCAAAGAATTTTTCATTGTCAATTATACGTGAAGAACAAATTTTCTACGATTAACGATATTACTTATCGTTTCCTAATATTATGCAATTAAAATATTTTTCCACTATCCTCAGGAATATAAAGAAACTTATCAATGGTTAACGTTAACCATTGATATTTAAAGTAATATTATTTAAAATTCTGTATACTTCAGACTTTAAAGACTCCAAAGAAGGGTATCAAGCGATACGTTGCCTGTTTAATCATCGAAGCATCGCACGATTAAACACAGTTTGACTGAAATTACATTTTCGTCGCAGGATATAACCCTAAACTTTCACAAAAAGTAAGAACGCGGTGAGAAATTCTTTTTTCTCGCTAATTTTCTATTTCTTCATAATTGCCTTTCGAAAAGAAAGAAGGAAATGAAAATTTACTTATCGAACGGTGCCCTCCTCATTTCGACGTTCTATGCACAGTTCGCTCGTTCCTTTCCTCCTTATCTTGAGGCGGTTTCCCTTTTCGCGACAATTCTTTTGCGAATTTACGTAACCCGCGAGCGTACTATACTCCGAACGAAGTGGACTGTACGGAAAGTGAACGAATCTCACGACGAAGGCTCCCTCGCCATGAAAGACAAAATCGCATCTTACAAAATGTTCCCTGGCACGCACGGACTTGGCCGGTTAGGCACACACAACCGCGGCAACTTCGTCAGCGCGGCACTTAGTGGCTAGCGGTCACCAGCATCGTCCGGTACTGGCTCATTCATGCCCGAGACTTATGGCAAAGGAACCGAACGCGGAACAGATATTTATTTTTATATCAAACAGATTATCATAAATTTCTTGCAAACGTGACGGAAAATTTCACGCTCCAGCTACATCGTTCGATAAACATTTGCTTTTTTTTCGATTCACCTACATACGTAACCGAATCCTCTTCCAATGGAGTCGCCCAAATGCTCAATCGTTCGAAGGACAAGCTCGATGCTTGGTCAAGCTTCCCTCGCCGCTTCTACCTTTATTTCTTAACAATCGAAACACTATGATTCTTCTTCCTTCAAATTTTTTTTTCTTATCTGTAACGTTCACTTGAATGAATTACTGCATAAGCACAGGATGCTTTATAATAGCGCCTAGCCGTCGCTATACCAACTTCCCGACTGCCTTGAGTCGTCTTCGGTAAAAATAGACTATCAGAAAGCGACACCTTAGAAATCAGTGGCTGTTGCTGTACACCACATAAGTTATAGCACCTATTCAATGCCGTCACAATTTCTCTTAAACAACTTTATCATCTTATCATAATAAACATTATCGATATGCAATAAACGATAGAAGTCGAAAAATTGTCTGACGAGAGATATCTCAGATAAATGATAATCTGTTTTTCTATTTGAAACGGCCGTATGTTAAACGTCAATTATCTATCTCATAATAAAATTTATACCTAGAAGATTGAAATATATCTTTGGAATAATACACATTTAAATTAATAAAAATAAAGTATATCGTTTTTAACTTTAGATCAATAATTACGTAATTTTTTTTCGTTATTTAGAACTATAAAAACATTTATTATACGATACATTGAATTCTGAAAAAGTATTGCTTCGTTTAAAATTAAAATTAATATCTATTTATTGTCGTATACATGTAAAATTAATTACATTTAATCCCAATCTTCACTATTGATATCTTGCACGATATCTGTATTTTCTTTAGGTAAGTCAATATCCTTAATGTCTTTGCTAATTTTTAGCTTTTTCCTTTTTGATCTAAAACGTTTTTCAGACTTTCCCTCATCGGATTTTATCCTCATATCAAAATCACTCTCATCGCTGCTTTCTTCTTTATCTTCTTTGCTTTTCTTTAATTTTCTAATAGTTGGTAAAGTATATTCAGCGATATCTTCGTTTTTCGTAAGTAGTTTAAGTTTCTGAGATTGGTGGATTTTTATCCAAGATTCATAGAATTTCGATAACGATGTACCTTGCACTTTTATCTTGTTCTCCCAGTTCTTTATCTCTTGCATATTTTTTAAATCCATTACGGTTTTATTACGTTCTGTTTCGATATATTTCCTGTTTTCCTCAATTTTATCTAACAGCTGTTTCATTTTTCTACAATAGTTTGATATGTGACATTTCTTTAAAAATGCCTTTAGCTGGAAACAAAAACGAGTAAGCGTGTAAAACCTCCGTTCGAGTGTCATATTTGCATTAATATAAAAAAAGTTCGATTATAACGAGTGAATTAAGATTAATACTGTCAACGTTCATTCGATAAAAATAAGAACATGTAGATACAGTACGTACTATTGAGTTCTGAAATGTTTATGGATGTTGTGTCTATGTAATTCTTAAATTTCAATATGAGTATCAAATCAGTGCTTCAAGCTTTTATTATCTTCATCATCTATTATGTATATACATCTATTAGTATACATACTATAATTACACTTTATCACTTCATCAAATGAAAACATCCATAATTAACAACGGACAATATTAATTTTAGTTTATTTATAGTATAATAGTATAATTTCGTTTATTTAATTTATACCATCTATTCAAATATAAATAATTGACTTACCTGTATTATACATGGTATATATAAATCCGGAAAATATACTGTATGACTATCTTTCGCAGCATTCTCTAAGATAAGCTTATATATTGAATCAATAACATTGTCTTTAAAACCATTTTCCTGTAATTGGGACTTGGACATCCTTAAGATACAAATGAAGGGTGTTGGCTTCATTGATACTGTCTTATGTTTCTTATTAAAATCGTAGGAATTTAATATCTGCAAACATAAAGAATCTTACAATATACAAAAGATTTAAATATTGTTATAGTGACGTCAATTGTAAATGGATTCATATACATTTAAATAAGGGTTTTAAATGAAAAAATGGAAAATGTTTTTGTTAAACGATGAAATTGGTGCTACCAACTTGCGTTACTTATTAAAATACTACAATTGATTTCTAAAATTATTTTTCATCTTTTCTGACAAAAAACTTTAACGCATCATACCTCTAATAAAAATGGTAATACAGGTATAAATGTTCCAGTTTCTCTAGAAATATCTATTAACATTTGTAAACAGTGAAATCTCAGGGGATAATATTGTGGCGTTGGTATTACTTTGATAGTTCCTATAATAATCTGTAAATACATAATACATGTTAAATATTTGATTGATAAAAAAAAATTATAACATTGAAAATAAGAGTACACACTTGTACAAGAGGATATAAAAGTGAATGTAACATGGAATCACTTTTTGATAAATTTATCAATTCTGACCAAAATCTCAATGAATTTATGTACTGCCAATTGTACACAGCTTGAAAATGTTCCTGTAATGCATTAGATATAGATTGATTTATTAATAAAACATAATATTAACAGAAAAGTATACGTTGTATTTTAATATAAATATTATTACCTTTTTTTTTAAAGTCATAGCATTTCTTAAATGAATAGCTAGCTGTCTAATATATAAGAAAGCGTGATTGTAAGCTAAATTAGTATCTAGCAGATACATTTCAATTAAAGAATGTCTCATAAAATTTATTGCAGGTAAAGTTGTAAGGGATATAAATTTAGAATTTTCAACATATCTTACATACATCGTCTGCAACATATTAATTTAAAAATATTAATTGTATTTCGCTATATTTTTATTATATATATTATAAATACCAATATAGTATTAAAATTCTATTTTTACCTTAAATAATGTTTCTAAAACAGATTCTCGATTGCTGGTCGCAATACGTAATATGCTCAAAAAAGAAACAACACGAACAGTTTCTTCTCCAGTTGACCAAAATTTCAATAAAATCTTCAATAATGGCTTAGTTAGTGATGAAAATGACTGTGTATATGGTAACATTTGATGTAAATGTTTTAAAAGGATTGTGAGAATATTAGACGATGTTACATTTTGTAAAATCTACAAATAAATACACATATATAGATACAATGATTAAAATCCACCATGCTCAATGTTTAAATATTAGTAATGGTATTTACCTTAATTAAATCTGTTAAATACGATTTGAGAATATTTTTTACTTTTCCAAACCGTTTAAGCTTATGAATTTGAGACTGAGTTTCCGAATTTAGTTTTAAATAGCGCTTAAATGCATCCGGTAAATACAGTATACACAGTTGTACAACTTCATTAAACACTAAAAAATATTTTAATTGTTGAAGTAGAAAACTCATTTATTCAATATTAATATTGAATGTTAAAAAAACCAACCTGCACCACCCTCTACTTTATATTGTAAGACTTCTGGTTCAGCAGATTCAGCTATAGTCTGTAACGCGGCATGGAAAGCTTCTACAGCACATTTAATCGTTTTAGATGATCTGCGAAGTTATATACAGACGCATATAGTACATATATACAAACTAATGCAACCGGTTTAATTAATAGCGGTATAAAATGAATTACTAATATAAAACAGTACTTGTCTTTTTGAATGTCTTCTTGCCATGTTTTTAATAATTTCAATGTGATTTTTCGTTTGTCCCTTATTTCACTACCTTGATCCATTTCATAATCACTCTCATCGCTAGCAACCTGAAATTTTATACATATGAAATAATATTTTTCTATCCCCTCTTATTTTTTATATTAAATAGTTCTGGTTTCATTAATATATGGAGATATTTCATTTTCATACCTCTAAACGACTACTGGGTATATGTTTTGTATCTAATTCATTTAATGAAGATTCATCGTCATCGTTAATATCATCATCCTCGTCCGATATATTAAATTCTAAAAGACTTTTATCATTTTCTTTTAAATATTTATAAAACTCAGGGTCTGTATCCTTCAATCTCATTAAAGATTTCTTATGTTCTACTGGATCCATGTCACTTTCGCTACTTCTAGCATCATCTTCATAGGTATTTTGACCTATCGCATAATATATAAAATTCTGTATAAATAAAATATACTTTTTCGTGACTTTTGAAGAAAATAAAGTAATATCTTTTTTTCTATTATATATTATACATATTATATTTTTTATAGGTATCATCTTTTTTTATAATATATCCAATGTATGAGCTTTTTCAAAAGCTAAGTATGTATAACACATGGTTGTAGAATATCTATGTTAATGATTAAAATTAAAGCGAATTATAGTATGTTATATTTTTCAGAGATGTTATACATATATAAAAGAAAGTTCTTTTTGTACATTACTAAGAATACTTAAGTACAAAAGATACAGACACTATGTCTTTATAGTTAATTACCTACAGCACAGAAAATTTTTACTTGTTCCTTCTTTAAAATTATTTAACTTACACAAACATTCGATTAGAATCATAACCACAAAATGAAGTATCGTTGCAAGATCATTATTAAAAAATTGACACAATATTTATAATTTAATATACGAATATTATACACGTATCACTCACGTATTTTCCTTACATAATTCAAATTCAAATTCCCTTTAATCCCACTTATTTTGATATATCTAATTTTCATAGATTATTCATAATTATAAATCATAATACTTATCAACGTTTTAAAGTAATTGTTTCACCAGTGCCCAAGTTCCAAATGTATCTTTGAGGTTAATGTATGATTTTGAATATTTTTAATCAAAATGATATAAAAACGCTATTGACTATTTACTTTATTTAATTGTTTCTTTCATTCATTAATACCTTGTTCATTATTATCATTGTCATTCATTACGTCGTCAAAAGTTTGATTAAAGAAGTCATCCATAGTTGCATCTTTCAATTGCTTTCTCTTCTTTGTAACAAGTTTTTTTGTTTTTCCCTTCACAGATTTTTCTCTTTTTATTTTCATGATTTAGCTGCAAGCAGAAACAAGCTGAACATAAGTTTATACATATGTATAAATAAATTTCAAGAAATAATATTGATACAATAAATATAACCTATAAAACTTCTACTTCTATTTTCTTAGTTTGACATTATGTTCTTATAAAATATATCATACGTACCATATAAGAATAAAAAGAAAATGAGAATACTGTTTATTTATGTTATATGATATTTTTGGTTTTTAGCTTAAAATGTTTACGATTCTAGCTCGTTTTAAACATTACTTCAACTTCCCACGTGTATAACTTGGTTAATCAATAACACAACATTTAATGTTGGTAACTGCAGGTACCTGACAGATCTTTTGATGTTGATAAAATAGAAACCATCCCTATCATCAAGTACTTTCAGTGATCTTTACTGACTGGACGAGAAGGAATCTTCTCAAAAAAATCTTTTTTCTAAAATTATCATCGCAACAAAGATATCTAATAATACATCTTCAATACGAATAAACAATAGAAGAAATAAATATATTCATTTTACTAAGGACGCGAAGTAATTATTTATTACCTCTTTGCACTTGTAAAATTATTATTCCATTTGAGTTCGCTTAATACAGATGCATTTATAATTACGTAATACTCGTATAATAGTTAATAAATTTAATAATATTTGAATTACAAATTAAGAAAATTTACTACTAAATGTTCGAATTACTATACCGATAATTAAGATGTCGTACATTATTATAATCTGTATACCTGTTTCTGGCAATCGCCATGTTCGCAGATTTTGTAAAATCTTGTTTGCAAATAACATGCTTTTTTCCTTAATATACTCTTCTATTTTAAGAAAGAAATACCTATATTTTAACAATTATTTGCTAAAGAAAAGAAGTCTTAAATAACTTAGTAGTAAGCAAATTCATTGCGTAACAAACTGTAGAAGAAATAGATTAACAATGTGTTGTGCACGTTACCTAAACAATATTAGTAGGGTCATGATTTCGATTACCACCAACATGGGATACTATCGATACGATATAATTTTTAAAACATTGGAAACCTGAGTTTAAAAAAGATGTTAATGTAACGTAAAAAGCTGATATATAACGAGTAATTAAGAAATAATTGAGATTAGGACAGTCACAGAACGATAATAATGCTTCGTTCATTGTTATCCTATGAGTTTCTCAAACAGTATACATGACATATGCATATATATTGTACATACATACATACAACTACGAAACATCGGAGACTTCTGTCCATTGGCTTTATATTTCTCTAAAAATCGCTGAATTTTTTTTAAATATCACACAATTTCCGATACGTAAACAGATTTAAATCTTCGTTTAAAAAGTAGGAAATGACCTTGAAGTATCGAAAAATACAAATAACAGGAATACCGCATTATCCGTCTGGCTTATCATAGGAGATTCTCATACGAACCAATTTTCACTAATGTTATCACTTATGCCGACTTATGGAATTATCGACAAGTTTCGCTTTTTTACGTATTTTATCCTACACAATTCATGTACGTGTCTTTAATGGGTACATATAAGAGCCGTTGAAGTGTACGTTTAGAAAAACACGGAATATAAAGATACAGCAACGTTGAGATAATTTTTCTTAAGATTAGCTTTTCTTCTTCGCGAAATATCAAATTGACATTAAATTTTGTAAATAAAATAGTAGTCTTTTACGTCAAAATTTGGAACAGAAGCTCATTTATTATTGAAAAGCGTCAAGTTTCGTTCATCCCGAGCAGTTGACGAAATATCTTCGAAAGTGCTGTTCATGATCTTACTACGGTATTTCTTTAAATAATTATTTACTTTAATTATAGTAAATAACCAAGGTAACCTTTGCTGATTTTTCTGTAGGCGCCTAATCGAGTAAATAAAGAAAGCGACAAACAATTCTTATTCGTCATTACGGTCCTTGAATTTGACGTTCATAGACGTCACAGCATATTTCCATAGCACAGTGAAAAATAAAACGTATCGACGATAGATAATAGAAGAAACGCTCGTTAAAATATATGGAATGTTTGCCAGAGAGATAGTTAAATCTACAGCGTTATCGTTAATTAAGAAATTAGTATGAAACCGATTGGCCGCTTGGATCTTCTATTGCGATTAAAGTACGTAATGATGTTATGATGTGTAGGACACAGAATTAAACGACATTTATAGAAAATCGATTGCTTCTTTAAATTTTGATAAATAAGAACTCACTTGACGCGGACCACTTGGATATTTTCTAAGTAAATTCTTCTGTAAGACACTCGCTTTGACAGAAAACTGAATAAGAGAAAAGATTCATAAAACGTCTAGAAGTTGTCTCACTTGAATCGAAAGACAAAAGTTTGTTACATTTATTCAAAAATATATATTTTATAAGATATAAATCTTTCGTTATTTTGCAACGAACGTGACAAGTGTAGCTAAAACTTAAAACTAAGAGAAACTAGATATACATGTACGTTAGCAAATATTGATTTATTATTTTTGATGTATGTTCGAAAGCCGTTTGAAAAACGCAAATCTATTTTACATTCCATTATACGTACGTATATCCTTTTCTGTTTAAAAATTAATTTTGATGTCGAGTTCAAAATGAGAATAACATCTTATAGCAACTTTATACGTTATGTGCAATTAACCGAAATATTAAATTTGGCATATGAAATGTACAAACAATCTTGCATATGGCAGTAGTAGTATAATTTATTGGTTTGCCCACTCTTGCGAGAATAATTAATGAGCGTTATGAAACACCCTGTCTGCCGCCAATGCAGCGTCTGACACACTGAAGGTTTGCATACAGTGGTGTATCATGCGTTTCCCTACTCTTATAAATTCTTTCAACGTATCTTTTATGACATCATTGTTTATCTGTAATATCGAAAAAACCATGTAATATTGAAAAAAATGAAAGAAGATAGCGATTTATAACAATCCGTGAAGTCTCTTATCGTCTGCGTTACGTTTTCAAAATATACAACATGCGCGTAAACTTATATTAGTTAATTATTGTCTGTATGTCGATTATGATTTCCAGAAAATATGGCAAAAAATTTTTGAGCGATTAATTCTTTTCTCTTAAATCGCGTGTATCTTTTAATCAACGTTCGACGATTTTAATTATAGTTTGAATTTGATTCAAGTGAAATTTAAGCTGTAAATTAATTAAAATTAAATTAAATTTGATTAGCTTATAGTAGATTAGTTACCAATGTACCTACACCATAGCTTTCGACGAAAATTAAAATAATATTTTTATCAAAGAATACGATAAAAAGAGAAGACACATGTGTAAATTTCATTACTTTATTGGTAATGCTTGCTTTTGAATGATCAATCCAATAGATGACACGAACGTCCAATAGATAAACATTTGTTGATCACTTCGTTCATAATACGAAGAGCTTGCGATTAAGATGCGACGTGTTGTGAAATTAAGACGTGTCGTAGAGTGCAGTTTAATTCCATTCAATCTTTATTTTTAGCAACCATCGATATATTTAGCATAGTTTAATTCGAATAAGATGCTATCTTCATTGTCGCGCCTTTACCACATACGGCCGTGAAAGAAACATCGCGCGTACATACTCACGTGTCCTCGGTTAGCTCGAACATACATATATAAACGATACGTGCACTCAGTTTGATGACTAAAACAGAATCGGATGGAGTTATAGCGCTTCACTGGGTTTACTTTGTTTCGTCGTTCAACAGGAATTATCTGAACGTCAAAGTGCAACGTACTATAGCAACGAACGAAATGAATATTTCCAAGGCTGATTTGATCAATCAGTTAAAACACACAGGGAAACTCTGGTATCTTGTTAACCCCTATGAGTCAATTTTCGAATTCCCACACGAAGTTCCCGATTATCAGCAGCAGGTAACCACATTTATATTTTATAATAATATAAAGCGCGAAACGCGTCTCGTTTTACCGTTGATCCCGCAAAATTATTTATATAATTAACGAATGGTAAGTTTTGCATATTTTTGCGTTGAATTTTAATACGGTATTCGGTAAAGAAGACAAAATTTCGTATGTTACGAAGTTTATGAAGTAATATGTAGATACATACAAAATAATATAAACATTGCATCAATTAAGATAAGATAAATGTATACGTAGGTATGGTTACCATTTTTGGCCCTTATCGTATTTGAGCATATTATACTAGCCTTTAAGAGGAAAAGATTCCGCTTGAACGATCAAGTGACTTCCTTGTCTCAATGGATATTGCATGAAACTAGCCGGTAAGCATAGGTAATTTTTGAAATGTATCCGCAATTACCACCCTTCGCGATTAAGAAAGACAAATTTTAAACATTGATACGATTATTATGAAAATAAAGTGCAACGATAAAGTGAAATCTTTCTTTATGGATTTCAATGGTAATAAAAGAACCGTCCTATTATATTTACGTATATCGTTTTAGGAATTACAAATTGCTTCATAATTATCATATATAAAACATACCGATTTACAACTTTTTGATAACAGCATCTAAAACATTTCTATTGCTTAACAAGTACACCATCGAGTACAATTTCATTTTATATTTATTTAAACGTAGATATAGTAGCACGGTATAAGATACGAAAAAATCCAGTCCAATCCATCCAGCCCAATGAAACAAAAATCAGATTTTCTTAATGGCGAATACATATGTATATGATCGAATCGTTTAAAGATACGAAATCTATTTACATCTTACTGATCTTAATGCGTATTTTTAATTGACACGGTACTTGGTGCATTCCCGTTGACGTGCGCTACAAAACGATGTATGCTTTTATACGGTCTAGTAATCCTTAATACTAGGTCTAGTAATGGCATCAAAATATATTACCTGTCATCTTATCCGACGTATCATCGTATCTTTCGACCGAAAATCCCGATCAAACTTTGCAAATTAATAATAACACCGAAATAAGTTCGACTTCTTTTTTGTAAATGAATTATCTGCTAATTAACGTCTCGACGATGAAGTGGGTGGAATCACCATTCGATTCTAATATCTTCAACGATACCTTCCAGTACTCTCTTCCGTGGTGCCGAATATTACGCGTACATCGTAATTTACGAGAGATGTCGCTGGTGGAATCTGCCTTGGAACTCGCTATGGACTTGGTGTATCACTGCCGTGGGGGTGGATTTCTGTTACTATTGGGTTCACCGCAGTAACCACGGTTAAATTCCTATCCAACCATGTGTGTGTGATTGTGCATCCTCTACTTGACAAATTTATAGTGTTTCTCGCCCGTTTACAGAGATACACTTTTTATGGGCTCAGCATCAAGTGCATCATAGCAGCGAAGAATTCAATCTCGCGGTTGGTCTGCGGCAATCCATCTTGCAACACTGGTGTAATTTCGTAAGTATCGCTCGTGTTACATATTACAGATATGTTCCACGCTACGAAATGAAAAAAAAAAAAAAGAAAGGAAATTCGATGTTTCGCATTTCGCGTTTTTTTTTTATTCATATGTAAATGAACCAACAATGAAAGAAAGAATTTATCAAACGTTTTTTTTTTTTTGGCAGCAAAATTGAAAGATCTCGAAATTTTTGCCGAAAAGGGTATGGATCTCTGAATTGTTGTAACACTAAAAAGAAACACACACACACAAGCTTATATCACTTATATCGTTGTAGACACTTTTACACTAGTCAGCAGGATGGACAAGACAAGTCAAGATACTGTTTTTTTCTCAACAATTTTACGGAACTAACTGCGTCTTGGGAAATTGAACAATTATTTTCGTGACTCAAATCGCTGTAAATGCGAAGATCGAAACCTCGAGGTGAACATATATTCAACGAAAATTTCGCGATGCTTTAATTTTGCTGTTAATCACATCTTTGTAAATTACATCTTACTGAAACATCAAAAACATATTCTATCGATATGACGTAATTTTGTAATTACAAATAAATAATCTCGCATAAACATTATAACGTTATAGCATAAACTTACTCTAAAGATAAAATATCGAGTATATATATATACGATATAATAGTAAAGTATCGAGTTAAGAAGGCATGCGTTGATATTAGAATATGAGAATCGAAATATGACATTATCTTAAAAAATTAGCAAATGTTAAAAATGTTATTCCACGCTATATTATAGAGATACATGTGTGTAATCTGTTTACAGATGTTATATTTGCCTCTTGCATTATTTATACCGCCATCGCATTTCATCGCACATAATCAGTTTAATTTAATTTATCAATTATGGATTCATACGACTGTCATTGATGATCTTGGACCGTTCGAGTTAATATTCAACACACCAAAACATCATCGTGTACATCATGGTAAAAGACAGATGGGTTTTATATTATATTAAATGATATTGTTAATAATCATTATTACGATTATTATCGACTACAATTATTATATATCGTTGATAGGTTGCAACTTATATTGCCTGGACAAAAATTACGGTGGCGTTCTCATTATATGGGATAAATTATTTGGAACATTCATGCGAGAAAAAGAAAAGGAAGAGATAATTTATGGCTTAGTTGTCAGTGCTCAATCTTTTAATCCCCTGTATTTACAGGTAAAGCCATATTTGTTTAGACCGTATCTCTTTTTCTAACCGTTAATGAAACGAACGATCATTCTGTTACATAAACTAACAATCAGTTATGCAAATGTGTGTTCGATTGACATGATTTCAGAGCTAATCTATATTTTAATGAACTGTAATAATCTATACTTTAATTCGTTCGTATATCGAATATTTTTAATTGCACCGATATGAAAATTACAAATTAAATTATTTATGCTTGTATGTAATTTACAATAATTTTGCCTCTAATATACTAATGCATGTTGTTTATAGAAATGCATGTTTGTTCAATATACGTTCAGATATATTTAGCCCAGTATATGTAACACATTCGTATATAGCATAACGATTTCATTTGTTAATATAAAATATAATAATTTTGAATTTTTATAGACATTTTACACTTCAGAATTAATTAAAAAGGTTATACGGATGTCAACTTTTATGGACAAGTTAGGTGTTATCTGGAAAGGTCCTAGTTGGTTTCCAGGTATTCCTCGCTTAGGTCTGGATAAATATAAAATTAATGTAAGTTTTATATTTTATACACTTTTACATTGTTGCGACGTTTGCATTATCATCGGTATTACATATCGTTACTGTTATTATTAGACTCGTCTCACAAATGTATTTGAAAAAAGTACTATCTCCTGTTGTACACTGCATTATTTTCTGATACGTTACCAACAATATTTTATGAATAATTCAACCGATAGAAAGAGAATTAGATTGTATGAAAGTACCTGTATGAAAGTAAAATGAGCTCGCTGCAAACGTTCGGACGCATCATTAAATAACATTTACGAATATATAATTCGCTTTTAAGAATACTAATGGATTTATGTAATTGGTATATAACAGCGAATGCCGATATGACACAGGTACTAGTTTGAATCACCAACAAGACCACATAAACCGGTTTGGTTTTACTATGGGTATTCTTCACCACATGACCACTGAATCTCATAACCATAAATACATTTATCTCAAAGCACGTTTATGGTAATAATATCATTGTCATTATTTCCAATAGGTTACATCTAGGATTAAATATGATAATTATATACCGCAGTGGCAAAACATTTACGTAATTATACACTTTTGCCTAGTTGTTTATCATCATCTTCAAATATACGAGGAAACACAGGTGAGGATCGTAATAATTTAACTATCTTTGTTTTGTTATATGCTCAAACGTTGTACTTGTCCATTTTTATAATATTAAATACTTTTCTATATAGGATTTAAGGACCATATCATCGGGATTTATCGTTATTAATAATTTGCTTGCTCTTACCACTATTGGTTTACTATTTGATAAATCAAAGTATGCTGGAATTTTGGAATTCATTCGATGCCTTATTTATTTAAGTTTCTCCAGAATATATTGTTCAATAAATTCATATATCTATTATGTATATGTAACTTCGTTTTGCATTTGGATCTTACATTTTCTCCATACAGTAAAATCAAATTTTACAAATGTGGGAAGATATAGAAATTAAAAGAATGTTACGGAGCATAATGAAAATATTTACACATGAATTGCGTATTTACACTACATATGATTATTTTATCACATTGATATTTATGTGATAAATAATACATTATTCGATATCATTGTTGTACGTATTTCACAAACAATAAATATCGTGGAATGTAGAAATTAAGTATTTATTGATATGACCGTGAGGGTTTATCCACAGTTATCCTCGTTTGAATAAAAAACTAGCTGTGTCCTGTACATAGGCATATTCGCAATTCTACAAAACAGTTTTCACAATTAATATAGAAACATATAGATAATGAAATGTCTTTCGTATTCAGTATTCTTTCATTTCAAAGTATTATATGTTAGTTACATAAAAAAGTTGAATAAATTATTCTACAAGCAATAAGAAAATAACATAACTTTCTTAACTGCTATATATATACTGCTGTTATATATGAAAAAAGTCGTGAACAAGATCTATAAAACTTTGATTTATAATAATCAGGTTTCTACCTGAACTTACGTCATTGGCCTCCTTTAAATCTTTGATCCATCGCGATTTTATTTCCAACAGGTTCCCTTGGTTCTTTGAATTCTATAGAAACCACAAAAAATAAAATTTTTTCTTACACTCAATGTACTTGTTTCATCATTGCATAATGAAAACATTTGGCAATTATTAATAAAGCAGCTCATCAATTTGTCATCATCTCATCAATGATTTCTAAATATGTTCTAGATATCGACATTTTGAACAACTTTTTCCTATACATGTAACCGCCAGTCAGCCTTAGTTTCTGAAATATACATTGGCAAACAGATTGTCGGTACCGCTGCAGTGAATTATGCGTGTAATTGTGCGTGTAATTGTGCGTGTAATTATGCATCTGTGGCGGTCTACGCGTAAGTACTGCTGGCAGCCCTGAGGCGGACGAGTACAATAACCGAAGCAACAAATACAAAAACCAACCGAAACCTAGCTCTTATCATTTGTTTATAACGCGAATGTATAATGTTCAAAATGTTAATTTCCACAACATATTCAAAAATCATGGAAATCGACGAGGTGGGTCTCTTTATAAATAATTACCAAATATTTTTTATAAGAAATTTTATGACAAAGTATTTGATTGGATTAAAAAATTGGAAGCTTTAAAATTCCTGAATTCTTTTACGTATGCAACAGGTTTAGATACCCGTTGTTCAAAGTATGTTTAGAATGCGGGATGTCAAGTGTTTAAACGGCATTGTTGTCTTGAATATGTGCCTTGCAGCAGATTGTTCCGCAGATAAAATTTATAAATAGTTTTATGCGTTTACTTAGGTATATGCAAGTATTGTACAGAATGTTACAGAGAAGAAGTTACAAGATTTTGCGAATTTATAGCAATCATCGTTCCTGTTTCGTGCAAAATCAATTTGAAAGTTACAAAATATTTCAAAGTTAAAGAATATTGTACTTTTTCTTTACGCGTGCGAAGAACTAAACTAGACAGGATGATTCGAAATATATCTGCTATATGTATTTAAAAGTGGAGTGAAACGACGTACAATCAGGTAAGTGGGATTATACAATTTCAAGTAGGATAGATTATAATTTTTGTTATGTTTATTTTTTACGAAATTACAAGATTCCAAGTTACAAAAATGTTAGAATACATTCAATTACCTAAAATCTTATGGTTTTCAAATGATCCTAAGTATAAAAAATCACATCTTTTAATTCATATTTATGTTCATGTTAGGTAAAACAATGTGAAAATTGAACAAACTTTATAATTCACTCCGTTTGCTAGAATACTTGATACTTACTCACTACAAAAGACGCTCAAAGTTGATGAACTTCGATACATCATTCAAATGAAATAGCTTAACACACATACACATATCATATAAATAATCTCTGAGGAACGTAAATATTGACAGTCTTCTGATTTTTATCATTATCTTTGGTATTATGCACACTCACGATGTGTCGGTGTATACCATAAGCGAGTACCTCAGGCTAAAGAATATCAACATCAAGTAAGTTATGAATCATGATTAAGGAAATAAATATAAAAATTGTGTAACGATCGATTTCTGCAGAAACTAATATGGATAGAAATTATATTTAGAAATCAAGTCAGCGACTGATAAAAATAATAAAGCCATTAATTGTTTAATAATGAAACTATAGCTATTATTAGGAAGTTAAAGTAAGTAGTATTATCCTATAATACTATTCTACAGTAGAAATATCTCATTTAGGCCTGGACGCTCCAACCGTATAATAGTTTGCATAATTTCTATATTTAATACAATTAGTTCTCAAATAGTTTCTCTTATTTGAGAGGGTATTCTTCCTTTTCTAAATGATACAACAAAATGAACATTGTTAATGTTATATAACAAAATTAAAAAATATATTCTTAAAATTTTATAAATATCAAATTTATGTTTTTGTTCCTTTTTTTTACAATCGCATGCAACAGATATTGTTATGAATTTATTTATAATTGTAGATATTTATCGTGCAATCGATAAAGAAATAATGTACAATTTTAAAAGTACAAGTAAGTTACTTCCATTACTTCGTTTCACTTTTTAGCTATCAATCAGTTTTTGTTACAGCTCTTTAAAATCGAGAACATATTCATAGGACATACTTACAAAAAATACAAAAACACATGTACGTATGTAGCGTGTGAAACAGGTGAGAGAAGATGTACGAATGCTTCTAAGAGCGATGATTTATTTTTAAATAAAGGATGCAAGGAACTACCGAAAAAAGGCCTTCATGAATGTTGAATGTATTTTGTATTTCTTCATTGTTTTCTTCATTTTATTTTACAATATTTTGTTATTTGCGCGTATGATTTTGCCTTTATTAATTACCTTACGTATAGACAAAGTTATTGCTCTATTATAATTGAAGTTCTATCAAGTATGTTATCCAAGCAACTATCAATTGCGATGAACATTGGGGTTTCAATAAATGATGATATTATTTGGTTCATATAGATTTATATTTTCATCGATGAAGAAAGAAACAGATTATGAAGACAAATGAAAGACATGGTTAAAATTTTGTCGTAACATAAAATTCGCACGACCGATAAAATACATCAAATTTATCGTCAGCAAATAGACGAAACAAAATTTCGTAATTGTTTAAAATTTCGCATACAAAAAATGTCTACAACATTTGCACATATGCATCATATATTACGTAGAGAATGCATTCTCTTGATAGTTTTCTCCTAAAACCTTAAATATTACGGTTCGTATATAAAATTTTCTATTTAATTAATATATTTGTTCTTTCGTGAACACTTGCAATTAAGATTAACGAGTATTAGAGATCGTAAACGTTTCTGAAAATCAGTATGCAATATAAAGTGTTCATATAACTGTCAACACCTTAAGAAAGCGTAGTCACAAAGACACGTTATAATCGAAAATTTACAAAACATGACATTTTATGTAATAGTATTATCATACAAGTAGGACAATATGAATAACATTTAAAAGTACAATTTTGCAATACAAACTTAATTACTACAAACAAACGTGAACAATGAAGCAAGATATTCGTAATTATTTAAACAATTAAATCGAAAGCAATTACATTCTAGTACGGATTTAATATGAAATAAGTAAGCGTCATTCGTATTCCTATCTCATTTTCATAACAATCCTATATTTTAAAGATCATAACTATTCGACTTAAGCATCGTAAAACAAGTTACGTATTCTTATAAAACATGGCGTAAAATAAAGGTAAATGCATTAATATCTTGCATATGCACAGCGCGCAAGTATTTCTTTAGTACATCATTTTTCATATTATGCTGTATACGTAAAGCATTTCAACTGGCTCGATAATACATCGTTGTAGCCTTAAGAACCAATGTTGTAACAAATTCACTTTGATGGTCCACTATCTGTAACGAGATAACGAGTTTAATATTCAAGTGCACGATATGTAACGAGCAACATCTACGGATATAGATACACTACAATAGGAGGACAAATTTTCTCAAATATTTTTCATTACAGATCGTCCATGAGAAGCGTAGCCGAACGTTATTAAAAACGACTGTATCTCTTTACGTAGGAAAAAATGATATGTGAAGTATAAGAAAAAAAAAAAATAGAACAGGTTGTATCGAGCTATTGTCTGAAAGAATTAAACGCATCAAAGTAAAAATCTCATAGTGTTCGGATATTAAAATTACTCCTTACAAATATCCGCTCTGACAATGCGTATTTCCGAAGATTGTTCTTGAAAATTCTTAAAGAACAAGCGTTCGAATTTTTCAGAATGTTTTAAGGATCTTTAACAGACCTAAGACAGTCGTAACAATACCCGTACGAAGCGGTTCTTCGTTAAAAATTAGTCGTTCGAATAATCGTACGAGATTGGCCACTATAACGTGACGATAAAGTTTAACGGAACTGAGCGAATGAATAAAAATCATTCATATACTTTTTATTCTTGAACCAATTATCCAATATTTCGACGATAAAAATTTAGCATAGCTCTGTGTGGCTAATCTTAGTTGTACACTTATGTAGAGAGCGTTACTATCGCGCCAAGGATTAGAATTCACGCAATTTTATTGGCGATGACACAAAGTAAAGGGCTAAAGATAGTACACGCTAAGATGACTACAGTATAATAATAGAATCGATAACTACGTTGTCGAACATGATCTTTTCATATGATACATACCTACGAAAATATTCCTATGTATTAGCGCTTGGTGTTGTCCTCATTTTATCACTTTTATCGGTGTCCACCGTTTCTGACCTCTGCTCTAGAGAATTGTCCGACGTGACGCCATCCGAATGATCATCATCGTTGCTTGGCCTCTCACGACCCTCGGCATCTTGCGATTCCAACAGAGGCATATCTAGAGAATCCGAAGAAATACGCCTAACGCTGCTTGCATGTTCCGCTACATCCGACTGCATTTCCTTCGCATCTCGCACGTTATTCAACGAGTCAGAACTTAAGGAAGGAAAGTCCAGCGTGGTTTTCATTTCTAACGAATCGGAGCTTCGACATAACGGGTGATGCTTTTTATCCATATTATCTTCCAGCTCGAGAGAATCCGTACTCGTTTCCATAACGTTGCTCTCCCTTTGCAGAGGTAGTACAGTTTCCGGTTCCTCTGGCTTCGAGATAGATTGCACACCAGCTTGAGTTTCGATTTTCTCAACGTCCGTAATTTCGATTTGCGAAATGTCCTCCGTCGTATCATCCTGCCGATCAAATTTCTCCACGTTCGACTGAGCTATTCGTATGATCTCGTCGATCTCTTTTATTCTCTTCTCGTAATCATCCGACCCCGACGTGCTTGCGTTGAACGAGCCAGCCGTACTTGTATCGATCCTCGTTCGCGGTAGACTTTCCAATTTGTACTTGTTCTCGGGACTCTCGTGTTCCAGCAAGTCCTCTTCCTCTCTGGCGCGTAATTCGATTAAGTGCGCTTCCCTGCACGCTTTTTCCAATCCTTCGAAATCCTTCAACGAGGACAGTGAGATATCGTCGCCGTGACCGGATCGGCTAGTCATGTACCTTCTTGGAAGACTACCGTTATTAACGGAATCATGCGAACCGCATTGTAATCTTTTCGAATTTTCAGCAGCGACGGCGCTCTCCAAGTGTTCGAATTCTTGCAACGAGCTCAACGACACGTTATCGTGATCGGATGGTCTAGTGAAATACTTTTTACCCGTTAAGACATCGTAATCGGGGGTGCTTCCAAAGCTACCGCGCATACTACCCACGCTTCCTATCGATTCTTTATGGCTACCTAAACTTCCAAATCTACTACTGCCAGCTTCAAAGTCGGTAATTTCCTCCTCTTTGATATCTTCGAGAGGGCCACGATCGTATTCGATATCGTAGACTCGAGGATCAGCATGAAATTGCATTTCTATCCATTTCTTGCCTCCTTCGTATTGCTCTTCGTCCGAATACGACTGCGAATACTGATCGTCGTTTGAAACTTGGGGTGGACTTTCTTCCGACTCGAAATCGAATAATTCGTTATTTTTCGATGTTTGACTGGTCGACACTTGCGAATCCTGTTTGTTTTCGGTTATAAGATTTTCAAGATCCCGATCGTACTGTTTGCTACTCGCTTGCGGAATGGAACTAATACGTATACTTTTACCTTCGGAATCGTATTCTTCAGCCTCTTTGCCGACTTCTTCTATAACTACAAAGTCATCGATGATATCAGGCTTGTCAACCATCTCGAAAGAATCGCTATCCGGTGAATGACGGTCTGATTTCTCCTTTCCTACGACCGTATCGATGGACACGACCGATGTAGAAGACGTCGACATACTTGTCTGCTGTATTATCGATGGCGTGGACGTCTGCATGGACATCTCAGGACTTTCGCTGGATACTCCTGTCGCAACGTATTTTTGTTCCAAGAGCTCGGACTCTGTCGTCGTCGGCACGTCCAACGTTACTTCCTCCGTGTCCTTCTCGGCTGTTCCCGCGTCAAAAGTTTGGCCCTCCACCTTTTCGAAGGACCATTCGATCTCCGACGTAGTTTGAGTGGAAATCACTTGGGTGCATACACTCTGTACACCGTCTTCGGAAACCCGTGATGTCATTATATCTACAGATTGAAGAGTACCGGGTGCCGCGGTCAAGGTAGACGTAGCGAAATCAATTCCCTTGGCGTCTTTCGTCGTCAGTTCCTCCGTGGATTCGATCTCGAGAGCAGCGTTATCGAGGACCTGTGGGAAAATCATTTCGGAAGATCGCTTCATACGGCAAGGTATACTGCTATAGATGTTGTCTATTGGTTCGTCGATCGGTATGTCACTACCCGAAGAATCCGACTGTTCGGTGTGTTCTTCTTCCAGAGCACCATCGAGACGCTCTTCCGCTTCTTCTTTCTCCGCATCAGTTTCGGAAGGCACCAACGTTTCCGACAATTCACTGGTACTGTCGATGCTACCGAGGTGACCCGAACTCAAAGACGTCAGAGATTTCATAGACTCGCGCGAGCTCATCGTGGTGGCTGCGGTATGGTACTCCTGAGAGGTTGGTTTCGAAGAGGAAGAATGCTCGATAGACATCATCGCAGTTTCGTATTCCGAAGCCGTCGCTGAAGGTACGCCACAGGAATGCAAAGCCTCTACGTCGGAAGAACTAGGTCGACTGCCACTACCGATCTCATAATCGCAAGATTGGTAATTACTACTGTCGCCGGAACTAGAACCAAGATCCGCGTCGCTGTCAGATGCGACGTGTTTAGAACTTCTACCGGGTTTCTGGCGTCTTCTGAGTACCGGGCGTGGCAAAGCCAAAGAAGAACTTTCGTCTTTATTGTCTATGTCTGAGCCTGACCTGCTGGCAGGTACAGGGCTAGGACGTTCTTCCTCGTCGTCTTTCATATCTTCGTGGACGGTTATTGCAGCAGTCTCTACATCATCAGACTTTTCGGTTTTAATCACAGGTGTGTCTCCTTGTAGATGTACCGGTTCTTCGATACTACTGGAAGTAGATTCTTTCAATTCCATTTTACTTTCTGTACTATCTTTTGTTTCGTACGGCATCGATTTATCGATAGGAGATTCGCTCTTTACAGCTTCGGTATCCGATTCGTGCGGTTGTTGTTCAGGGAACGACGGTGTGTATAAAAATGGTAAATCGTTCGGAATGGATTCGGGTTGCAATTTAAATCGGAACTCTGAAGGGGAATCTTTAATTTGAATCACAGTTTCGCTATTTTCGCTTAATTCCTCTATCAGGTCTTGTTTCGCTGCTTCTAAAGATTCTTTCACTTCGGCTATCTCTTTTTTAACTACCTGATCTAGAACGGTTATAGCGTATCGTGCACTTAAATCAACGCTAGCGAGATCGTCTTTCTTTATTTTAAAGGCACAAGTGTCGGAAGGAACTGTCGTGGATCTTCCAGGCTTATCGTGTTTCTCCGTAGCTTTCTCCATATGCCTTTTATAGTCGTCGCCTAAGGGTTTCATCTTCGACAAATAAGTTTCCGTCCATTCCTTTAATACGTCCACGCGTATTGGTTTCTCAGGGTCCGCTGTTTCTTGCGATACTTCTTCCTCCTTTAACGATCTCGTCGTTGTTTTTTCCAATTTCAGTTCAATTGCTGACTTTGAAACGATTTCCTCGCGTTTGGAAGTTTCAATAATCGAAGACGCGTCCTCTTTAGTCGCTTCCTTTCGACTTTCTCCCTCCAAAGATTTCTCCGTCGTAGTTGCGGTTACAACGTCTGTACTTTCTTGCGAAGCGGACTCGTCTACTCGTAAAATCTCTCGCTCTTCCGCTTCCATCATCCGTTCGCTAGATATTTCTCGTTGAATACTCTCGATGTATTCTTTGATAGGCGTCTTCGCGTCGTATTCTCGCTGTAACGTGTCTACCAACTCCTGACAACTAACGTCCAATTTGTTTTCCACCAGTTCGCTCTCAAAATCTTGTTCGCTGACAGGAATTGCCGTTAATTTCGTTTCACCGGCCGAGGAAGCCGTACTTTTATCGCGACCATTGTCCGCGACTGTCTCTTTCGTCGATTCTATCACGCTAATCTCTTCCGAAGATTTAGTACCGGATTCCTGTTCGTGATCCGTCGATCCATCCAACGAAGATAATCGTTCCTTTTTCTTCATCGACTCGTAAGCTTCCAACTCCTGGTTGAAGATCTGTGACGGTTGTAGCGTTTCTGATATTTCAATTTTCTCGTCACCGATCATCCAATCGACAGGTTTAATTTCAAGACCGCGAACTTTCGGTTTCAGGGACACCAGCGGAGGACTTTCGATTTCGAAACTGTCCGCTCTTCTCGTACTTATCGTCGGCAGATCTTTCTGCATCGGAATAGGCTGAGAAGACTCCTGTACCAAGGAATAATCTATATTGGTATCCTCGGATACGGTACTAGGACTTATCGTTATATCCCGTTCTTGATCCATCTTATCGAACGAATCCATTTCGACGCTTTCGTGCAACGACGGGATTCCCCTACTTGTCTGCTCGGATATTTTATGTTCGTCCATTTCTAAAGAAGGCACGTCAACGGAATCTTCCCTGGATTGACTGTCTACGCCAGGTTCGAGAATTTCCAGAACTCTGGCACCCGAGATCTCCGATACGATCTTATCCCTAGGCAAACTAACGTCACTCTGGAAATCTCTTTGTAATTCCACTTGACTGCTCGACTTGGTGAATCGTTGTTTCTCAGATTGCGGACTCGAGGTTGGTTTCGACACGCTTTCCAATTCGTTCGTATCGAGGTCGATGGTTTCTTCGAAATCTATTTGCTCCGATATGCTGCTAGGGCTCATGGTAATGTCCCTATCTTGCAGTTTAGCCTGAGACGAAAGAGGGAAACTTTCTTCTTTTTCGTGCGGAGATGATTCTTCGTCTTTAGTTATATCTTCGCTGACGCTTATACTGTCTCTCGTAGAACTTTTGTCCAGGGATTCTTCCTGCATCGATGACCTGAGTCTCGGTGATTCCGTTAAACTTTGATCGATTTTCATTTGTGCCGCTTGCTTGTCCATCGTTTTCCTCATGATACTTTCGAACTTGCGTGTCAGATCGTCAGCCAGTTTTTCGTCATCCGTTTCAACGCTCTCGCTTATAATTTGCTCTAGATATCCTTTGTTAAGTAGTTCTGCCTTCAAATCCGCTGCCGATTTTTCTTCGATTTCCTTTTCGATCGATTGAATCAAAGTCTCCGCTATGGTACGTGCCTCGATCTCCTTAAACTTCAGCCGTTGCTTTTCCTCTAAACTTTCTCTCGGCGTTGTTACTTCTTCCTCCATTGCTTCGCTCGCTTCTTCTTCCTTCGATAAGTCTTTCTCCTTCCTTTTCCTCTCGCTTGGAACAAATTGAATAACGTCGAAACTTTCTTTACTTTCTTTACGCGATTCTCCTTGCGCCAGCGTTTCGATGTGATCCGAATCTGCAACTGGTTTAGATATCCTTTCCGTCGCCGGTTTCCCTTCTACCGTTTCCACCTCATCCTTCTCATCCCTTTTTTCACCGATATCTTTCTTTATCCGAATGGCTACGTCAGCGTCGCTTTCTCTTAACAAGCTACTACCCGCCTCACGAGTCATAACTCCCTCCTCGTCGGATAATTTCTTGAACATCTCTTCCTTCTTCGTTTCGGTTCTCGATTCGGAGGCAGCTGCGTCTATTATTTCTTGAGTATCTGTCAAATTCATCGACAACTTTTGAATCGCGGTTTTATCTAATTCCTCGTGTTTACTTTTCTTCTCCTCCAACGTCTCGGTTGGCGATTCTTTTTTTAATTGCGACTCCGACGATTTCTTCCTCTCAACGCGCTCTTTCTCCTCGAGCGTGATTACTTTGTCCCTACCGTTTGAAATCTCCGAAGACACCACTTCTTTCTTTTCTGTCGTAGTGGAAGATTTATGATCGATCTTCGAAGTGACGGTCGCAAATTCGCTCTTCGCGCTTTCCATATCCTCGAACATTTTGAAAGCTTCCTGTGGATCGGTGAAAGATTTGGAGAACGTTTGCGTTTCGCTCTTAGTGGTTAAATGTTCCTCCAATTTTGAAGTCACCTCTTCGCTCGATTTTTTCTCCGTTATCGTATACGATTCGCTTTCTTTTCTGACATGCGTATCCTTCTTTCCAGGTTTATCCGATGTTGGCTTGACGTCTATAACGCGTTTGGGAATTCGAGATTCGAACTCTTTCTTCTTAGTGGTCGGCGAAATTTGTTGTTCCTCCGTGCTTAATTCCTTGTCGCTTTCCACTTTACTCGCCAGCTGTTTCAGCTCCGTTATACTCTTCGGTTTCGTTTCCTTTTGTATTTTGTCTTTATCTATCTTTGCCGTTGAAACAGGAATACGCGACTCGAATTCTTTCCTAACGTGCTTCGTTTCCATCTCGGTTAGTGTCTTCTTATCGACCGTAATTTCTTCTCTCTCCTCTTTTCTCGATTCTTCTCTTTTTTCTTGAATTTCTCTGTCTTCGAGCTCTTGGGTCGATTCTGCAACGGGAGATACTTTTTCCGATTTTTCTTCTTCGATCGACGTTATCTCCTTCTTCATCTTATCCTCGATTTCCATTCCCATTCCTGTTTCTCCTTCCAGAAACTTTTGCATCTCTTTTCTGATATCAGTTGTAAACGTAATTTCTGGTGTAACTTCGCCAATAGATTCCACTTCGTAGACACTTTTCGTTTCCATCTTACTTTCGGGAAGTTGAACCAGCGCAGCAGCCAGAGCCTCGCTTCCTCCTTCTACTTGAACTGATTTTAATACCTGTTCTTGAACCAGAGTACTATCTTTCTGTACCTTGTAGATAATAGTAGTTTCTTCCGTTATAATACGTCTTCCAGTCGATTTTTCTTTAACGACGTCTTCCTCTCTTATCTCCGGTGTTTTAACTCTTTCCCGTACGATTACATCCGTAACAACTTTCTCACTTTCTTTTTCCTGTTTTTCCAGGTGTTTCACAACCTCGTCCTGCGCCTCTTTCCTTTTCGTCTCCCTTTCCGTGATTACCTCGCGTTGTAATTTTCTTTCCACCGGAGTTCCCGTTATCGCGTGCAATTCCTCCTCTTTTTCTCGCGTGTCAGTTATTTTCTTCTCTTCCATTTCTTTCTCCTCGATATCCTTTGCTCTTTCCTCGCCACCTGTTTCTACGGTAACTTTCTCCATCGCTTCTTGTTTATCTTCCTTCGTTTCTTTCGTACTCTCTTCCTTCGCAGCTACTTCCGCGACCTCTTGTTCTTCCATTGTTTCTTCTTCGTATTCCTCCTTCTCCTTTGTACTCTCTTTCTCTGCAGCTACTTCTGCGATAGCTTCCTCTTGTTGCTCTTCTTCTTCTTTGTACTCCTCCTGTTCTTTTGTACCGTCTTCCTTTACAGTTACCTCCGCGATCACGTCCTCCTGCTCTCCTCGTTTCTGTCGTTTTGTACTTTGCTCAACACTTTCTTGCAAAATTACTTCGCTAACAATTTCTCGTTTTTCCCTTCGTTCCTCTTCTATACTTTCTTTCGTGCTCTCTTCTTCCGTGCTTACTTCGACCCTCTCTCTTATATCTTCTTCCTTTGTCGTTAATTCTAGCATTGGTTCTTCCACTTTCTCTTCTGCTTCTACTTTTTCCTCTGTGCTTTCTTGTGGTATACTTACTTCCATAGATTCCACGACATCCTTATGTTTCTCTTCTATATCCTTCGTTTCTTCCGCGCTTAATTCCATAATTGACTGTTTTATATCTTCTTTTTCTACCTTTACGTCTTTTACAATATCTTGTACAGGTACTTCGGTGATAACAATTGTCTTATGTTCCTGCTTCGTAACACGTTCGACTTTGAATTCAACTAATTGATCTTCCACCATTGCGCCGCTTTCTTCCGTCTTCTGCGTCGTATCGAGTGATTTTTCTTCGGTCAGCGTCGATGGCTCCTCCGCTTTTTCCACGTGCTCTTTCCTTTCTATATGCTTATCCTTTATTTCTAGAGGTTGCATAGAAGGCTGGGCATCTATCTTCTCCATATCTTCCTTTGATCTTTCAGGTTTACTTTCCTTTTCAGTCGTTTCATCGAGTTTCGCTTTGGGTAATTCTATTTTAACGCTTACATCCGCGTAAGGTGGTTTACTCTCGTCTTTCTCTTTCTCATCTTCAGAAGACAATTTCATTGCTTCTTTCGTTTCCTTCTTTTCGACCTCTTTTCGCTCTTCCATCTGTAAGGTAACAATTTCTCTTCTTTCTTCCACCTTTGTAACTTGCTTCAATTCAGTTACGTACTTCTCATCTTTGTCCAACTTTTCTTTGTCACTTATCTTAGTTTTCGTTACCTTCTCTTTGTCGGACTTCAACGAGTCTTGTTGAAGCAGCTTAGGTGGAATTTTCGTGGTTTCTTTCTGTATCTGTTCCTCGAAGTACTGAGCCTTCTCCGCTACCGAACACTCGGAAATATCAGGTACGTTCAAATCTTCCAACGTTTCAGACTTGTCCATCTGTTGGACGATATCTGCCGTGTCCTCAGTGGTAATATTCTGTATATACTCACTGTCGCTTTCGTTTATCGTTAACTGCGACGTTCTCGATATTTCGGACTCCGATCGTTGATAACTTTCTCGTTTCCTTGAAATATCCTCCCAGAATTTTCTCTTCTCTGAATAGGTTTGTCTCTCGACACTGGGCGACAAGTCTTGCTCTTGTCCGACTACTTTACTGGGATAACTAGCATCTACAGATTCTAAGGAACAAGCCGCTTTTTGCGCAAGGAATTCGTGGATAGTAACAGCATCTAGAACAACCAAGAATTATGCTCACATTACTTTTTATTAGGTAAATACATATGCACGAAATACATTGCGTATATTTACAGTTTCACATATAACTCTTAAAGGATTACACCGATCAAACTTTCACAAACATAACGAGTAAACACGATTTTTATACTTTATAGCATTCTTTTTCAAACGTTATTAGACACAACACTATCGTAAACTCTGTTATTGTACATATAACAACTTCTTTTTTAAAAGGAAATACAATTTCAAAAATAAGTTTCGTCACCGAGCTATCGTTAATTTCTTTAAACTTGTAACATGCACACAGTACATAAGCATTGATATGCATATAACTCTAAATCCCTTTATAAACTATAATTGCTTTTCTTTTTCTATTAATATCCGTAGATATTAGTATCCTTCGAGACTTAAAATTAATATTCCATACGGTTGTCTATGATAATGTTGAGGACGGCAGTTTTGTCTGCAATTATAAGTACAGAAGATTGCGTTAATACTAAGTGATAACAATCAAGCAGAAATATTTTCTATCGATAAATTCTTGTACTCGCGCGTGCAAGTGTAATTCGTATTTTTATATTATCACGATGTGATATATGTGTTAATGTTCGTTTTCCAAACAAAGCTCGCGTGAATCGAGCCAAATTTCTAATTATACCCAATTACGTTACGCTAATACGTTAAACTTTAAATAAAAATAATAAAAACTGTACTCAAAGCATGGTGCAAAAGAGAAAGAAAAGGTCTGCGTAGTAAATTAATTTTACGAACACGATATAGATGAGAATAGTTTGTCTAAAATATAAAAGACACGAGTCCATCGCTCGTTAACGCTACGATATTTTCTGACCTAAAATAATACGCACAGATTCATCTCAGTTTGTCACCGGAATCATTACATTTATATATGTATGAGATTATAAAAATATGTTCTCTACGAGCATCGAATAAATTTCCGAAAATGATACATAGATATTTCGAGAAGAGTTCTGTATAAAATAAATTTTTAAAAATCTTATAACAGAAAGCTCTTGTTATTTTTTGACTTTGAAATCTAGTCGTTGAATACGTGTTTACTGTATAAGTAATGGTCAAACGCGTAATTACAACGACGAAATTGAATCAACGCGTTAATATTTTCAAAAGATAACGATCATACGAAAATATTTACATTGCTAAAGTAAAAACGAGTTTCCAAAGTGTGGACGTAGAAAATGGTATATCGTTGAAACGTTAGATTATTTTCTAAATTACCTTACGAGATGTGTGATTAAAGTACAAAAATATTAAAAATCCGAGACTCGTACAAAAAATTAAAATATCGATGAAAGTAAACGTTAAAGTATTTTTTTTTTTTTTATAGTACAACGTTCTTTTAGACCAACGTATTCAACGTTATAATAAAAGACGTATTTTTATAGCTCGAAAGTGAAGATAATGATTAATAGTAAGCTTACATGATGCAGCTACTTTGCAAATATACAGAATAAGACTTTACTCTATATTTCACTCATCGTAGATTATTACAATTGATTAAGCTTCGAATATTTTAGTAAGTAATATAACAGTTCTCGTTTCCGTTTGTTACTTCGTTCTACATAAATCAACGAAAGACATAATATATGTAATTAAATAATTTGAAACGGTATCAAAAAATATATAAGCGAAAGTTTAACATATTCTTCCTACATATATTCTCTCGTTTGATTTAAATTTTGTATTATCCGTATTTTTAATTTAATATGCATTACGAAATAAGCCCATTTATCGAACAAAATGTAATGATATTTGATCCTACTCTGAACAAAGGTATACAATCGATAAGATTATTCCAACGATTTCTTGGAGAGTCCTACTCTCACGGCCAGTGATAAGTAATCCATTGTAATTCATAAAACATTCTCAATTCCTCGATAAACATTATGTTTAACACGATGTCGAGTCGTATGATATTTACTGCATATGTTTCGTAATTGCATAACATATATAGCAATATTATAACGAGTAAAGAATGGATTACATAAGGGACAATATGCAGTGCATTCTTGCAATATATTCGATACATAATTGGTGAAACTAGATTTAATATATATCGGATTTTTATCAGAAAAGTTTAAATTGCACAATATTTCTCGCTAGAATGCGTATTCTCTATATTTATGTCCTTACCATCGACGCGTTTCAAATTAATTTATTCATTCGGATCGACCTCTTCGATGTCTGTATGACAATCGCTGATCGCGTCATCACCAAGATCTTTCACAGTTAACGTGTTCTCCATTTTATTGATATTTCTCATAATAACTTGAGACGCTGCCAGAACGTCCAAATCTTCGAGTAATTCTTTCTGACTGCAACAGGCTTCTTGCATATCTTCCTCCTCGGATATCTCCATGTCTTCCTCGTCGGTATTCAACATAACCACGATATCTGGCATGCTACTGTCCAACCCGTTTCGCGGCTCTTCTTCTCGATACATTTTATTTCGCACTTCTACGGAAAATGGTCCGTCACCCTCTTTCGTCGTAATCGTTTCTCCGCTATAGTCGCAAAATATATCGGACCTAGGTTTTACATAAATCGTCGAGTGTACTTCGTCTTCACCTTCGAAATCCTCGAGATCCGTATCACCTTGACACGGACTTTTGACAACCTTAAGTTTATCCTGATCCTCCTTTCGTTCGTTTTCTGGTTCGCTGGGATAAATTTCGTCAACGTCCGTAAGATCTTCGATGAAATTATTAAGCTGAGACGAGCCTTTATCGTCGGGTGATAAAAGCTTGGAGCCTTCGACCTCCACATCGTCAGATGTTATAGAAATAATCGGTCCTTGTTGTTCATCCGACGTATAACTCAACGATCTGATTTGAGAATTAATGGACGTTAACTCTCCTTCAGAATCGGTATCGGAGAAATGTAACGAGGTATTGTTAATCATGGCGTTCAGTTTTCTACGCGTCGATCTCAATTTACGCTTCACTTTCGCGCCTGTAACACTTTCTTTCGATTTCGAAGGACTTGAGTTTCCAACAACCGTCTGCGAACATTCTACAGCCTTTTCTGCATTTTTCCCCATCTCTGATCGATCATTAACTCGATTATGATCTAAAGGATCTGTACCGGCTACGATCTCATCGATGGATAATCCCTTCTCGTTCGCAGATTCTAACGTGCAATTTTCCTCCTGTTTATCGCTTGATTCTTCCATGACGAGAAGCGACTCTCGGCAATAAGTCTCTTTCTTGGTCTTTTTTAGTTTTAGCGCGTAGATCTTAAGTGCAAATTACTAAAGAACTTAAAAAAACCTGAAACTGAAAATTGTGAAAGAAAAAGGAAATTAATGCTTAAAACGAACAAAAATACGAGAGTAATATAAAACTGGCATGTGTTATGGATAAATAAAGTGAAACCAAAAAGTGTAACAGATACTTAAGTACACTGGATTTAAATAAAATAAACTCACATGTGTAAAATTGTGGTAGGGTGATACTCAAAAGAAGATAACTTTTAAAGATACTGCTTCCAGTAGTGGTTCGAATCAAACTAAACAAGGTTCGTCATAGCTACGTCGAACGTTTGTTGATACTGTTACGCATAATTAAATTAAAGAAGCCTCACTCAACGGTCGAGCCATAAGCAGATTAACTTTTCCTCTTAAATGAAAATAGAATTACAGTGGAATTTTGCTACCGTGCGGAGTGTAATTGTTTTGAAAATAACTTGTCTTTTTCAATGCAATAGCAAATTCACCTAAATTAGCATAAAAATCGATCGTCGTTTATTTTGTTGCAGTCGTATGAGTTTGTGATCGTTAGAACAATTTGCATGTTGAAAATACACAATTCCTTGTCGTATTTCAATATACATATATATATATATATATATATATATATATATATATATATATATATATATATATATATATATATAGATTTCCTTTCTTTGCACCTTGCATTTGAATATTCGACGACACCACTTGGTGTCTTAGAAACCACGTCTCATTGTGATTTATAATTTTTATATACCGTTGTAACAAAGTAGAGGATATCATATTTCAAATTTTCCATCATTGCTCTAACATTTACCATTTGTCTAATATAAAGTGAATAGATAGAGATGAATATCATACCTGTTCGTTCTTTTTGTAAGGTGTCGGTAATAAATTTCTGTTCGGAAGGCGAAGTATCTTTAGGTTCGTCGCCTTTTTCTTTTTGTTCCATCTTGTATTTTGATTCGTAAGAATCCAATTTTTGATCGATAATATTTGAATCTTCGTAATCTATAACGAAAGAATGAACGACGTGATTAAATATACATATCGTGTGTGGCGCATGTACGAGTATTATCGAGGTCCAGCGCAAAAGGAAGCTACGCGTTACAGCAGCAGCGTCGTTTTTATGGAAAGTTGTGTTTCGATAAAAATTGCATAATTAAGACTACTATGTTTTTACTTAAACTTATTAATACGAAGGTAGTGTATCTGAGGAAATGCTTTATTCTTTGTTCTATTTCCTATATCTTTAAATCTGAAAATTTGACTCAAGAGAAGGTAACTACATGGAAGTAACTTTACATTTGTAAACATTCACAGTAAAGGCAGGAATTTTCTTACGTAGTTATCAATTAAGGGATAATAACTGAACACCAAGAAAAAGCATTAAGAAGAGCAGCAAGGTACAAAAGGAAAGCCATAGAATCAAAAAAGGAATTAGTAAAGGAGTGCATAAAGGAAAGAGAGAGAAACTAGGGAGACGGCCAAGAAGGGAAAAGAGCAAGAAAGAGAAAGAAGGGACTAGAAGAAGTGAGAAATGGAGGGACACAGATGGAAGCAAGAGAAGAGCAAGAAAGAATGACAGTAGACCAAATTATAGAAGAAAGAGAGAAGCAGAAGAGAAGGGGAAAGAAGAAAAAGGGGAAAAGAAAAGGGGAAAAGGATAAGGGAATCCAAATATAACACACACTACAGAAAAATCGCCAAAGAAGAATTACCAAAGTATCTAGAAGGGAGGATGAAGTGGAAGGATAGGAAAACACTAGCAAGATTTAGATGTGGAAACGAGACCAAAGCAAGGGAATACTGGAAAGAAGAGGAAGAAAAGAGATGCAGGCTATATAAAAGGAAAGAAGACCTGAGACATGTAATAGGAGAATGCGAAATAACGGGAGGACCAAAGGACATAAAAAGAATTCCAAACGAGTCTGGAGAAGGACTAACAGAACTAAAAACAATGATAGAGAAGAGAAGGACAACACAAGACAGTCGAGGAACGACAATAAGGAAAAACAATAGTGTGAATAAGAGATATAAAACCGAAAGCTCGTCCAAAGCAGAAAAGCAGGGACTAAAATAAATAATAATAACCAAACACCAAGAGATTTCAGAATGAATAAAAATCTCGTTTCTCAACCTTTTGTGGGATAAATCTCTTTTGCACTGGTCCTCTTGTCCGACATTAAAACATTCAACAAATTTTACCTTTCAATTTCTTCTGTACTTCCACTCTAGTTGTTATTTCTGGAAGAACGATATTTAATACACAAATTGGTTGTTGGGGTGGTTCTCCTTTCGCAACTTTTGGTTCTCGCATAAACAGCATTCTGGCGACTGGATCTAACAACGGATCTTTCACTTTTACGTGAAAAGATAAACGATTCTGGCGAAACGCTTTGAAAGTAAATTTCAATTGTACACCCGATTTCGTCACAGGTACTAAATTCCCACTGAATTCGATATAAAGATCTTTCCCATCGAGCGCCTACAAAAGAAATATACTGGTTAATATGTTTCTATAAAAATTACGTATATTCTTATGCTATCTTACAGCAAGCTCTTTTGTACGTGTACATCAAATTTGTTATTTTATCTTTAATAAGCTCTATCAGGTAATAAGAAGATATCATCTTGGCAAAGAACAAACGACACGCAAATGCGTCACATTGATTTACTGGAGACTGAGATTTGAAATAAAAAATCTGATTCTGTATCGTCAGCTTGTTCTTTCTCGTAAAATTATCACTTTTTGAGTTGTGTCACTTGTTCAATAACATCATATTGGTAAATTCGGATCGCTGCTCCTTTACTGTCTTTTTTCGTTTCTTCTTCTCCTTCTTGGTTGATGATCTTGATAATTAGTAATTAGTAATCAAACAATATCGTATTTGAAATCATTTTCTTTGGTCGAATTTATATCGAATACATATTTTATTTGTCACTAGTCGTCATTAGGAGGCTCAAACGCCACTCGTTGTTACTGGAATTAATTCATACAAAGAAATTGTCAACTAACATACATGCATATGTATATGCAACTTTAGCCGGGCAAAAATACGATTATTCATCCAGCAACATTGCAAAAACAAATTATTTTCATCCACGTGAATATTGGTATTTTTCGGAAAAAATGATATTTAAAAAATACAAGTAATTAATTATTATAAACATAAATCTTAAATCTAAATCGCAAATGATATGTCTCCATTGTACCAAAATTATTTTTCAACATTGTTACTAGTACAAGAATCGTGTTGCTGGTCACGAACAAATCGCAAAAAATTGGTCGCTTTTAGAATATAAATCTCTACGAAATACCCTTTACCAACTATTCTTCAACTATTCGTTATTGCTAAAATAAAACTTATTCTATCTCAAAGAGGACGTTTTATGACAAGTTAGAGAGAAGCCACAAAAGGATTAATTTTCACTGCTACGAAATTTCGCTTATTTCATCTTGGATACCTCATCCTACCGCGTTATCGGATCGAAAAGTGGTCCGTTTTTTCGTCTGAATCGGAAGATTGAACCTGCACATATGCTTATTAATAAACGTTTTTAATTGAAAAATGATACGATACCAGTCATATTTATTTTTAGATGTTTTCCATGATCTTTGTATGATGAGCTACGTACAAGTTATGTCAGTTAAATTTCCCTAAATTTCACCAACAAGTAGAAGATATGTAAATTGCGTTAATCAAATATTAGTATCACATTGGAAAGAAATGTTTCTTTAATTATTCTATTATCAAATGAGTAACTCGTTGGATATTGATCGCTTTCAGTTGCTTGTCGTATAATTTTTTAAAAAATGCTTCGCGTTACTTGTAAAATGTTCAAATATATATAATACATTTTTTACAAGTACAATATTTTTTACATGTAGAATATCGCCTATTTTTAGTCTTACAAAGGAATATCCCCTGATGTAAAACGCCAGTTTCAATGAAACTTATGTATGACGTAGTTTTCGACAAAATATTTCACACGTAAAACAAATACGTGCTGGCATTCATGTTGAAGGATTCAAAACAACCGCCAAAGTTAGGGCTTGGTAATACGTTTCATAAAATATCTGGAAAACTATCAGATTTCGACAAGTGATTCACACGTAAAAATTGTACATCGCACATAACGACAAATTGTGATGAATACACAACAAATTATGATGATTCATATAGAAATGTTCCAAGATTAAAGTATAAAACAATATATTACGCATTACGTTACCACATTAATCCTGCAAAGGTTCCTCAGTCTTACAAACTTAAACAGAAAATATTCGAAATCCATAGCAGAATTACGGAACATGAAATAAATGGAATTTGTTGTGCGTAAAAATAAAGAGTGTATATTAAAACACACGCCATTATCAAAAATGAATAAATGTTTGAGATCTTTGAAAGAGACAGTACTCGTTAATTAGCTTCGTTCAAAGTGGAATAAAATAAAACGCGATTAATTCGTTCCGTGTTGTATCGAAACTGTGTTATAAAAATATCGTGTTACAGGAGGACTGTCCGAGTCTATTAAATCGTGCTACACGGAAATCGTGCTGTAAGAATATCATGTTGCAAGACAGTCGAGCGAAATACATCAAAGAAAAGAAAAGGAAAAATGTGAATACACACGTTCTTCGGTTCTTACGAGTACAATAAAATAAAATTATGTAATGAACGATATTTACTTCGACATCGCGGCTTTTTACAATTTCGACAAATTCCTCTTGCCTTTCCAAGGTATGCATTCCTTCCTTTCCATCGGTCATACACAATATTCTTAATGTTGCTTCGAGCACATCCATTCGTTTCGAATATATTACGAAACTGTATGAGAAAGAAATTAACATTTTAGAAAAACGGCTAATCCAATTAAATCGATGCCGGCATTAATACGTACTTCGTAATATATGGCACAAATAACGACTCTTCATACAACTCGGTTGCCATTTTCGGAACTGCGCCTATATTTCGGCAATCCATTAGCCAAAATCGGGCAGATACAGTTGTAGTAAAGGATACTGTGTCATTCATAAAAGTTAACGGTGTCGAACCAGTAACATCTTCCCATTGTGATTCACTCGTCCCACCTAAATGTAAAATGAAATAGAAGAATATCGTGTTAAAAGGCGTCACTGGGTTCACGTATATGTAAAATATCATTCGTCCAGGTTTCCAACTTTAGGGGTCGATGTCATATATTCAATTTTGTCGTATTATCAATTATCATGAATCACACCACGGAAGATGAAATTTGCTGCAATATATATAAGTACGTACGTGTAGCTTACATACTGACAGGATTTATTATAAAAAATTTGTTAAACCTCGTTGTTAAGGAGATAGAGTAACTTGACGATGGTTCGCGAAAATCAAAGTAGCGATTTCTCATTAGAGGATGAATCTGGAGAAAAAAGTTGGAAATATCGGAAATGTCGACAGTAATGTTCTAAGACGTGTTACTGAAAGTAACGTGAGACAGATGAATAGCAATTCGAACGAATGTGTAATAAATAATTCTACCCTAAAGAGATATATACTTAATAAGTTTTAATTACGATTACTTTACCTGCGATACTGCACAACAGGCGTAGCGTTGGTGTTTCACCACCGTATTGATTAATCATTCCTTTATTTGCAGCTTGAGGTACAGGTATTGTAAGAGTAATTGGTTTGTGAAACTTTCGTCTTCTCGGTTCGATTGTTATCACGGGTGAAACGGCTACGCAATTTCCTAGTAGTTTTGCCGTAAGCTCTGCCGGAATCACGTGAGCCTATAAAAAGCAATATCCACATTTTTTCCGATTATCATCGGTTTACGCGATACGGTTCACAGAAATGTTCCGAGATACGATGTATTACGGTCCAACTTACTTGTAATCCAACTTTGATCTTCTTCGTTAATGCTCCTGGTGGGAAAACGGCTTGAACGTCGTTAGCCACGCTTGAAGTCAAAATTCCACCTTCGGCACCGATCACGTGAACTTCCTGTTTAATTCTCGTGATAATGGCAAAGTATTGGGGAAAATCTGTCGTTATTATTCGAGTGATTCTACCAGAATGAGCAGCGCTCATTTGAGGATCTGCAAAATAATAAACTCATAAAATCTTATTACGTTTCTATATACGTAATACGTAAAAATACGTAAGCTATGTTTCAGAAATACCATATGGAGTATTTAACAAAGTAGTATCATTGTCAACAGAATTATCATGCTCTTTCCAGGTTTCTCCATTTTCACTTCTGAGAATAATGATTTCCCTCTCTTTGCCTCGAATAGATGCGAAATGGGGTATATCAATTAGAACAGGTCTGAAACAAGATATATCCAGTTCTTGATAACAAAAAGGATATATCGTCGTATAAAACGATTCACAGAATGGTATTTACCCTAGAAACGTTGCACCGACTGGCCCCATCTCCATAATACGAGTTGCTAAAGCCTCTCCTTCCATTAAAGGAGGAGGATTCGCAATTTTATTAGGTTTTATCAATCTACACGTAACACGAATTGGCATTGTTGCTCTGCGTGGTGGTACGATAATACGTACACCGCTGTGTCTACATCCTTTCATAGCACCTCCACGCGCATCCACCAAGAAACTTACTAAAAATCTAAAAATTGAAATTTTCATTGTAAATATTATATAGTACCAGCTTACCGTAAAAAGATAATTACTTGTATAAAAGTGCGCATATTTTTCGATTCGCTTGAAACTGTGAAATCTGCGATCAGATAGCATATAAGGAAGCTCAAATTGAGAGTTTAATTAAAAACTAATATGTTGATTGGCGCTAATTGATAAAATCTCTTGCTAAAATGATATAAGGCCACGTTTAATAAATCGACTACACCTTATGACGAACAGTCCAGTAGAAAAGGAAAAGATTGTGAAACAAAAATAGCGATTAATCCAAAAATTATCAACTTGAACAATGTATTGGAAAATATATGTGTGTCTTATTTTTAGTTTCATAAAGAAAGATCACAGTAAGTAAATGTCCAGAATATGACATTAATAAGAAAAATACTTTTGCGTATATTACATTAATATAATAAATTACTGTTAAATGTATTTCTTTTCGTAACTTCTTAAACATTTTACATATTATTTTTGAAGTGAATTGAAGAAGCGAATACCGTACTGTGAAACGAATACTCACACAAGCTGCGTTCTGCGTTTATCAAAATTTACATTTGAAATATGTATTTTTATGAAGCATGTATTTATCGAACAGTAAACAGACGAGCGAAATGAAAAGTGAAGTTAGCACGCATTGCTGTGATTTTTCTTTAGAGTAAAAGGTTATATGTATAATAACGTAACGTGACGTTACATTGTACAATGTACTTGTGCAATCAGACATATGAACTTTAGCGATAAAAATTACTTACGATCTGAAATGAAGTCGGCTAAAATGAAAATATTTGATTTTCATTAATAGTAATTCTCGTACAAAATTTTACGTTATAAATGCTTGATACGTCATTGAATGATGTTATATTTCCAAGTAATTTACTTTAGCGACTATTGTATAAAATCGTGTTTACATACCCCAAATTAAATCCATCAGTATCAAAGTTTTCTGCTAGACAATAATTATTGCTTTGAGTGAAATCCTGTTTTTCTTCTTTTGTGACTAGTCGAAAACAACGCACCAGATTACGTAAAACGATCGTGACGTTTAAAAACAAGCAATAAGTGTTTTACCTTGTCTGTGTATTGGATCATCTCGTGTAACATCAATGGGTAGAGAATCGTCTCTTAAACTTTTCATCAAATCTGCTGTAAGATATCGATACGGCTGCTCACTGATCAGCGCATCCGAACCTATAAACAAATATCTCGAGTGTTTGTTTTATTGATTGATTAATTGAGTTTTGTTTTATAAAGATATTTCATTTCTTTCACATTTTATTACTCTTACATTTATATTTATGTTCGACTTATGTTTATATATTCTAATAAAGTATAATACCTAGCTTTGCTTAAATCTGAATATTTACTTTCTTGTCTATAGAACGTAAAATGCAATAATATTACTTTATTTACAACGCATGCGTACAAAATTACTTATTTTATAGGAAACAGACATAATGATACTTGTTAAATTATATATTAAATTACGTATACGCGTAACAATATTCTATTATGTATAAACATCGTACCTCCTTCGTCTTCGGAATCAGACATAAAGTTGGTTTCTTGCAGACTTTCAGGAGCGATCACTTTGTACTTCTCGTCCCAATTTTTGTTATCAGGTGCCAATGTATCGTAAGACAATCCTTTCAATACCTCCATTACAGATATGTATCCTAATTTTTGAGCTATATTTAATGCGGTTAATCCATCCTAGAACAATTTTACTATGTACCATACATGTTTCTATATTATTATAAATTAATAATATTCCACAATTACAAAGCATATACGTATGTATACAGTTGGAGGAAAATGTAATGAAATATTATTACTTACATTGGTTCGTGCTTTATGCGAAGCATTTCCTTCCAATAAAGCGCTAACAATATGTGCATGACCTTGTTGAGCAGCCTGATGCAATGGAGTGTAATTTTGATTAGATTTTACGTCGATAGTTGCACCATGTTTTAAGAGAAACCGAATCATAGAAAGGTTTCCAAAATGTGCCGCGACGTGTATCGGCCGATAGCCAGTTTCCGTTTCACTCTCTACATTCGCACCATTTTTCACCAGAATAGAAGCCACTTTAATGAAATCTTCTTGAGCGCATAGATGCAACGCAGTGAGACCATTCTAAACAAAACGATCGTTATCCTTTAACGATGAAATATCACTAAACACGTTTGACAATTATGCGATAAAACAACGTCGTTGAAAAATAAAATAGACTGAAGAGAATAATATCTACGTATAAGGTAATTTAACAGCAATTTTAATAACATAACTCCAAGTTGAATTCTCTAACTTACAGAGTACTGATAGTGATACCGTTGTTTGTAATGTAATACAAACAAAATTCGAAACAACATTTGATCATATACAATGTATATCAAAGAATACACATAAAAATATAAAATTTTCTAACTGGTCATATTTTTATGCTATAAAGACAAAAATCTAATTGTTAAAAATAATTACAGTTAATCGACTATCAACTCTAGAAATATAATAATATACAAATGTAAATTGATTAGTTCCTCTCTTTTATTTGATTACCAGACAATGCTCCTACCTTTGACTTGTGATTCGGATCAGCTCCATGTTCAATCAACAAATTCGTCATATCATAGTGACCCTTTTGTGCGCTTAAATGTAGAGGCGTGAATCCTGCTTTTGATTCGGCGTTCGCATTCGCCCCATTTTCTAAGAGAGTCGAAGCAATGTCCATCTAAAGAATTTTGAATCGGTAAATTATATATTACTTGGAATCATTTTCTAGAATTGCTTGAATCATACAAATAACTTCTTAACAGAATTGCAATCGAATTTTATAAATATCGAAATCAATAATAAATCGACGACAGACTGCAATGTGAAAGAAGTGCCAAAAAATGAAAAGGATTAGAATTCTTTTTCATCGGCAAAAGTTGCGTATCTGGGTGAAGTGGTCACCAAAACGACTCATAACAGCCACGTACTATATTGTAAATATTACCTGATTTTTACGAGCAGCGATATGTAAAGGAGTATGTCCATTTTGCGAAGCTAAATGGGGGGATGCGCCTTTTTCCAATAAAAGATTTGCTACATTTGGATGGTCATAATGACATGCCAAATGTAGAGGAGAAATATCATTCTGAAACATATTTTAACGCCTTAGTAAAGATTCTACAAATTACGTATAACTAAATAATTAAACGCTCATTTATATAAGATAATGGCACGTAAATTATTATGTAACACTACGATAGACAGAAATCTGAACATAAAAGGGTAATTAAATTTTCATTTGTAAGAGTATTGGTAAAAGATTTTAATATCTAGATTGACATGAAATAAAATCGAATTATTAAGAGGCACATGGTTATCAGTTTGTAATCGTGTTACATGTAATCGTAACTTTCATTAAATAGAAGATACATAAAAAAAAAATGTAGATAACATACATATTAAATAAAAATGTAATAATTGATACATACCTTTCCTTGCGCGTCCAATTTGCTATCCCTTTGCAAAAGTATCTTAGCAACGCTCATGTTGCCATATTTAGCCGCGATATGTAAAGGAGTAAAGCCGTTTTTAGTTGTAGCCTTAAGAGACGCATTGTTTTCCACGAGAATAGTTGCAACCTGTATACATATAAATACATTAAATAAAACATCAAACGAAATTATAATCAGTCTTTTAAGCTAGAAGCTACAAATAATAATTGAACGTAAGATACTAAATTGTTATATTACATTTAATAAATTAAATATAATATAATAACTTTGATTAAACGTATACAGTATCAGATATAATATTTATAAATATCTGATCGATGACCTCATATTATTAACGCTTTGTTCTTATGCGTTTTTGAGCAGCAAACGTACATCGTATATCGTTCGTTTTATTCTGATTTGACATATCGTGAGATAAACGACGTTGCATTTGGTTATATACATACATATACATATAAGCAAGCAATTAATTTTTAAATATACCTACTTTATACCTTTATGCATAGATAAGAAATTAATTTTTCTCCAGACTGAATATATTCAACACAAACACTTTTGCATCGTGACATTGAATTTCTCAAACAATCCTGCTTTTACAAAAATCACTTTGCACGTTTAACGTCTTTAAAAAATATTATGAAAGTTATATTAAAAATTGTTGCCTATATCAACAAACTGAAATATTCGCTTAAGCGTTACCTTTACACGTAATAATTATTTCAAAAAATGGAATATTGCTTATTATCTCCTTTCAATGGATTATTTTTCAAAATATCATCATAGTTTCGTAATGTTCTTCCATAAGTAATATATCACTCTTCTTGAAGAAATATAATCAAAGTACAAAATACATATTAGGTGTCACAGTTCTAATATTAAGTGTAACATTACTATTTTCTTTGAGACTATGTTTGGCAGAGAGCCAATCAATTCCATTTTCTTCCCATCTTTTTTTCTTTGCATAAATAAAAAGTCAAAAAATACTTCAAGAAGGATATAAGGGTATCCTCGGACGATCAATAACGTTGTCAATATTTCAAGATTCCCAATATCATTGCGATTTGTCGGTAAATAATATTGACAAACCATATTTTCCTCGTAAGTTTTATATTTATTGGCAATATGTATTGATTGTCCGAGCATCCCTTTATACGTATACAATAATGTTAAGAAGCAAAATATAAAATGTAGACAATATATATCGAACATCTGAGGATTCCCTCGAGGGATAACACTTTAAATAGATAAATAAAATATATTTATATAATATATATTAAATAAATGTTATTAAATAGTTGGACCTTTTAGTTAGACCTTAATATGTGACACTTTCTATCAATACGGTAGGCACGCATTTCTTCCAGAGGAATTCTTTGAGCTTCTGCACAGTATATGACCAGTCTGTCTCTGAACAAGAGTAACATAAACTCAAAAATATCACTTTCTTATTTTTCATACGATAAGTTGCAGAAAATTACAATTAAGATATCTTGCGGATTAATGGTTTTCTGACATAAAGAAACTAATCTTTGTTCATTGGGAATGCAGAAATGAATCGATTTATCCATCAAAAAACGTATGTTACCTAAATACATACCAATCTTCGTATGATTCACTTACGAAAATGCTAATCATATCGAACAACTACTCCGAGACTATTCCACTTTCGTTTAAAACACTTTTCCATATAATTAATTGTTTCGAAGATATTTCAGCTTCCAGTCTTAAGTGATTCACCCTGTATATTAGATCGTACCATATAAGTAATGCAAGTTTTTTTTAGAAATAACTGTTGACGAGTGAAAGTGATACATTGTACATATTCCGCCATTCTCCACAATTTTTTTGCCATTTCTGCTATCAAGTTTCCTACTCCTCTTCTATAAAAATTCCAATCGTAACCTGTTCCATTGTTTTAAACTTAGCTCTTAGAAAAATCACATTATTGGATGACCTGATAATGATTTTTTTATTACTACATTAACTGATCAGGTTGTTAAAGTTACTTTATAATAGGAAGAGGATTTCTCAACTTCTTACCTTGCAAAAATCAGTTTACAGGTGAATCTAAATGGTAACATAAATACGAATGCAGAATGAAAATAATAAGATGAAATTATGAATTTTTAAGATATTAACAATGACGTACGCAACATAACGTTGAAAGAAGGCAACGTAAAAAATAAATTAATATGGTGAAAAATTTTATTAAAATTCATTACAGATAAATAACTTAACATAAAATATAACAAGTGTAAACAAAACTTAATTAACAGAATATGAAATGAAATGTAAATGATAAAGAGAAAAATCTGCATATAACAACGGAAAATAAGAAAATTTGTTTATTACAGAACCTATATAAAATATTCACGATATCTTGTCCAAAATAAATATAATCTACTTTGTGTACTGATGTAATCCGCTATCTTTGAAATTTCTTTGTACATTACCTCCTCCTGGCCTTCCTTTGCCGCGATATGCAACGCTGTGTACATATCTTTTGTGGTAGTATCAACTGCTGCACCATGTTGCAGAAGTAACATAACAATATCGATATTTCTTAATCGCGACGCGATATGAAGAGGTGTTTGTTGTTCCTAAAATATCGGAACATACACTAAATTACCATATTGTTAATATCGTATACACATGTACAATCATTACAGATCATAATCAGTACTAATAACTTTCATAATAAATTAACGGCGTAATGCGTATGTATTATAAAGAATAAGTATAATAACGATAATGATATAAACATAGAAAACATAATGAGACTGGTTAATGGAATGTGCGAGACATTTAATAACAACGAATGCGCATGTGACCATTTATATGTATCGTTTTGTTACAAAGTGCAATTTTTGCCAAAATATTAAGGAAACCTGATCACGTCCGGAAATATGGTTTTCAAGCAAGATTCTTTGTTTACTTACCCTTGCACGAGCATCAACTTTGGCTCCATTTCGTAATAAAATTCGAATAATGTCTGTCTGATTAGCTCTAGCTGCCAGATGTAGAGGTGTTTCACCCCTAACAGTTGGCACATCAGGATTGGCTTCGTGTTGCAGTAGAAATATCACGATATTCATACATCCCATAAAACTGGCCACATGTAATGGAGTCAGTCCAGACTGTAAAATATATGTATTTTCTATTAACATTTTGCTACTATGACTCCATGACTTTCGTACCAATACTTTCTTCTTCGGAGTATATTTATCAACATACATAGAATACATAGAAATGATCATCTGTATTGATCATGATAGTATTAATAGCCGTTAACCAGTCTTTTCGTAACCAAGGAACTATAAAGCGTTCTATAACAAACAAACCTGATGTATTTCCCTTTCTAACGCGTTTCTTTTTCATTATCTTAATTATAGACATACATTTATAAATAGCGTAGCGGAGTAACCGATGAACATTTTTTACTTAGTTCTTGAATCAAATGCTAAAATGATGAGAAATTTTAAATATCTTCTTAACAATTGGCCAATTTCAAAACATATCTATTTCTTGCGAGTCGCGCTAATTTAATTAAAATAAATTTTTCTTGTAAACGAACGACTCTTACATGGAGAAACAAATGACGATAAAGTAGTTAAAAGGGACAGTTACCGATCCTTGGGTAAAGGTAATCGAAAAAGGTAAAATAATCTGATAAAAGCGATGCAACATTTTTCATTTCCAAGATTTGAGTACAAACGGGACAAATGTAAGTACTACGTCTTTATATAGTAAAATATATCATTTCGACCATCTTTTACCAAATTATATTCTAAAGTCTAACTCGTTTAAATGACTAACTCAGAATGAAAATTAACGATGAAGAGGTGAATAACTTAAAAAAAATAAAAAAAAGAGAAAATAAACTTGAACGAAAGAAACTATCTTTTACAAGTGAATATGATTTATAAGCAATAATTAACGTGTAATTATGGGGAAAATCGTTATACAGTAATTACCTCGGTAGTAGACTCGATCGATGCTCCGTGTTTTAATAAGAGTTCGACAACTTTTATTCGATTTTTCTTGCAAGCAATATGCAATGGTGTGAAGCCATTTAAAGCGCGTGCATTTGGATCAGCTTTGCGATCCAAAAGTAGTTTTGCGACTCTAACGTGGCCGCAGTGCGCGGCAACATGAAGAGACGTTAAATAATCGATCGTAACTTCGTCCACTGGCGCTCGGTGATACAATAATACTCTTGCTGCATCCACATGATCCCCTTGCGATGCCATGTGTAACGGTGCAAGTCCATTCTGTGAAACGTGTGTGAAATGAAATGACATGTTCATGGATAAAGTCGAAACGTCGATTAATTTACATGTACGTATATCTTCCAGACATATACGCCAATAAAATAGTTGATACAATGAGCGGTTAACGTCGTTTACGTACTTTCGTTCGTGCACTAATTGGTGCAGAATGTTCAAGAAGTGTGGTAATCACTTGTTCATGACCAGATCTTGCTGCACAATGAAGCGGTGTTAAACCATCCCTAGTTTTAGCATCGATTTGCGCAGAATTTTCTAATAATACTTTAACCATGTTGTTTTTACCCCACTTCGCCGCTACATGTAAAGGGCTTATATTATGCTGATAAAAGAAATGAAAAATATCAGTAACAGGCTTATAACGACTCTTGTCGATGTCAATGTATTCGCACCTTTGCCAAATAATTAACATCAGCTCCACGCTTTATTAATAAACGTGCTATCTCTTCGTTTCCGTAATGGGCGGCGATATGCAAAGGTGTAAAACCACTTTTTGATGTAACATCGGGTTTGTGATCATTCTGAAAAAGCAAATAAAAAATTAATCATCTTTAATACGTCAACATTAAAAGACGATATAAACAATCGTGATTGAGTTTGAATAAGAAATATAACAATTCCAATAACGATCAGCTACTTGTATCGTTGTTCACCTGTAATAACAGATCCGCAGCTTTGCAATCATCTTTCTTAGCCGCGATATGAAGTGCTGGTAGTCTAACTTTTCCTTTAGAATCATTTTCTAAAAGAACGCTGACGACTTTATCGTGTCCTTGTTGCATCGCTACTGCGAGAGGTGTAAATCCATCCTGAAAAATTATTTTTGTCTTTCACCATTCCAATTACGAGATACATAAAACATTTCATGAATATAGATAGAGTCATTTGAACCGAGAAATAAGTAAGCGCAGATACATCTCAATCACGGAATACAATTTTTAAATATTGGCATACAAAGTTTTAGATAATATTCACCTCTGTAGCAAGACTCTGATTGGCTCCATTGCCGAGCAATAATTTAACCACTTGATCATGATTTTCTTGAGCGGCCATGTATAAAGGTGTAAAACCATTTTGAGATTGAATATTAACTGCAGCACCATACTGAATAAGAATATTTACTATTTCCACTTGGCCGGCTAAAAACATGTTATAAATTTTCTTCAGCAAATATATATATATATATATTTATGGTGAATTAGTAATAAACAATTATACTTACCCAATGAAGCTATGTGCAACGCAGTGTTCCCCTTTTTTGTAGCTGCGTCGACTTTAGCGCCTCTTTTTAATAATTCTGTTACTATTTCAACATGGCCATCTTTCGATGCTAAATGTAAAGCATTTAAACCATTCTGAAACACGACACGTAACATGAAGTTTTTCCATTTAATATGGAACTGATATAATACCATCTAATGAATCCGTGCGTAACATGGGCTAATTAGAACGATTTATAGATTAGCTCGATACTTACCGAATTAGCTGTATTAATATCTAAATCGGTATCGAGGAATTCGATCACTTTCTCAAGGTTTCCGGACCGAGCAGCACGAAGAAATGCTGTCGTGTCGTCAGCCTAAATCAGAGAAACACATTAGCATTAAATACGATATTAATATTTATTTTATTCTATTAATCTATAAATTCTATAATCGCAATTACGATTACCAATCGTAACGTAATGTTTCCCGATTATTTCCCTTTCACTTACTTCACGATTAGTATTAATCGTCTAATATTAATTAGTATTAATATTAGTTTAAAAGATCCTTGAAGAAAAATTCGTTCAACAGGAAGAATTTTATGATAGAAAATTTTCAATAGTAAGTTGGAATAGTTATCGATAATTTCTACCTGGATATTAGTCTTTTTACACGTTTCATAAGTAATGACTTTTTTCCAATAACATAAAGTAATCATTAGAAACATATTTTGAAGTTATTAAATATAATTATGTTTATTAAATATTATACGACTTTATAACTGAACGTAGCAGCGGTATTGGAAAATGGAACGTTTCTTAAATATTTTTAGCTTGTGGACCAGCTGCAAAATAAAAATTTTATTCTTATAATATTTAACAATGGTGCATGAAATTTCATAGTAGCCTGTAATAGTAATTTGTATTTAAATGAGATGTAAAAAAATGGGAGAAATAATACTGAGTAGATAAAGAAATTGTATTTAAAATACCTAAATGAATTTATAAAAAGAACCTTTTGTAATTAATATAATTAACTTCAACCAACTTTTTACGCGATCTATGTTATAATTTAAAAAATTACATAGCTTTATAAATGTATACATTTACGTTTATGGGACCAATCACAAAAAGAGCACCAAGATTAAATAGTTTAATTCTATTCGAAGAATATGCAAAGCAGGTTCGTGTAGATAAATAAATAACTCTCTCAGTTTTGCAAGAATTACATTTCAGACGATAAAGGAAATAATCAAAAGAAAAAGTTGCTTCGTTTGAGATCAAAGCGTATGTTAAAATGACCAGTCGTTAGTTAACCTTTGGTCAATGCAGCAAAATTAATACTTATAGTACAAGTACCAATTGTATAATACTACTCGATATTAGGATACTTTGTCCTACATTACCAAATGCTTAAGAAACAGCTTGATAAAACGTTTGTCTAAACGAGTTACATAAATTAACGATAAACGATAAACAATATGAATAAATAAATTATACAGTATAAAAATATACTTCCATCCGAAAAAAAAGTTCTATCTGAAGAAATGGTACGAATGTTGTCATATTAAAATCGAAATGATTTCATTACTATGATATAAAATTCACAAACGAATCCCTTTTTTATTTGCAATAAAATTAATTTTGAGATTTAATTTAATTTTCAACTAACTAATTTACAAAATACGATAATAGATACATTCGAGTGACAAATAATTGAGAAACTTTTAATAGATTGATATTATCATAGAACTATTATCCGTCTTCTTCATTTTGATACATAGAAATGGTATTACTTTTGATTCAGGTACTCGATCCAAGTAATGCAATTGGTTACATTATACGCTATGATTTGACCATGACCTTTATCCCACCAACAACTTTGACGTATTCCGCTTGATAAATTTTGTCTGCTAGAACGTTCATAGCAAGTTACGTTGCTTTGATTATTTCTAAATTAACATCTGTAGAGTGGTAACCACACGGCAACAACCGGCTTATAAAACGTCTACCTTTATCGTATGTACGTATGTATATCTTGCTTACATCATCCCCTCTCACGACTGCCTTTCGCTTTATCTATGGTTATCAGGCAGAATTTTAAAGTTCCGTTCGTTTCGGTACATTTAATACCGGGGCAAAGGAAATTCACGAAGTAAGAGAAAACGGCGTTCAGAAAGTCGATGTGATTATTTTCTAGCAACGAAGGAAATCAAATTATTTCGATATTATCGGTCAACGTTCACACCCTTCGATCAGTCGGGGGTGGAAAAAATACCGGCGACATTCCGGCGCCTCTCGCTACGCAAAATATATAGAACCATACCTGACTCGTACTATCCGTAACCATCGTGCTTTATAAGAGACTAGACACTATCCTCCTAATTCTTTCACTCGTCCAGCAACTGCCGAACACGAAGGTTCTTTTTCTAAGCACGCGTTAAATCACCATTCATGCACTCCTAAGGTAACGCGGCGATAGATGAATAGGAATATAGGAGCCGCCCCGCATACGAAACTAAGGCGCAGAATCGAGCGGCAACGATTACGGGAAAAACAGGGGTTGCATCGTTGCCTTTCTCACCCCTTCTTATACCTGTCCTTGTTTTTCTCCCACCAACTCATGCGGTGTATCGGTTCCCGACACTATGCGCACGCGCTTATCAAATCTGATCACACACCTACGCATACGCATACTTTCTCTCCCTTTCTCTCTATCTCCCTCTAGGGGTATAACAGCCTAGGAAGATTAACCAGGTTTCTCAACATGCGAATATCGGCCGAACAAATATTACCACCGATATTACGTACATCAATGTATCATGGGATACAATTTCTTGTTACATCAACAACAAAAATTCAATGGAACATAGCGATATTTTTAACAGCTGGTTCTATGTTATTTTATCTTCGAACGAGTCTACTTACATTTAGGTATATACCTTATATATGGTATCAAATTGCAAATTAGTCATTCGCGATAATTTGATCAATTTACGTTCTAAGAAAGAAATAAAAGATAAAGATAGGATACTTTTTATGCGGTACATGTACTATATATATATATATATATATATATAGGAAACTATAGCAATGAAAACACAATGCATAATACGTTCGAGAGATTCTACGCATGTGCGATAGTCGAACGAATTTAAAAATGTCTATTAACTAACTTTCTCGTTGTTTTATGATATGTAGTAAATGTAGTAAAAGTAAGTTGAATAAAGTCGATGGAAAGCTTGCGATCAATATGACATATTAAATAACCATACAACTTTTAAAAATAATATTCCATCGATATTCTAAAACTTTAAGTTTTCTTCAAAAAATCCAGTATTTAACCCATTTAATTCCTCCATTAATATATGCATTTCCTGCACTTGCATTTCTGCACACGATGAATAGAATAATTCTATGACGCATAATTTACTAATATTTTTAAACGTCATTCCAAACTGTTTATTATTATTTTAATTGTACGAGCGTTAGCTGACTTGATAATAATCTTACATTTCCAAATTATATAAAATTCTCTACAACCAACAACATGTAATTTATCTATCATTGCGTTTAATTTCGAAACGTAATCACCTGCATTTTACATTGTAGAAAAAGACATACATAGATTACAGATATGATGAAAATTGAATTGTGGCGGGTTAAAGAGAATTATAAAATATAGTAAATAAGTAATCGTTTATTAGTATTATTACATTTTATAAAATAATATTATTATATCTTAGAAAACAAAAGAATATGTATCATAAGTAAAAAAGAAAAAACTTTGAAATCATGAATGCTGCGACTGTTAGAATATGAGAAATCATGTTTTACTTTGTACACGTTTTACACCGTCTTTGTTGTTGATTAAGTCAGAAAAAAGATATTGAGAAGCTATTTATTTCGACAAAAAGAATTGTAGAATACGTTTAATAAAATCGAAATACTTCACTTACATGTCTTTAAATATTAATATGTTTCTCTGTTTTCAAATTAAAGTTTGTGATATGATTATAAAAAATTGCATTCTTATATATACTTTATGTTCAAAAATGATGTGAAGTTTATAGTATCTAGGTATGTAAAGCTAAACTGCTTTGACTTCCTACTTTGTCATAACTAACACATTTCGTTTCATGAACTAACAATACGATAATTATATGAATTTTCTAAAAATATCTTTCACCTTCTTAAACACTGGATTTTCGCCAATATTACAACGTAAATATGGATGTAATGAGAATAACAAGGCAGTCGATATCTTTTTGATACGGGTATGAGAATCAAAATTCTATTAAGAAATAGTATGCTGCGATTATTATTCATGAGGTGTTATTACTGTAATATTTGTTTCGAAAACCCGGAAATATATTTAGCTCGATGTGCACTGAAAAGAGGAAAGAAATTTTTTAAATGCGTCATATACATTGTGGTATAAGCTTTAACACAAATATGTTGCACATCCTTTGACATATGTTATTTTCACACATTTTTACCTGGAACCTAATGATCGGTGGAAATGCCTCCTCTGTCGTCATTCCCAAATAATAAACTGTGTATTTCGTTTGACAGACTTTACGTATACGTATATTTTCTACACTCTATACTGAAAACGTAGGTCAGAGGGTATTTATAGCATTCCGTTTTATTCTCATGAACGCCTTTGTGGTGCATCTGCTTCAATGATTTGCATATACATATTTTATTTAAACCAATGAAACGTACTTAGCACTATTCTGTTTTACTAATCGTTACTTTAACGTAATAATATTATTTTCTGGCATCCAAAATTAAAAATAGCTGAATTAAAAAGCTCCATTTCTTTCTTCGTTGACGTTAAGAAAATTATGTATAGTTGACTTATTTTATCAATTGTAATAGTCCTGAGGTGCTTGTTCTGTATCGTTATCGCTACTAAATCAAATCAAAGGATAGGCATGCCTTCCTTGTATCAAAATTATCTCTGATTATTTTTTTAGAATAAGCCTTTAAATAGTTTAATTTACATTGTAATTCGATGTTATTTTATTACCAGCATTAGAAAAAATAAGAAAAAATGTAATATTATTGAAATGGAAATCATAATGATAAGTACACTATTTATATTAATAGAAAATAACAAAATAATTATACAAAATTAAATATCGTTTCATTTTATACATAGTTATACGTTATATAAGTATGTATGAAATGTAATAAACGTAAAATTTTTATACAGTAATGGATTCATGGATTAGGAGTTATTTATGATAAAGTAGTAAAAAGGTATAAGGATTATCAATTTTTAATACGTTTCATTAGAAGAAAATTTGAATATCCGTGTTTATATTGTTTTCATCTTTATTCTCAAATTTTCTGTCCTTCCCTTCGTCATGTATGCGACCTAACATAAAATTAAATAATCATTTGTCCTGTAATACATGTAAAGTAAATTTCATCTAACACTTTATATCCGTAGTAGATCCAGGATTTTACCATTATTTTACGTACTGTCAACCAATCAAGCAATAACAAATATGCAGAATACCAATATAATTCATCTTCTTTAAGTTGACAAACATTTCTTTTCTTTTTATCTTCTTTGCACTGATGTCTTGTTTATTACTTGCTTATTATCTTAGTCATTTTTATTCACTCCAGCTCTTTCTTCTTATTATTCAAACAATTTTATCAAATATTAATTGAAAATTTGTGCAAGATTTGAGGGAATAATTTCATGTATTTCTTACACACAATATTCCTTTTACTCCCATTTCTCTCTTTTCCTTTCTTAATTAGTTTTTATCTACCGTATAAATTATTCTTATGATCATAAATAAATATATATTTGTATTGAAAATATATATTTTCTTTTATCTATTTAATGTTAATATTTATCCCATTTACTTTTTATCTTCTATTATTTAGAAAATTTCAATTTAACATACATATATATTGTATTTATTAAAATTTTCAAATACTTTAGTAAAATCATTGTACATGGAGAACATTACAAGCACGTTAATAATTTATAAATATATTCTTTCGTATTTAACTCCACCAGAAACTAATCGAAAAACTTGGAGTCAAAGAAGTTACATGATGCCACCATTTTGGAGGAATGTAAAGTATTTCTCCAGGTCTCAAATAGGTCATCAAACCTTTAGCTTTGCTAAAATTAGGCCATTTCTCATAATTTGGATTCAAAGGATCAACTTGTGCAGTGTTATTCAATAATCTTGTATCATATGGATACAAATTAGATGAATCATTTGGGTGGTATAAAATGACCCGTTTATGTCCAAATATCTAAAATTTAGTAAAAGGTCAATACTATAAATCAATATACTAAATTATATACTAATCTAATACAAAGCTATTAGATTATAATTATACAATATAACAATACATAAGTATTAGATTATAATTTACTTCTCCAAAATAGGAGAAGTTAAAGATTAGGATTGACAATAATTAAATTCTATATACAATAATATTCGATAATAAATAATGGAAATTATGTACCAAAAATTTGAGATTTAGTATATACAATAAACTACATTATATTAATTTTTTTCGCAAATAATTTAACTTATGTCTTATCGTAGTATGACAATTAATTTTCATACTTGGCATAAAAGATTATTTTTAGGATCAAAATGTAAAGGTGAAACAGTTCCGCTAGGTCCAAACCAAGCATTTATATCTGGTTGTTCCACGTCATCATTGTCTGTAAAGTTACAATATTCAGGAATTGTAAAATCATCTTTCAATTCAGGAATCTAAAATCATTTTGACATAATTAATATTTAGATTTTCGTTAGAAACGTTAAAACTGTAGCAAATATCGAGAGATAAAAAACAAAACCTGTTCAAATAATTGATGTTGAGCTAAGTAACCAACTTGGTCACCTTTCGTTAATACATATTTTTGTAGAAATTCTGAAAAACTAAGAAGTTGTTGTGACCAATTTTCATCGGTATAACGTGAACCAATTTCAATAGGAACCGTTCTACTTCCAGCTACACTAATTAAATACTTTAGATCTTTCCAC
>JACXIL010000225.1:87409-252611 GCA_014737365.1 Bombus soroeensis
ATTAAATTAATAAAAATTTGTTATTTTAAAATTACTTTTAGAAATCACATTGTAGCTATACTACTATAATATAGCTACAATAATATAGCTATAATACACTTGTAATAAATAAACAATATATGTTTCTATAAAATGTAGTATAGATTTAATTCAATTTGATAACTTTAAAATGATCTCCAAGAGAGTTATAAACGTTGCTTCTGTTTTTCTAACTCATGCTAATCTTGTTTCTTTTTATTTTTCAATTAATAAATTAATATAATTTAAGAATTAAATTGAATATTATTATAAATTATTTCTGTGAAGTTTAAATATATACATGTAATTATAATTATATATGTGTAATAAAAAATCATGAAGTAAAATTTGATTTTTTTTATTTTTATAATTATTTTATACAATTATATAAAAATTTCTATTTACATTTTATCTTCAATGGATGTTTTTAAATTGCTTTCTACTGGTGACAAATGTATCTTCATTTCAATAGGTAAATAATTTTCTATATTTTCAGCTAATAGATTCCAAGATATAAAGTTGGCGATAATTGTGCAATTAGACATTTTTTAAAAATGATGTATGCAACTAGAAAATAAATCATAGGTATAAATTAAAGTTATTTTATTTAGAAATAAAATATTTTACTACTTTTGTCATCTGGTTCTTGTAAATATGGCCATTGTACTATTTGGTAATCTGCTATATAATACAAAATTTTTCCTGTTAATGACAATGTTTTGACTCTGCAAAAACTTTCAACAAATATTATAGTAGTTTGCGCGATACAAAATACTTTAAATAAGAATACTACTATACATAAAGGAACACAAGTTCCTGGACCATTACATAGAAGTAACTCTGGACGTTCTCTCCACAAGTAAGGAATTGATTCCAAAGTTGCATAAATAGTACTATAAATAGACGTATAGTATGACTGATGAATTTCTCTGCTTCTACGAATTTTAATTATCTTATAATCTACATTATTCTTTTCTAAATATTTAACTTTTTCAATGCTCATTGAATCTGTATCAGCATACACATATACTCTTGGTGAGTAATTTCTAAAGCTTAAATAATTAAGTATTCTTATCATTTCTGCGGTATGTCCTCCAGATCCTAATACAATCATTGTTTTAACTGGTTTATTTCGAATTGATTTCCTTCCGCTCTTTTTATGTGTAGGAAACATTACAAAATATACTCTTGCAATGATTATCATAAAAACAATTATACAAATAGAAATGTAATATATCGCATACATTTTTGTAGTATAACCTGTAACAATTTAAATTAAAATAATCAATCTATCAAGCTGCTTTAGATAAGCCAAAAACAGAATGAATTGTTAATTATTACATATATATGTCATGAAAGCATAAAATCTAATAAAAGTTCTTCTAAAAAAAGTACTTCAATTAGTCAATGTATGCATTTACATGAGATTTTAGTCCAAAAGTATTGAAAATTATAAAAATGTATAACATTCTTTATTTTACTACATATATTTATTAATTTATTAAATAATGCATACATTTGCTACACTTCAGTAACATGTTAATGTGCACATATGTATATATATATTACTTCACATATATATAAACACTACTATATTATTAATCTATATATTACACATAACAATACTTAATTATATATTTAATTGTATAAGTACCATCTATCTATAATATGATTAATATGGATAATCCAAAGATAAAAATGTAGCTATCTTTTATTTATAATAGTAGCTTATCAGTCGATTTGAATTCTTAAAATTTTCGTACTTCGTACATTACACATATATTAGATTAAAATATGTAATTAATAATCAATTTTTTGTTAGTCCTCATAAATTTAATATAAATATATTCAAGGGAGTACGTAAACAAATATTTATAATTTTTGCAAATCTTACGAAGATAAATAGTTGTTTATATAAATTTAATAACAAATATTAAGTTGACAGATACAGAATGTGAAACTTATGTTATAAACATACACTAAGAGAAGAAAAGACCACTGTCGTATACACAGACAACCAAGGTTAAATAAAACTATTGACGAATATATAATATCAGAAAAGAAACGAGAGTGCTCACATCCGTAGTTCTAGTTGTTCACAGTACAAGTGCCGCACCATGCGGCCAAGTGCTCAAGTGAATTGAAATTAGCATATACAAGAACCTATAAAAGTAGGAACCTGCCCTGTTCGGTTACACACTAGCATAGACAAGATCCTATTTAATTGTACGGTTCTACGGGAAGTTCGTATCTACTTTTCTATCCAATATAGACAAGTATAAGAAATTTCCACAATCTCAGAGAAAGAAATTTGGGCGCTAATCGGAAAAATGATAAAAAACAATCCCGATGAAATATATCGCAACGCTGGATCTTAAAACGAGTTTAATTTAAAGTTACTACCTATAAATGAAAAAAAAGCTATTTCAACTATGCGCGATAGACACGAATCGCAACGCTACGAAATTGATTTAAAATTAACGTCATTTTAATAATTATTTATGATTATTAACAAATTCTACTCTTCGACAAATTCTAATAATTACTCACGATAGAAAATACTAAGAAGAATCGCGACATCTTATAATTCGCAACGCTAAAGCAAACGCGATCATCGTAACGCTAATGAAAACCGAAGTTGGTACTTTTTCGCAACTCTAATTGTAATTAATAATTAATAACTGTAATTGATAATTTCGCAACGCTAATAGCAAAGGGCGCGAGTAGTCCAACACGACGATGGGCCAACATGTAGGTCGGCTAACAAACAAATCACAACTATTGTACTACTACTACTACTACTACTATTACTACTACTACTACTACTACTACTACTACTACTACTACTACTACTACTACAGATACTAAAGGCGAGTACAGTGACGAAATAGTAACGAGAATGACTTTCCATTGTCTAAGTGATGCAAAAGATGGAAAGCCATTAATAGTTGCCCTCTTCTATGGCAATTTGCCGGGCCTCTTCAGCTCGTAGCCTTTTCTTTCTTCGGGCGCGATGCCCGCTGAAACTTACATCTAGGCTCGAGACTTTCTAAATCGCAAACCAAAAAAAATAACTTACAAAGATGCAATAAAAATGTAATTCGCGAAAGCTGATCCATGTGCACGTGGATGAACAACGATCACATCATAGTGATCGCTGTCCGTTCGCGTGTGCATGCTCGAGCAATACGTAAACGCTCGTAGAATTCGAAAAATCGATGGGCGAAGCCAGAAAGACGGATGACATGTTTCATTCGTGGCCAGCTTCGCCGTCGATTTTTAAAACGAAATCTCCTGAAACAGGTTGGACATGTGAAAACGCGCCTAGCCCTATATTTAAAAAATGACAAAACAGACACACCAACACATTCGCTCCACGATTCTCATGCATAACACTCGGGCGCAAGGACCTACGCTAGAGAGAACGTCCCGGGACGCCTCCGACACCCGAGTTTCGCACACACCATGCACACTCTAATATTACGTACCATTTTCCTGAAATCGACCGACAAAGGCTAGCGACCATTGCGTATAACGCGATAAAAGTAAGTCTCACTTTTAATTACAAATATTCATACTTCAAAGAGTGTATACATTTTTCACAGAAGTTATAGATGGTAGGAAATTTGGTAGCATTCGTTATAATTTAACAACAAGATTAGTAATACCGATACCTATAATTCTGTTAGGTTTGTAATTGACATGATATGAAAGTGTGAGTTTATTCTTTACAATTTAAATTTATAAGAAATGGAATAAGTACTAAAACGACGCAATTCCACAGTCTAACCACGTACACTATGTGGAAAGTACGTCGTGCACGATACGCTAACGCATCGTCAGTCGCTCGCAAATTATTATAAAATCAATGATCGTCGTACCCATTGCCTTTCTCTCGCTCAAGTAGCGCCTGGGCACGTGAGCGAGGTCCTGGCAATGGACACGGAAAGGGTTAAACCTGAAAATCCTAACTAAAAAAAGATATCAGTGCATTTATTTTGTCTCTAACGGGCTAATTTTTCTTTATTTCGCACTTTCGAATTTTATCACAGTTATTAACGCTCTATACTCTACTTTACTAATTTAATAAATTATCAAAATACTAATATTGAATTTATTTATAGAAAACAGCACAAACAAGATCAATGTAATATAATAATTCATTAAAATAATTGACTCTATGAACTATCGAAATTCCATTACAAAAGAAACAAATTGACGATGAATAAGAAATTTATTTAATAATTGACTCAAAGTTAAATGTTAATTTACAATCAACCTCAGGCAATTTCTTCATCAAAGCACGTCTCCGAAAGCGCAAAAGCAGTGTTCAAAACTGGTTGCTTTGATTCCAAAATTTGCCTGTCGCGAAATTCTTCTTGCACATAAAATTCGATACATTTTTATACAGCAGGATTAGAATTTTAATATCTCTATATGCGTATTTTACATTGACGCTAAAATTAAAAAATGAAGGCCAAACGATTACATCCATCGAAATAATGCCATCAGAGAACAGAAGGTGAAATAAAAGATGGCTTATTATCGTTATCACTAGATACGCAATAATTGCAATTTTTAATGCAACAAATTCAGAGGATATCCGACTTCGTAACTACGAAATATTTAATTAGGTTTGTTTGTATCAGTTAGTACCACTATTAATATCGTTAATATAAAATTTTCCAGTATCGTATAATTAATATTTAAAAAACGCCATGTGCAAGAAAACCTATCCTGAGCTAATAAATAATACATAGAAAAAGTTAATGTTACTACCCACGAGTATAATAAATACCCGCGGTCACTGTGCTCGCAAAAAATTCTACGTAATACAACCAGTCACCTGTGTCGATTCGGACCTTTCGTCCTACGACATGATCGAGTAACCGGAGGAACAAAAATGCATGCGACTCGCCATTAGATGCGAAGAACAGGATCATCGATGCTCTGGTAGCTCAGGGAAAGTCATCGTGAAGACCATCATCAAGGGGGAGCCATGCAATCCCATGGAAGAAAGCTGCAACAATGCACGAAATATTATAATTTGTTCTTAAACATAATGCTAATAAGTTGGAAAATTTGAAGTAGTGGAAAATTAGTCTCTATTAATTTCTGTAAAACTTTTAAAGACAATATTCAATTCAAGAATGGGAAATTGAAATAGAAGCAATAGAATTAAATGAAGTATAGATTATTACAAAATTATTTACATTCTAGGCATTTGAAGCTCCATTGGGTCTTTTTCAGGAAACAGAAGAAAGTGGAAGGAGTGATAAACCTTAAAAAAATATGGGTTATTATATATGAGTAATGCACATATGTGAATAACGTTTTTATACTAATAAATTGTTTTAAAAACTAGCTGATGAATGACTAAAAAATTTCAGTTAATGAACTATGAAACTCTATACAAACTTCAAACTTTATTAATAACAAAAGAGCTAAATTGCTAGTAAACTCTAATTACTATAACAATTGAAAAACTAAAATAACAATTCTTAACCTAGAAATGATGAGAATCCAATCATTTCTGAAGCATGCTAAACATTTTTATTGCGTATTTCAATATTATAACTTCTAGATCTTACATCAATGGAAATTAATAATAGTTTGATCAAAATACGAATGATAAAATAAATTAAAATACAACATTCAGAAATACTTACATTCTTGGGGAGATTCCAAGAGAGCCTATATCCTCTTTCTGCTACCGAGAGCGAATGTTTAAAACAAAGATGTATGAAAAAAAAAACCGCATCCGTTTACACACTGACTCTAATTTCGCGTATAAATATTGCAATTGAATTTATAACTATTAAAAGCTATTGTGCTCTAGAAGATATAACAAATGTTATTTTACACAGTAAACACTGACTCTATTGACCGCATTGCGCGCGGTCACAAACATTCTCTGAAAAAAAAAGTTGTATTAGCAGGCTGATGGACAGGGAGGGAGAGGGGCAGAGTGTTTGTATAGGAAATACTGCTGTTTTTTGAAACGTATATTCATTTTTCACGGACGAACAGGTATTACATACAAATATTAGGAAAATGGAATATACGTGTAATATTTCAAACACTGTTTATATATTGCGAGATATCTTCTGATATAATTACAAATATTTATTAATATCCTAAAACGTAAAATCAGTACTTTCTTCAGAAAGAATTCAATTGTGTACGTTCGTTATCAGAGTCTGAAATATGATTTTTACTAACGTATTATGTTGCACTTTATAAAGATTCGACCATGCTTGTAATAAATTAAACTTTCTTAACTAAACATGCCTTACAAATGATTACAATGTATAATATAATCTTGGTCTGAAACGTGTCTGAACATGTGTTATGCAGATTCTTTCGATAAAATAATAAACTGATTTTTTCCTACAAATATATAAAAATATAATAACTTAGTAATAGATTATTGTCTAACAACATATTGATATAAAAGAAATTAGTTACTTAATAATATATCCGGTTATTAATGATAATCTATATATTCGAAATACTTTTAAAAAGTGACTTTTTTAATCCCTTTTTTTTTTATCTTAATATCTTCAACAAATTATGCAATTATTTTAGAGAATAATATCATTATATATCAATTGTAACTCATATAACAATTATATAGCAAATATTGATTACCATTGATCCAATAAAAAGAGAAAACAGTCGTGTACATACGTCTGCTTTGTTATAGTAACTCAACCTCTACCAAATCTGCATGGGAAATCAACGAAATGGTTATTAATCATCTGTGGCGTTCATTTCCTACCAGTTCGAATCATCGATTATTAATCGCCTGTGACGTATGTGCCGTAAACCCCTACTCTTTCAATCAGGTGACCAGCCAATAATCTGTACAAAAGAAAGTCAACAATTTCAAATAAATATATGACAAAACCAATAATTTGCAATAACAGAACAAATTACAGTAGGATACAGCAACAATAGAATTCAAATCCTGCCTCAGGGACCGGTAATGTGAATTATCGATAATTCTAGCCATCAGAAATACAGCCAAGAATAAATGTATAATAAATCAGTAATTTACAAGAATGGAAGCAATTATAATGAAATGAAACGATAATCGAATCCAAATTCTGCCTCAAACATCGGTAATATGAACTATAGATGACTGTAAATTGTCAAATATAGTCAACGATAAAAGAAAAAAAAATTCCCGAATACTACTTAATTTTACTAAAATAATAATCAATAAGTGATTAAATGAAAACGTACTATTTAAATGAAGCAGAGAGAAGTGTAGAAATGTTGATAAAGTCGAAATGAAAGTATTAATAATGACAGGGTACGCTCTACGGGACAAATTTTCGCTCCACGACTTTCAAGAGTACAATATCACCCCACGACACGTTTCTCCGCGAAACTAAGCCTTTTCCAATATTTCGCACCAATAGGAATGCTCGATTTAACGTGACAATATATTGCGCCAATAGGAACGCTCAATTTTTGTATATATGAGCGCGCGCAAATTTAGTGTATTCAGTTGTAGTTAAATTGATGAAATTGAGGAATAGAAAACATATTTAAGATAATGTTCAAGAACAGTTACAAATAAGATTATGTTCTTAATGAAAAACTTTTATGTGTTACACGAATGAATCAAATATGGTATGTTACTTTACATGTTGGTATATTACAACTTATTATTACATAAAAGTTGAAAAAATTGTTCTATCCTGCTTCATGAATGTCTCCATTAAAAACAAATGTAATCCTTAAAAATTGTTAATAATTAGTAGTTTAGTCCTGAAGAATTGAAAGTGAAACTATCGAAAAAAGAAAAATTTCTTTAATTGAAAATAATTTATCATTGTTTACTTTGTTATTAATTGATATATAGGTTATAAGATTTTTATTTTGTAATACCAGAGAGGAAATTCACACGAGGAGAAGGAAATTGAGATAAATTGCAAGAATCATACGCGATTTCACCGATACACGTGTCTGTTTATAAAAACTAGAATAAAATCATTCATTTTAACAAATCCTATGTTAAAACGGTAATCTCGTGAATGACACTAAAATGGTAAAGAGTAAGGAAGTCTAGAACACGTGTGTGTCATGTTTATACGATCGTGCTCTAGGTTGACTAGAGAGCTTTTGGAATGCATAACCGGAGCTCATTGACTACTAAACATTTACAAAAGTATGACACAAAGATATATTGGATGTTAGATCAATCCTTTGTATTTTGATCTGCAGTATTCGTAAACATTTTATACTATTGAGTAATTTCTACAAAATTGTTCTGCTGAGACAACTGTGATAATAAATAGGTAAGTAAGATATTTCTTTAATTGAACAAAAAGTTTCCCAAAAATAAAGTGAATTTTTATTCTATTGGAATTTTATAAAAGTAAATTATTTATTATTAAGTGTGATATTTTTTACATTGGTTATATTTTTAAAACACGAATTAAAAGTGAATTATATAAAATATATTTTCAATAATGATCTCATCAGATATGAAAATATAATAATAATAATAATTTAATACATTTTTTACAGCAGAAAATGGACATTTAGTATAATTAGGATCATAATGAAACCATTTACCAAAGAAAAAATTTGAGAATCACATGAGAATCAATAAAAGATTATACAATATTTTATCAGAAGGATAAAAATTAATATTATTTTTATTACAATTAATACAAATATTAATATTAATTTTATCAAAATTAATATTATTAAGAAGCAAATGCAATTAGAAAATGAACTCAAATAATTTTTCATCACATAGTAGATTTCAAAATATTTATAATAAAAAGCGATTCTCTTGTAAAAATTATAAAAAAGAAAGGCAAGCTATTGCTAGTATAATTTATAAAGAAAACCAGAATTATAACACCACTTTAGCTAGTTGCACAAATGAAAATCAGAATATATTAATGAATTCAACAATCAGATCTACATTAAACAGAAGGAACTGTGAAAAATGCCAAGAAGATTTAAGTATTTCTCCAAATAATACTTTAAAATCTACAAGTATTGTGAACCGAGTTTTAAACAAGCACGATAGAAATACCTCTGTTTCTTTATTGAGAAACTATAGGAATAACAAGAAATTAGGTATGACTAAAACACCAAATATAATAGAAGACGACCATAAAACAGTATTAAATCATGATTTACAAAATATAATGTGCTTTCGCAATAAATCTAATGCAAATTGCAATTTATACAATAAGAACAAAATTCACTGTGAGCAAAATGTGAAATTTCAACAGAAAGATTTACTTATAATATCACAACAAAGATCTTTAGAAGCAAAAACACGTAGGAAGAGAAATCATTCTAATGCTACTAATGAAACAGATTGCAATATCTTGATACAAACTAAAAGAGAAAATAGCTGTGATATTAGTAAATCTATTACAACTGAAGACTCAAGGGAAGGTGTTTATACAAAAGGTAAAAGACAAAGAACAATAAAATCAACTTGCCATTTACAAATAAAGAAAAACAAACAAAAAAGGATATACAGTACAGTACATAAATATAAACAATATAATAAAGTCACCAAAAATAAATATTATAAAATGATAGGAAAAAGAGAGGATACAAGTAATTTTGACACCAAAGCACCAAGTAAGATTGACACCAAAATAAACAAAGATATAGCAAGGCATAGAAATTGTATAGATATTAAAAATTTGGTAATACCTTTGATTAAAATAGATGATCTTTCTACATCTGAATTATCTAAATTAATTCAGAGTACCAAATCTATTGAAAGAGAAGAGAATATACAAAAAGATGAGAATATATGTAATGAAACAAAGAATATCGCAGAAATACAGTGTTCTGCATATGAAAATAAAAGATGTACAAAATTTGAAGAAAATGTAGTGAATAAAATTGATGAAAATATAAGAAATATAAAATTTGAAAAAGAGACATATGAAATATCTCCAGAGAATATTTTACAATTTTTTCTAAAAAACAGAAGAGATTTAGATATAAGAACAAAACTGAGATCAAGTACTAAAAATATCCATGAATATCGTATAAGAAAAAGTGTAGCAATGTGCAGTAAATGTACAGAAGTCTTTAATCTTTTACGACAATTTTCAGGTAAAGTAAACTTCGTACAAAATGAAAAAGTATGTATTGAATGTACGCTATGTAATTTACAAATTAATTCTCTATTTCATTTTCAACAACATCTAATGGATATACATTTACAATGTGAAAGAAAATCATTACATAAACAAAAGAAATTTGCAGTTGCTATTATTAATTTCAGTGATCAATTAGATTTAAATATCAATAACCAATTTATATTTGAATGCTGTTGTTGCTCAAAAATATTTGATCATACAACAAATTTTGAGGAACATATTAAAAATATGCATCATGTCTTCAATCATCATATAGATGATGTTAAAGAATGTGAGGCAGGACAAATGGCTGTAACTTCTGAAACATATACCACATTTAAAAATAAACAAGTATTTAACGAAACTCATGCTTTAAATAAGAATTATATTTTTGATGCTCCGACTAGTATAGATGAAATTTCTAATTCAGAAAAGGAAATTAACATACAAAATAATCATATAAACGAATATGGTATTAACACAAAAGAAATAATTCTTAAAAATAATATATACCATACCGATTCAAATGATAAAAATTTATTGTTGGAGATGGAAGTAAAAGACGAACAGATAAATAATATAAATAATTCAGATGTTACTCAAATAAGAAAAGAAAATGTAGAAAAATTAAATGTTGATGAAAAATATTCAAATAGTATTTTAAATTCAAAACTTTCTAATGCATCTATTAAAATTGATCGAAGATTTAAAAAATATTGGAAACATAAAAAAAGCTTTTCTTTTATTTGTAATGTTTGTCTTAAAAAATATAAAAGGGAACAAGCATTTTTATCTCATATGTCTAAACATATAACAAATTTTGATACTAATGTACATGAGCAACAAAAAGCAGAAGAAAATAATGATCTCATCAGACATGAAAATGATGTAGTATTAAATGCACATACTAAAACTTCTCAAGATAATAGTAAAAGTTTCAAAGATAATAATGTACAAAATTCTACTATAAATTTGGCAGAATCAAACCAAAGTACTTTAATATCAAAAACAATTGGTAATGAAGTTGATAGTGGTGGAAATAGAAATGTAGAATATGATATTAAAGAACATAGTGTAGCAAGTAAAACAGATGATTATAATTATGCATTACATATAAACCTTACACACACACAAAAAACAAAAAATAGTGTAAAGAGGCAAAAATTAATTAAATTCAATATGAATATTACAAAAAAACGTAAAATAAGTACTGATGAGCAGCAAAGTACAGAAAATGAAATTGGAAACATGTTTCCAACAAATTTTACTACAAATACTAATTCAATAATGGNTGTTCTTTTTACATGATTCGTTGTTTGAAGATCCAAAATCACCAAATTTATCAACGATACCATATGAAGTAAAAAATCTGTCTACACAAGGTACTCGTGTATCTAAAATGAAATGCAATGTGACATGTAAAATAAAAGAATCAAAGAAAGTTTTGCAAAAGGAAAATAAACAAAAATGTAGAAAGTGGCGTTGTAATGCATGTAAAGAAAATTTTGCATTACTTAGAAACTACTTACGACATAGGTACTACTGTCATAATGATGAATCTGTAGTTCATATTTGTGATAATTGTAACAAAATCCTTACTTCAGTTGCAATGGTGAACATTCATATGTGCACTAATGTTACTACTTGGAATTGCAAGAGATGTAATCTCACTTTTTCCAATGGTATATCTTTAACACAACATAATATGAATTGTCATTTAGAAAAAGTAGGTCCACATGTATGCAAAATATGTAAATTGAATTTTCTTACAGTGTACATGCTAACAAGACATGAAACAACACATTCTATAAGTAACAATTCCAATATTACAGAAACTTTCATAGATTTATCTGTACCTATGAAAGGCTATTTACCTTATACTGCAGATAATATAAATGTTAATTCTGAATTCAGTAGAAAACAATTGAATAACAGGGCTATTCCTTATAGGAATGAAAATGTGGAATTAGATGAACTAAATGAAAAATTTTCAGAAATGCACATCACATCTAATATACCACATAATAATAAAAATATACTGCACTGTAATACATTATGTGCTACAGCACTACAATTTAAACTTCATCTGGAAAAAAGGGATGAAAGAGAGATATGTCGAATTTGTAATAACTTATATTTTACAGATAAATTGATAAAACATTTAATATCTAATCACATAGTCTCAAATAATGTGTGTTTTAGAGAAAACGATGCTAATATTGAAATAACACAAGGAAATATAAATACTCAGAATGATATAATACAAATCCTTGGTAAAAAACGTTTATTGTCACTTTACGTATATCAAAGATTTGATACTATTGTAGGAAACAAATGTTTCAGTTGTATGAAATGTCCAAAACAATTCTCAAATACTCAACAGTACAAAGTTCATTACTTAAAATATCATGATACAATGTGTTTATTGTGTAATATAAAATTTAAACACAATTTTGAAGCACTTGAACATAAAATTAAAATTCACAAATCTATTGATTTATATTTGTGGATAGCACAAAAACTAATATTACAGTTAAGGCAGTATGGAAGTACCATTGAAGATGTGATATTAAAATCTAGTGAAATAAGAGTATGTTAAATAATATATACTCGTTAATTTGAAGTTATATTCTGACTAGTCTATACAAATATCTGTAATTTATTAAGAAAACGCATGAATTAACTCATTAAGACTATTAATTCAGATAGCAATCTATTTATCAGATCAAATTTTAGTTACCTACAATTAAATATAAGTTTTATATATTATATAACTTTTTATAAGTATTTTTTTATAAAAAATAAATATTAATAAATATATTGCTATAATCTTAATAATCTAATATTCTTTTATTTGTACTTATAGAAAGTACATTCAAATATTATAGAATGATAATTAAGATTCTGTTATAAAATTAAATATATTCTATAACATAAAAATGTTTTATAACATAAGAACTAGATCACAATAAATATATTATAAGGGAACTCCAAAGAAACACCCTTATTGGATGTAAATAAAATATCAAGAGAGAAATCATGATATACAATTCTTTTGCCCTATTATTTTGTTCATAGTATCTGGATTTGTATCTTTTTTTATTGTTTGAATCTTATACATATAATACAATGATACAGATTATTTCCGTTGTAAATCATTTGTTCAGTTTTTGAATAAAAATCTTTTTTGCCAATAAAAATATATAAAACTACATGGAAATTGAATTTCCAAATTTGAAAGTAGTCATAATATCTATCGATCAATTTAAATTAACCATAGTCGATTAACCATAGTCATATTAGACAACTATTTATGCATGTATTATTTCGTTAACTAAATTATTTAGTATATTTGAAATTTCCTTTAGGAATCAAGTAATTCTAAAACTTGTATCAAAATTCGCGCTGAATATACTACAGCGCTTAGCTTACCTTATCACTAGTCTTGTATGTATTTATACAATCGACTTTCAAATCAGTTCAGTTAATATCTCACGTCGATGTGGTTTTTACAAATTTTGGGCGTTTCGAAATTGTGTATGAAATAAATCCAATTGAATATTAACGTATGTATACGAAATAAAAACGGTGACAACTCTTTCATAGTTTAATAAAACAATTTATATATCTTAGTGATTTAATATTAAAATAGACAACTAAGGTTTCACAATTTACCTCCTTCGTATTTAATTAGCAAAATCTTTTTAATTCATTACAATCGTATACAGTCTTTGACGAATTAAAATTTATCAATTACTATTTTATTCAATTTCTTTGTATAAGGTAAACATAACCACTGTTTAACATATGACGTTTCTGTTTATAAAACATATGCATTACATATATTAATAATCTTAAGTAACGTATAAATAATCAACAGTTTTATTAAAATCCATTGGTATTTTTCAATTTACTTTCTTTTTTTGAGGATATAATGTATACTTTTATATTATATAGAATATTGCAATATATATATATATTAGCTTACCTCTTAATAATTATTATTAAGTTAGTTGATAAAAATACATATGCACTATATATTATATATTCTTTCTTACAGTTATAATATAAGAGTATTAAAATATTAAAATTTGTAAAGAAAAGATGAATATTTACTGAGGCCATTATTCTGATTATAAAACAAATTTGAGTACTATGCCATAGAAGTGGAATTAAAAGTTAGCCCAAAAGAAACAGTGATGATCAAGTATGACAGGTTCTTCGAAGATGGATACAAACAAAGAAACGGAAGAATCTAGTAATGTTCCAAATAATGTTGGAAATTCTGAAAGTCCAGATTCAATAGAGGTTGTTATTGAGGGATATAAATCGTTATTTAAACAAAAGAAAGATTAACAAAATTTTATTTGAAGAACTGAATTTATTATATTTTCTATTTAGGTGGATAATTCGCGTACAGTTCTTTTAAAAATAGCAACATTATATGCAGAACGTCTTATGAATGATATTTGTCTTGTTGTTGATGGTATAGAATATCCAGCACATCGCCTCATACTTTGTGCTTCAAGTGATGTTTTCCAAGTAAGTAAATTTTAAGATAGAATATAAAATAAGATAAAATAAAATACGTAATTGTTCATTATATAGGATGTCATTAAACTAGTAATGTAACTTAAAAGAATATGATTTTATTAAAAAAAGTAAATTAGTATAAAGTAACATTTTCCTCATGTAAATTAATATTAATAATTCATTCATGATATTTAGTATATTCCAAAAGATATAAACGTATTGAATATAATTATGTTGGTAGACCAGCAAAATTTTTTCTAGCAAATTTTTATATTAATAAACAGTAAGCTTTTAAGTGGAAGATACTTCTGTTTTATTATTCATTCTTCATCATCTAGTATGATAAAGTAATAAAAGTAATTTATAGATACAACTTAATTCAGACATAGGTACAATGGTGTTATATACATATATTCAATGTATATTTATCATTTTATTTGAGAACAAAGCTTTTTATGGCAAAATGTTATTATAATTTATTGATTTTCTTCTTTGTGTAAAGTTACTTTCTTTTAGGTGATAACACTAATTTAATAACATATTTTGTACATATGATATAAATACTTAATCATGTAATTAAATTTTAGCAGTAAAGTAAATATTATGTAGTGGAATTTAATTTACTTATAAAATACGTACATTGTGCCAAATAGTGATAGGTTGACACATTTCTTATTTCACTCATATATTAAAAATGATTAACATTGAACTTTGGCATATCTAACAAGAATTTTCAAAATACAACTGAGTTGATGAAAAATTACACTTTACATTGCACTGCTATGTTTTTTATCTGACTTTATTTTTATTCAAAAAAAAAAGATCACCAAAAAGTCATCTCATTTAAAATAGACCAGCTGATAGTATGTTTAGGCTCATTAAAATCAAAAAGATTTGACAAATTCATTAACAATCTTTACATTATAGTAAAATAAAGATTATGAAAATTTGATTTATTATGTAAATGGATTCAGAAAGCAAAAATTTTAAACTCGTATCTTTTTTTTAAATTATTAAAAATAAAAGAGTTATAAGCAATAAAAAATTAATAAAACCGAACATTTTCGATCGCTTACCGAATTTACTTGAAGAACGCGTGACGTCACAAGTCCGTCACGTCGTCTGCAATATGTACAAGTCAACATCAAGTGAGAATGATTTCCTGATTGTGAATCTAATAAACGCTATGGAAGTTCATGAAAAAAGAAATTATAAATGTCGTTTTGTTCCACAATGTCAGAATGATTTAATATAAATATCAGAAAGAAGATTTGTATCCATTCCTAAAGATAGTAACCTACGAATAGGCATGGTTTCGAATTGCTAAAAGAGATATGCCAAAGACAGCTCAAAATTTCTTTTGCTGTGGAGATTATTTTATTCACCATATATGTATTCATACATTATATTGTACATGTTAATAATTTGTGTTTTCCTTCTTTGTATTTGCTACAGTTCATATCCTTTTCAGTATAATACGTACGTGTTCCTTTTGGTTCTCATAGTTTTGATAAATATTCTGAGTTTTTATCCTCAAATCGAAAGATAATAAAAAAATGGGTATATAAGTGATTTGACCAAAATACAGATATTTTCAGTAGCATCTAGTTGGAATTGCATGTTAGTGATCACCGCTAACCTTGTGTCACGGCTGTGGTGTTTATAGATTCTTGACGATTTCCGTTCCCTCCGATTCCGGAATTTTTTGAATATGTTATATTCGGTGTTTTTTGAATATGTTATAAAAATCAACATTTAGAACATCTTTTTATACATATAAACGTCGTCGATCTTAGTTTCCGAGATATTCGCGAAATCTGTCCGTACTAATTGAATTCTGAGCATAGTTTTGGGTCTGTGACAGCATCACTGTTGGTCTCTGCCCGCGGGTCGCTTATATTTTAAAAATGCGGTCACCTCCCCACGATTGTCTTCACAAGAACATAGTGTAATCCAAACCAAAATTTAACTGAAATTTTTTGTAAACGTCTCGGAAATTGAGCAATGGTTATATATATATATAGAAAAAAGTTAGTTAAAATATTGACGATATACTTCAAAGTTCATAAAGTACATAATTTCCTAACGTTATATTTATTATTATCTTTTCTTAGTATAGGTAATATTTCAACACATACTCTAACTTTTCTTATTACAGGTAATGTTAATGAGTCCTCAGTGGAGTGAGTCACAGGAAAGTAGAGTAACCCTCCAAGAAACGCCACAATGTGTACCTATATTTAGTGAGTTTTTGCGGTACTTTTATACTGGTCAAATAAGAATTAATTACGGAGTTGTTCTACCAATATTATCTTTAGCTGATAAGTATAATGTTAAGGATTTAATATCATTGTGCCTTGATTATATGCAAAATCATATTGCATTAGCTGCCATACATGGCACTCTAGTATCATGGTTACAGTATACGTCAAATTGTGGTCATCACAATATTACTCAAGCATGTCAAAATTTTATTAAGTGGAATTTGGAATTGGTGGCCAGTACTGCAGACTTTGGAAATTTTGATTTAGATATTTTAGTATCATTGCTACATCAAAGTAGTTTAGTAGTAAAGGATGAAATGACGTTATACAAATGTTTAGAATCTTGGTTGGATCATCAGAAAAATCGGTTGAAAACTCAATTGTCGCACGACGAATTAGAAGCTACGTTAGAACAATTGGTAATAGCTGTGATGTCTCCTGTTAGATTTCCAATGATGTCTCCTCGACAATTAGCAGAATTACTTTTATTTCCTTTAACGAAAAAATACAAAGAATTCTTTGTAGAACGAATGTCTATAGGAATGTCATTTCATTCTGGTCAGCTAGATAAAGTTAGAGAAGTAAGTTTAAACGAAGAAGATGGTGCATTATTTTTCGAACCAAGATTATACACTATAGACACTTGTAGTTCATTACTTACGATAGAAAATTTTCATGGTTTACCCTCTTACCACACCAGAACGCTCGTGTTTTCAAGTCATTCGTGTTTAGCAGAGTATGCTGGTGACCGCGCGTGTGAATGGGTTGTAGATATATATCCAAAAGGTGTTTGGTTTAAAAAGTTTTTCTTAATAGTGTGGCAAGGAACCGTAGAAATGCCCGAACATGTGAAACGTTCGGTTAGATTATCACTCACCTGTAAGGACCCATCTGTAAATAGTAATGCTGATATGCGTGTAAAAATAGGTGTTTTAATATATGGTTTACAGGATGGCGTTGAACATATTGCGAGAGTAACAGAAATTATTCATAGATTTAGTAAAAAAGAACGTGTTCTTAATTTGGACGATCTTTTACCGTTTGAGGAACTTAACCCGCAGCAGGGTTCTGTCTCGGAAAATACATCTCCTTTTCTAGTAGGTCCAAATAAAGATATGCTCAAATTACATATTGTTATATCACCAGCTAACTAAGACAAAGAGATTTCTTAGGTTATATAAAATGAAATCTTACTACAGACTTTAAATATTTTGGACTCATCCGAAGAGTCGCCTTTTTTAAGTTTGTCTTCAACGTATGTCCTAGAATTTTTTTTTTTTTTTTTTGATAAATCGACATTTTAATATTAGACTAAGATAAAGTTTTGTATTTAAATCGTAGCATCTAATAAAATATTAAAAGATTGCAATGTTCCATGAATTTCCATCACATTAATTTTTTCTAGGGAAATTGTTAATTACTGTTAATTATTCATTTAGAATAACTTAATTTTTAAAGCGAACGTCTGTGTATGATAGAATATTGTTAATTTACATTCTGTATAACAAAAAATTAGCGAGTTTATATTCATTTTATTGCAAGAACGAATGAAATTGATAATTATCGATATTTAATCCACCTATCCATATTGTAGAAATTAAAATTTTTAACGACTTTTTCCTATACATGAAACCTGCGCTTGGTCTTAATTTCCGAGATATTCGCAAAGAACTGTCGATACCATTAGAGTGAATTATTGTGTCTCTAATTGTGCATTCGTTGCAAAGTATGCGTCAATATTTGTTGCCGGATAGAATGACATCCAAATCTAACAAGAAGATATGGCAATAAACTATAAAAAAGATAAGAATTAGGTTTGGTTTAAGCAGTAACCAAGCGGCGGTTTCATGTATAGGAAAAAGTTGTTAAAAATTTTAATTTCTACAACATATTCAAAAATCATCCAAATCGGTGAGATATGTGAGATATCGATATCAATCGAGATATTTTTTTGTAAAAATGTTTTTTTTTTTGTATCTTTTATATAAATTTATTGCTTTATTACGAAAGCCATCTTAAAAAGGCCATAGAACATATTTTAAAATTTTGTGCGTATTCGATTCTTTATTTTATATAAAATCACGTTGATATCGTCGATATAGTAAATATTTGCAGGATTTTAATAGTTAGTAACTAAATACATAACTAAAAGGCAATGTAGGTTTTGAATTTCAAAATCAAGATGAATTATGCGCGACAGTTCTGTTTTACACATCTTCATCGGTCCAAATGGATTAACATTTATTACAACGATAAGAAATATTTTGTAATATTCCATACATCGTAAGAGAGATAAATTTGTAATTATTCAGAATTAAAATTGTATATTTGCAGTACATTTTCACATCACACGATAATACATTAAACCATATGTAAAATTTTTGATTCAGTTAAATATATATTGTATGTTTCTTTAATTTGTAGAAATTAATCAACCTCAATGTTTTTAAAATGCATTAGACAGATTCCTTCTTTGTATGGTTATTCGTAACCAGAATATATAAAGATAATTATATTTTTTACTAATTTCATTTTTCAGAAGGAAGAAATCTTTAGATTTTACTAATCACTATTTCTTATTTGAACAAACGTTAACTTTTTCTCGCTGATATTTTTTGTAAAAATTTGAAAAATAATTGTTATTTTTTATTTTTGTTCATAACATTTATTGGCAATATATAAAGAAATTTTATCCATTTTTTTGTTCTTTTGGAAATAGGTATAACATAATGATAGAATATTCTCAAAAGGTAAAGGTTTAATTTGACAAGATTTATTTTAATTTTCTAAATGTTTGTACTTTCTCTTTCATTATGATTTGCAAATTCTTTTGGGTAGTGATTTCTACAAATATTTAAAAAAATTCTTTTGAGATAGTTTCCACTTCTATAAACATTACATGGTAACGTATACAAATTACTTTTTTATTTTATATTTGTAATATATTGTACATTTTACAATAGTTTATATTTCTCAATTAAACGATTGAACTTTGTTTCACTGTTGTTATTTCTGCATGGTCAGCTGATCTCCGTTCGATTCGATACTATCCATTTGCAATCGCGGAAAGAAATGGTCCTCTTACAAAAGTAAGGACCTTGTTGCTACCCACCAGACGAACACACTCCGTCGTCCCTTGTCCATTATCTTATGCCTTTGTATTCCACGTGGTGTATCGTATATCCTTACCAAGTGTGTTTGGTAAAGCATAAACATATGAGCGGATAGAGACAGAATCATTCGTTGACTCTCGAAAATATCTCATTGTACACGTTACTTATCGAAAACCTACACTTTCACGGTTTTAAAGGAATTTACTTTTAATCACTCTGTTATGACATACGAATAAGAGAAAGAATAATTCGAATAAGTTGTTAGCACACTCATGGGTCATACTATTACACGAATGTATTCGCCAAAAATTGTACTAACGTAAATTAATCGAATCCTAATCTAATATTCGTGAGTCAAATTACACACACACATACACACGCAAACATAGAGCACGCATACGTGATGTGCATAATCCGCCTGACATCCTACTAATGTTTATAGTATTCTATTTTCTTCAAGATCACTGATATCTGCTAATCCTTTTCTATTATTCTTTTTCTTTTTGCTATCTGGACGCCATAAGAAAATGATTTAAGAAAAGTCCCGTTCAAATCCACGAGAAAACAGTCTTTCGACAAATACACCAGTTCTTTTTCGTTTTCTTTGTTTTCGTTTTATTTTATTTTGTACTCTGTTTTATATTCGCTTGCGTGTGTAAGAAAACGTGTAGCTCGTCTGTAACGGTCGGCTGGTCTTCGTCACTCTGTGCTTTTTAAGAAGAAAACGCGAAAACACTCGTAGGTGCCATAAATTAGGCCCTCTTCTTTACTGCGTCACGAGTTGGCGGGCCCCAACGGTTTTACAATTGTAACATCTAAGATACTCGTCCATTCTTTGTACAATCATTAACGCAGACGAACGAAGAAGTATCCTACGCGATCTCGAATCAGCGTCGTCTTACACGTGTTTACGGTTCGGTCACCGATCATGGAATGATCCGTCGCAGCGTGACTAGCACGGTGTTCTCTAACCTTCGCGCTTTCTTATACTCCTTGCTTATCCTGCGATCTACTATTTCTTTTATCTTGACGACACGTGGAAGAAACTGACACGTGGCAGGGAGCGCTTGCATGTGTAAAAGTACTCTTCGCTTTTATTTTCCTCCCTTTTTCTCTCTAATTTTAGGAATCTTCATCTTATGGTATCTTTGAAATGGAATCTATCCAATTTACCCAATTAAATGTAAGTGGTTATTACTTGGGTTCGGGAACATGGACTTCTACAAATAAATAAAAATTTCCTTATTCATCAAACACTGATTAAATTATATGAAACGTAATAAGTTTATATACAGTATTTATGTGTTACGCCGGCAACGAGATTCATAGCGATTGCTTTTAAGATTCATCGAACTATCGAAAACCACGAATTTTTTTTTGACGACGAATTCTAAGCGTCGCGAATGTATAATTTTTCGCCGACAAATTGTAAGAGGCGCTAATGTTACAGACGTCATGATGCCCCACGGCGAGCGTAAGGTGATAAGAATGTCCTGAAAGGATCTATCCACGGTGTGGATTAGGCGATGAACTTTCTGGCAGAAGGACTGAATCGAGCAGCTCAGCGTTTACCCCAGAACTTTAACCGTTTTAGTGCCAGGGGTTTTTAAGAATCCGTGTCAGATTGTGCCACGGAGCGCTTCGAATTGACGATCGTGACCAAACATCGCGAAACAGTTCACCACTTTACGCGAACAGCGCCATCGCGCTGCTTGGCGTTAAAACGGTTAAAGACACGATATCATTTAGAGAAATAAATCTATGCATAGATAAGTGAGTTCGAGTTTGGCTTGGGTTAGATTTCCATTGCATTCGAATTTGAATTAGATTTGGATTAAATTTCGATTATGTTAGACTTCGATAATTTGACTGCAAGTAGTGATGATAGTCGTACTCAAAAAATAGTCGAATTAACGGTCGGCGAAGGAACAGATGAGAGAGGAGAACGCTTCCACAAAGTGGAATAACGAGTTGTTTATGGGGATTCTTATAGCTTCATTTTTACCATCATAATAAAATTGACTCGATGGAATTGTTGAGGGAAGCAACCCGAAAGCAGTACATTTTTAAGTACGGCAGGTGATGTTAAAATTCAACTTTGGGTTCAACGTAAGAAGAATAAGATTCGTTTGTAAGAATTTACGTTCAAGACATGTTGAGTCAATATGAACGCTGAGCCAACATTTATTGAGATTGATGAAGATAATTAGTCATCCAATGGTTACATGTTGCGCAAAGTAGAAACTATGAATGTATTTCATATAGATATTGGTGCAAAAGTGACGTCTCAAGAATTCTTGTATACAATCGAAGAACAAGTGTTTAGTTAAAATGATATTTTGCGATTCTGCAACAACTTTTAATGAATTAAGGGAAAGCGGTTGTCATTTATCTGCTGAGAGCACAGTACGGAGATGGATCTCAATGTATAATTTAAGAACGCCATTTCAAAGAATTCGTTAACATCATTACGCTTCAATCCCAAATTTATAGCGAATGTTGGGAGAACTTTTGGAGATCGCAAAACTTTATTGTGCACGTTATGCACCAAAGGAGAAGAATATCGAGTAGCAGCTTTAAAACATTTGTATAAATTCAAAATACATGCCCGAAAAAGAGATGAAGAGGAAAAATTGTGCGGCTGAAGAAATCCGTCCTGGAATAAAATATGTTATTAATTACCTCGATTACTTCCTCGAGGTAATACGACAGCCGAACCTAATGGTGGTACATATCCTCCGATAGAGGAAAAGAGCAGGAGATCTTAATGGTAATTTCAGCCGAATCATCTTTATAATTAATGTGAATTTAATTATTTAGGCTGCAATATCAGATAGAGATATTAAAATATAAATTGCAAGCAAATTTTAAATGTTGTAAAAGAAGGTTAGAAAATGTACTTATATATACTTGACTCTTATATATTTTGCCTCTCTCTGTTTTTGTCTCTGTCACTCCCCCCCTCTCCATTTTTTTTATTTTATTTTGATGCACATTACAATCAATTCTCTCATTAAGAACTTTAAGTAAGTTTTCTGGCGTGGTACTGTGACATGATTAATAATTATTTATAATATGTGCCCTCTCCTTTAATAAAGAATGACTCCTTAATTTGCTATGATCCGCCTTGAGTGTATTGAATTTTTGGTTTTTCGAAATCCCAGTTCTATTTGGATAAAGAATAAAAAAGAGTCATTTTTATAATAATATATTTGTTGAAAGTTTTAATTTTGATAACTATCGCTGATTATCGTGTTTACTTTTGCTACCTTGATCATCGTAATTTGTACGATTTATATTGTATTATACATATACATATGTATACGTACATATGTGTTATACGTTCGTTAGACGCCACATGAGGCTTCTTTGTTCATCTTGGCACGTGTAATTCTATGTGGGAGACCACGGATAAAAGGAGTGCACGTGGAGAAGGAAATTGAGATAAATTGTAAGAATCATAAGAGGATTCACCGATACACGTGCCAGTTTATCACCTAAAATAAAACCATTCATTTTAACATGTTTTCTGTTCGTCGCGTGGCACGTGACAAAACCCATTTTATTAGACTATTAGAAGTTTAAATATGATTTATTCCTTTGAGACTTGAATTACGTTTCAATATTCATATATGTAATATGTACTTTCATTCTTTCATAAACCACGAACTGAAATTGTTATTTTATATTTAAACAACTGAAAAAATATACATCGTGACCGTTTTGTGTTTGCAGTTTTCGTATTGAACGTTTCTAGCTCTAATTGCCAATGCACATAGTACTAACCCGCGTGATGTTGCTAAAACAAGCAAAATTTTAATGAGATTCTAATTTACACAACCTGCACCAGTTTCTTCTAACTGATGAACAACTTTTAAAAATGTGTAAATACTTACTTGCAAGATGTGTATACTTTGTTGTTATTTTACCATTTATCATAAACTGAGACGATTTTTATTCTATTTCTCCTAGTTGGTATTATCCATGACAAACTAATTATGATATTTCTTAATCCAAATGCAGTCAAGTGAAAGTAGCTTATATGTCATATTTCATTTATTTTCATAGAAGGTTTAGAAAATATTTAGAGTAGGTATATACAGGGTGATCTGTAACTGTTGACACAATTGGGTAATAGGGTGATTCTATGAGTAAAAGAAAGACGGAAAAATGGAATAAAAAATTTTCACGTTTTGTTTCCGAAAAAGTCGAGGTTGAAAATTTGATAAGTGTACTTAAACTTGGCTAATTCCGGACTGAACAAGAGTAAATAATCAACAGGATAAGCTACGTGTAAAGATAAGTAAACTACGTGCGAAAATAAATCAAGTTTAGAATACAATTTTTTCTTAAGATGCTTTCTTTTCGAGAAAAATAAGTTTAAAAATTTATGTGTATCATCAGATCAGTTCTTAACTAACATGTTCAAACATTAGATTCTTGAACATGAGGGATTAACCAGAAAAATTGTATTTTACAATTTTGACTTATTTTATATAATAAATATTATTATATTAATAAAATTATATAATAAAAGGATATTGTATAAGGTATAATAAAGGTTATTATATAATAACCTTTATCCAGATTTAATATGTACTTAGTCAAGTTTACGTATACTGATCAATTTTCAAACTCGATTGTCTAAGAAACGAAGCGTCGTATGAAAGAATTTTATTCCACATTTTTTACTTATTTTTTCATAGAATCACTTTGTACCTAATTGTACCATCAGTTACTGTCCACCCTGTATAAGGATATAATAAGTAGAGTGGATGATTCTTTTATTTTTTATGGTTAAATGATCCTAGCTTTCTAAATGTGAGTACTGTATATAATTTAAAGTTGATGATAATACAAAATAAAATGAGTATTAATTAAAATAATCGATTCTCTTTTACGCTTGAACGATGTTTCACTCTTCAAACAAAATTTGAAATGTTCTTCTATTTCGTAGGTATAAAGATCATGTCAACAGTCACAATCATCCCGAACAATAAACGAAGCTTAAAAAAAGAACGATAAGAATATTGATTGATCGAGTCAAACGAATACAATTACAGCAATTTTTCTAATAAGATAATTCCCCCTTAATACATTTGCATTCTTTCCGTATATCAATATTTATACTTCGCCTGCTATTTATACACACTGACTAGCTTAAAAAAAAAGGCACGGTAAAATTGCACGGGGATTCCCTGAAAGACATTAACTAGAAATTGTTCAAGATACAAGTCACTCGTGCTTCGTTAGTGTTGGGAATGACACCGCGTCGATATCAATTTACGAATTTTGATTCTACATCGTAAGATCGTAGGTATCAAGAACAGTCGATACCTTTTCAATACTTAATATAAAAATTAATACTGCATGAAAATATTAATACTAATATTATACTCGCAGAGTATAAATCAATCTACAGGGTGTTCTAGTAATCATGGCATGAATGGTAAGAGGATAATTCTATGTGAAAAAATACGTAAAAAATGAGATTCAACTATCAGACTGTCGCGATTATATCGATCGAATTTGAAATTAATTTGAAAGTGCATATAGAAGCTACAGGATATGTATTTAGCGCAAGTATGTAAATACATATTTCGCAGAGATCGTAAAAGTATTTAAGATATATCAATTATCCATTATATTAATAATGTATAAACTTCAATATTCGATGGAACCATTTTTGAAAATGATATGTTTGAGATAGTTCTTCATGCTGTATATTAATTTTTCACTAAATACACGTTTGCGATGAATGTCCCGTAATTTTTATACTCTGTATGCATTTTCAGATTGATTTAATCTATATAATGAAGATAGCCGATTCTCATCTCATTAATAATAAAATTTCAAAATGTTTTACATAACAAACACAATATACGTATAAAGTCTTGTGGTAAATGTTCTAATATTTTCGTGAATTGTTCGAGTATCATCGATATGTTTCGTATCAATCCCATCACTAACTGCAAGTCACTCGTGCTTGTTACCTTTGAGTTCCTATAAGAAAGGGAGGGGACAGGGAGACAGGATTTCGTCCAGTGAACTAGGGAGAAAATGGGCCAATCACAGCGGCTCGGTGGTTCGGGGTTCGGGAGAGTTCGGCTGGGACGAGGTAAGCACGACTGACTTCGTGAATCTTTCGCAATTCGCTTCAGTTCGTCCAGCAGAAAAGCAACGGTCGTTCCGAGACGATGTTCTTCACGCTGCAGTTTATATCTACTGTATATAGGCAGCTTTAGGCGGGTTAACACGCGAAATTTTTTCAAAAATTTTCAAAACATAACCTTAATTACATGACTCGATACATTTCACGCGAAAATATGTAAAGTGGTGCGTCAGGTTTCCAAAGTTTGTGCTTGGCGGAGTTGTTTGACAGTTTTCCAAACGAATCCTCGTGAAGCAATCCGCAAGCTGCATGCCGACCGAAACCCGCTTCGTCCAAATGGATTGATCTTCTCTACTTCCGAAGAAATTTTGTTTGGTAAGTGTCTACTTTTACTTTTCAGTTAGATTTCTCAATTGTATAAGGTGTCCCAGAAATCATGATACAATCCACAAAAGGGTGGTTCAACGTGAAAAAATAAATCGAAAATATATGTGGAATAAAATTTTTCATACCGAATTTTAAAATTCGTTTAGTGTACGACAATTTAGCTAATTACTGACTGGATTGAAATAAACAACCAGCAGGAAGTTATACTATATGCGAGAATAAATAAAAAGTGTGGAATAAAATTTTCCCGTTTAAGGTTTAATTAATTTAAGGATTTGAAAGTTTAATTAAGAATTCGCTTGATACACGCGTGCTTGATCAATTTTCAAATTTCGTTTTCTCGAAAACTACTTTCACACATAGTTTGTAGAACAATGTCCTGTTGATTATTTACTTTTGTCCAGTTCAAGCCAATTAGCCAAGTTCAAATTGTACTTGACAAATTTTTAAGCTCGATATCCTTCAAAACGAAGCATCGTATGATCAAATTTCATTTTACATCTTCGACCTGTTTTTTTATATAGAATGCTCGTCTACCTATTGAACCATGATTGTTGGGTCACCTTAAGTATATAATACATGAAGAATGACAAAGATGGTTCTTTAGTATGCTGGAATGAATATCTTCGGTTTCAGATCATATAACGGAAGAAATGATAATATGTACGCTTTATGAGATTTTTTTTATAAAATTTATAACATGATTCCATCGTGTTTTTCTTCTTGTATTGCATTTCTGTATTTCAATTTAACACGAAAATATATATACGTAACGTAACTATATCAATAAGTTGCCTTTTTATAGTTATATAAGCATTAAAGTAAATAATTCTAGGTGAAATTAGAAAATGTATTTAATCGAATCACTCACTGAGCATTGACTATATGTAATTTTGTATTACATAGTATAGAAGCTATAGTTAGTGCAAATTAGGAAATATTTTTAACTGAATTAATTACTTAGCATTAATTATGTGCAATTCTGTGAAAACTATAGAAATTGTGTTTAAATTAGGAAATCTATTTAATTGAATGAAACATACATTATAGAAGGTGCATTTAATGAAACATAGCTTAAGAATGCATTTTATTGTATGAATTAGCGATTTGGTAATTTTCCATCAACATTAAATAAGCTTTCGATTTAATATTTTGTTATCGGTGAAAATATGTAATTTGTATTCCTGTCGTTGACGTCTTTCCTTGCGAACAATGACTTTCATTCTATTGCCACGCGTGCATAATAGAGGTTTGTCGCAGCGTGTACGGTAAACGTTTTCGTGCTCATCGGAGAAGCACGAGCATCCTGTTATGCCCCTACATTGCCAGCCATAAGTCATCGGACTGGAAAAAAAAGTCAACCAAACCGAAAAATCCTAGTTTCAATCAATCGAATTAATATATACGGAAAATAAGTTTTTGGAAATGTTTATATTTATTTTTAAATTTAATATTAATAATTTGTATAGAAAAGGTTTTTTATTTGAATATATATGTATATATACATTTTTTTATCGTATGTCATTTTTATAGTAGTTTTATAATATTGTATTTTTAATTATTATATAAGATAGACCGAAACATTATATCTTGTTTGTTATGTCATTCGATTGCGAAAATATTCGATCATTGCATAGAATTTCTTTTACCTTTGCTTTACTTTCTTTTATATTTGTCGAAAGGGTATATTAACGATATTTCTTTTAAACAATTTTTTACTTATTACATGATATTTTTTTTCATACATTTTTATAAAAAGATTTCTTAAGTTATACAATATTATTTTGTATAAACTTATTTCTAATGACGATCATATTTTTTCTATTTCTGATCATTTATATTAAATTATAAATTAAAATTAAATTATATATGATAATTTTTCACCATTTTACTAGAAACCTATCTAACTATATGTATAACAACTTATGGCCGGTAGTATATATCACTAACTCTATACAGTACACGTTTAGAAAGTATAAATTTTTGCTGGATTGCGTAATTCATATTCAAGCATATTGATGACCTTTGGTTCTTCTTAATGGTTCTTATACGTTGTGTAGCACCAAAAAATTTGAGATTACATGTATATTTTTGCTAACTGAGATTATTAGAATTATTTCGCTTATCGTTGACTTTCTAAATTAAACGGAACTTTACAAAGTATCTACAAATTTTGCTACGAATATAGTTCCGTGTTTGAGAAAAAATAATAATAAAGGAAGGATTAACTGTAAATCTTTAACGAAGTAGTACGTACCATGATAGTGACATCAGATGTTTGAAGTATCCATAGAGGGCTTCTTCGCATTTTAAAAATTTTCCATGCCGTACTTCAAAGAACGAAATATGCGAATATATCTAGTCGAAATTTAAGTGGGCGTTGCGTGATTCGTTGAATCAATTGTTTGAACTGCTTGAAGAAATTCGATCCGTTCCAGCTAAGCAACGAGATTACTATATTATTCATAAGTTCGAAATTTTACTTACATAAAATATACTTACAAAAAATCGAATTGTTTGTTTAAATTTCAATTGTTTGTCAAAATCCAAAATATGAACAATTAAGTCACCATTCAGTTCTATTAACTTTCCTTCTGGTTTCTGGATTGATTCGGTTTGAGGATATAGAAAATTGCAATAATAAATTCGAACGTATTAAATAACGATATACTAGCAATGGAAACGTACGTTGAAACGTACGTTAATAATCAGTAATTTCTGCAATTTCACGAATTGTTTTCGACTAATCTTCCCTCTTTGATTCATTATCATTATTATTTTTCATTCTTTATATAATAAATTAAAAATAATGCTATTGATCAATAAAATTATTTATTAAAATTTCATAATAAATTTGATACGTTAGGATATCTTAAAGTACATTATTGGCTATTTATCAAACACCCACATTTTCTAACTTTGAGTTATGTAGCGAATGCGGAATTCTTTAATAACAGTTCAATTTTACGATAATGTTGCTTCAACATTTGGGTAACATCATTTTCAATGCTTTCATTTATAGCTTTTGAGGTTATGTTTATAAATATCCTGATTCCTTAACCAACCTCGATGCCTGCTTTACCATTAGAGCTTGCGCGTATTATCCTCCCGTCATGAAAATTTTGTTATTCAAATGGTAGAACAGGGGCCATTATTTGTTTTTTACAATTGAACCTCGGTAAGTCGAATCTCAAGCGAAGAGCTAAAGTCTTCAAGTTGCGGAGATTATGTCTAATCAAGTTTTTCGACTAATAGAGGTTTCGTAGACGGTTGACATTCTTCAAATCGTAGAAGATTTCAAATTGTTTCTGCATTAACCGATTTCAGTTGAAGCCTTTCTAGCCAATCTGATCTTCTAGCGTTACAGTCATAAGTCTGTTATTTTCCTTTCTTCGTACGAACCACGTGCTTTCGAAGTGGAAAAAACAATTATCGTAGTTGAACTCGCGAATCCGTTGAGCATACTGAGAAACGAATAAAATTCACTGATTCACTTCCTCGTGACCGAAGATCGTGACCAATGTTTGTTACGTATATATTTAAAGTAACAGATTGGTTAAAAGTTGATATTCCGCTTGCTTTTTGCGCATTAAAAGAATAAACTTATGTAGAAATATTTGTTTTGAAAATATCACGGTCTCCTCGTTAAATCGTAAGCTTGCATTTGAATCGAATGGGGCGGAAGTGAAGTCTGTTGCATATATATATGAAATGTTTATTGCAGAGTTGGGCGTTATTCGAATATGAATTTCCGAATAATTTTTTTTTAATTATTCCAAAAACATTTTTTGTAGTAATTTTCGAATACTTTTAAATAAATAATTGAAACACAATTTCGATTTAATCCTAAGCCAAATAATTTTTCAGTGAAGGTTACAAACGAACGAAATTATTTGGAAATAACGAATAATTATTCGAATAAATTCATGAAGTATCGAGCTAAATGTGCATCGTAAACCATGATATTATATGGTTAGCTGACGTTGAATTGATTTGCGTGCATTGTTGGCCACAGTTCAATGTTCCCAACTGTTGTGACATTGTTTTAACAATTATATGAATATTTCAAGCAGAATATTTTAGGGTTTAAGCGATAAATGAGGTATTTCGAGTGGTTCAGTTTTACAATACTTAAAATAAATATTGCGAAAACGAATTAGATGATGAAAATTAGGCGTTCATACGAACATTGAGGTAGTATGTATTTTTAAATTTCATATACGTAAATGTGAATATTAAGTGTGATAAACTCAGTAATAATAGGAAAAATAATTAAGGACAAGGAAAATTGATTTTATACGCATGAGAAATTAATTTTTAATTTAAACTTAATTGCAAGTCAGTTAAAAATAGTAAAAGATTATTATAACATATATTTGTTTTATTAATAGAAATAAGGTAAATAATAATTATAAATGTTATTCTGAAAGCACTGAATAAGTTAATTTGCATATCAACAGGATACTATCTAGGAAAAATGTAGCAATAGAATAAAACATAATAATAAAATAAAACAATTTTTGTATTTATAAACACTATTATATGTTATTATTATATATATAAAATATTACAAACTTTTGGCAAAATTAATTTTTTACGCGTAAGAGCACAAACGAAACTAACCAAAAAATTAATGTTTATATGTTTCTTAACAATAAATATTCTTATCCATTTTTGGTTCTCAAATATTATTTTACTCTCAAAAATAGAACTCTTAAGAAACGTTAATCGAAAAAGGACTTACAAATTGCTTTAATTAGAACTAATTGAAACACGCTTGTATATGTTCAGCTGTTCCTTAGAATATCGCAGAAATTGCAGAAAAATGACAAAAGTGAAACTGACATTCAATGCTTGGAATCGTTCTCGTATTTCATCCTACTGATGTCATGAAAAAGTTTTATGCCTTTTTTTTTCAAAAGTAACATAATTGACGTCCGTATCTAATCCGATCACCGTTTAACTTCATCCATCTGAAATTGGAACTCGAACTTTTGAAAATGTACCTGAACTTGTTACTAAATTTTCAATATTAAGAATTGCAAAAATTTATAATTATTGCACTTCGAAGCGTATAAATTAAATAGAAAGCCATGGTAGAGGTATTGTTCGAAAAAGCATAAAACAAATTCATCTTTCTGAAGAAGATGTCCCCTGGTTATGTTGTATTGTACATATACGTAAAATAAAAAGCTACAGACCTTAAGTATACTTCTCTGTACTGATTTCTCATAAGCCATAAATGACCTAATATCTATAAGTGGAAGTGTATATACATTGGCCGACTGGAAGTGAGAATTTCCACAGGCTGGCACAGATAAAAATATGTACAAATCGAGGGATTCGTTGAAAATATGTCAGCGATATCGGAAGTTATCAAAAGTCGACGATGTATCAAACTGAAAGAATTGTTCAGATAGAAATATTTGCGTATATATTTTTACGAATGTAAATTTTGACACGCCATTAATCAGTAATAATAAATTATAAATTTGTATTGGGTATGTTCCACGTTATGGGTTTGATTACATAATGGAAATTAACGTAGGCTGTTGTTGGTCAAATGTACAGAAACAAGTGTCGACTTAGTTTATTTTTTATATCAGACGGGCATAATGAGATTAAACCTGTGACAATCAGCCTGTTATTGCGTGGAAAATCCGTATCGTATTTGTATTATGTCTCGTCTCTTAGTATTTGCTATCAAATATCAATCGATCTAATTCCTCAATTTTTTTTTAGTGTAAAACCTTTTAGTTTAAAAGCATTTTGGTTGAAAACGTAGGAAAGATAATTATTTAAAACTAAGATGGCCTTCGGTAATCGTTTAACAATAATAATTCAGGAATTTATGCAAATATACGAGAGGATTACCTGCAAAGAATGGTAGCTTTGGTATTCGTTATTAATATGTATGGAAGTATTTTGTATGTAATCCATTTACAGATGCATACATTTAAATATTGTACATATTATATATTACATAATGTACGAAATGTTCATTTTTTTAAGTGAGCTTTAAAATTAGGATATTTCTGTTCTAGTAATTGCAAGAGCAAAAAATCTGGTATCAGTTATTTTGTCTGGTTTCGTAGTTTTAGATGTTAAATTTTAATATCGGGTTTTATAAATAAACGCGAAATAACGGGTGACAATAAAAAGCTTATTAATAACAATTTTTTAATTTCTGTTTTTTTCGCTCGTACATTTTTTCTATTTTCTTCGAGAAACAAACAGTTAGACAAACAATAGCTTTTCGTTCCACATTTACGCATCGTTTCCCCTAGGAAAAAGTCTCTATAAAGAATTGTACCCTTTAACCTTTTTTTCTACTTAGAATAGTTCATAAATTTATATATATATAATTCGCCACTTTCAGATAACTTATTCCGTGATAAATTCAGATAAATGATTCCGTGGCAAAATATTCACATCCTTTGTAAATTCCGTTTCTATTTGTTTTCCTTATCTCATATAAACTTCACTAGATAGTAAACTATAGCATTTTCGAGATACATCGTTAATTCTTCGATAGTTTGCTTTTAGTGTGATTCACTTCGAAATTTCGAACGCAATAATGTATAGGGTACACCAGCAATCGCGGTACAATCGGTAAGGGGGCGATCTACATGAAAAAACAATTTGCAAATATAGAAGAAAATATGACGTTTCATTTTCAAGAGAACCGATTTTGAAAACTTGTCTCTTATACTTGAACTTGGCGAATTCCGGGTTGGACAGAAGTGTATAGTCGATAAGAATATACTACGTACGAAAATAAGTTGAAGATGTGTTGGAGATCAAATTTGCTCATAGACGCTTCCGAGAAAATGAAATTTGAATCAAGTACGTATGTATCAAGCCAATTCTTAACTGAACACGTTCAAATATCATATTCTTAAAAACGAGGTCTTGAACGAACAAATTTTATTCTACATTTTTTATTTATTTTCGCATGCAGAATCACACTCATTCGGTAATTAGTTAAATTTATATATACTGAATGAATTATTAGCGAGGTATATATCACAAAATTTTATTCTATCCTATGTTTTCGATTTATCTTTTCACGTAGAAACCTCGTCGATCGTACCATAATTACTGGGACGTTGATATTCGATATCGAATGGGTCCAAAAATCGGATCCAATGCGCGTGAGAAGCACGCATTGTGCAGCCAGGCCTTTGAGGTTAGGTTTGATTCTTTTCAGAAAAGCATCGACAGGTTCTTTTTTGGTCGATGAGTGACATGTTTTTGTAAGCTTCATTTATAGTTTTTGGGAATCTTTGTTCTCAAGTGTACATTCATTGAAATTATTATAGTTGGTTGACAAGTTAGTCATTCTGACTGATGCAGTAATTGTTGGTTGAAAATGTGATTAAGTGACGTAATTACGATTAAATAAACATCGATAAAACAAATGGAAGACGATTCATTTCTTGGATTACTTACGAATTATTATTTAACGGAATACAGACATCGTGTTTTACTAAGTATTAGATCGTAAGTTTAGTTATCGATAGTAAGTAGGTTGTACGTACATGAAATTCTCTTCTTTCTTAATGTAGTTTGTGTACTTTCCCCTAATAAATATAAAAATAGTAAAAAATTCGCGTAAAAATGAAGCAAAAATATAAACTTTTCTACGGTATACATAAAAATAATTACAGTGGTGAGCATATGTAACATATATAAATAGGGAAAGTTTTAATAAGAAATGAAACATTATTTAGTAGTAATAAAAGTAACTTTCAATTCTAAGGTTAAAGTTAGTACGAGTGAAAATAGGTTATAGTCATATATTTTACTAACATATGAAAACAGTTACAATGGCGGGCATATAATTAGAGACAGTTTCTATACCAAATTATAGGTATTTGATTTACTTAGTAACTATTATTAGAAATACAAATCCGAGAAGCGTTACAAAGTACAAGAAATGTATTTTTAAATCATGCGTTATAGGAAATACAATTGTTTAAATTTATTTATAAAAATTTGTTTGGTAGCATAAAGTCTAGTCCTGAATGTATTTCCATAATTACCGACATAATATCGAGATATGCTCTATGGCTTAGAAGTCGATACGTTGTTCGTTTCGATCCATACGATCGAAATCACATTAAAATTAGCAATTGTGTCCGAATGATTAATTCATGCCCCTCCATATCTTTCGGCAGAAGGAAAGGACTTTGAAACCGCACGTGTGTAGCGATGAGTTGGCATACCAGCAAGTTGGTTATATGATATTAAAGTTACTGGACGCATATTGTACAGGATGTGCGAAAATAGATGGCATAACGATAGTTGCAGGGGAAATATTAATTGAAATTAGTGGGGAACCCATCAGCAGATATAATTTTTGAAGGTGTACGTGGCGTTTAAAATGGAATAACAAAAGGAAGAAGTCACTGAATTTCATTCTAATTAATTGTACAAAATTTAATATATTGGATACAACGCTGAATACATAAAGGAACTTTTGTAAATGTTGGCTAATATTATAAATATTGATGATATGTAAATAAAATTTAGATGTATAAATAAATTGTAATCAAATTATTTAATTAAAAAATAAAAAGCTAAATACCTGTGAAATGATATACATACCTAATACTGATAAATATTAGATGTGTAATATTTAATTGAAAAAATATTAAAATTGAAATATCGGTGAATTCTTTTAATATCTAGTTTTATTTTTTTTATAATCGCTTTTAATATTCATCGACAAGATAAAAAATTATTCTTTGCTTTGACATAATGCCAATTATGTCTTATAAATACCGATGACTTGATTCGATGTGTGCATAAATCTGTTAAAGATTTGTAAGAAAATTAACTTTATAAAATAAAAGTTTGTAAAACAAAGTTTTCTTCCACGTATTCGATTTATTTTCTTCGAAGCAGGTCGATTTCTTTCTGATTGAATTCCTATTGCTTTGTAGACCTTGAATTCTTAAAACTATGTGTTGCATTATTTAACTGGACGAGTTGGACGTTACGTAACATATTTCCGAAACAATCGATCAAATCGAAATTCGATAGACGATTTAATGAGCTGGAAACGAAATCCAAAGAACTGAAGCGACATTATACTCTACAAATTCGCATTCGGAACGAGCGATCGTATCATTTTTGCCATTTAAATATATAAATGTGCTAGCAAGTAACAAAATAAACGGTATTTGTAAATCCTTTCCATTTTTCCATTTTAGTGGATTATCAGGTTGGAACTTACGACATGGTCGTTTGAACATATCAAATTCCATAGCTAAATTACATCAGCAAATACTTATATTATTTGCTCGTAGAATAATTTGCATAAAACTGAATGTCAGTCTATGCTCCTTTGATGTTACAATCTCTTAGCAATTTGTAAAATAAATATATGCACAACATCCGAATCATTTTTTCTTCCGTCTAAAATTAAATTTCAAAATTAAAAAATTATTTGCAAAATTAAATTTCATTATTTCCACATAGAACACAATAGCTTTGCAATGAAAGTTTGTAGCATTTTATTTTTACAAAAATTATCTTCTTACGAAGTATACGAAAAGTTGTACGCAGGTTGTATATGCGCGATTGTACTTTAATATTCGAATCTTTTTTTTTTTTATTTTATTTAGATGCACATTGCAATAAATTCTCTCATTGAAAAAATATTAAAATCTGATGAGAATATCGTATCACGTATTATTCGAAATTATCCTACACCTTTCTAAATCTTTTAAACTTTAAAGTAGGTATAGCGCTTGTTTATTGACATAATTAGTGTCTATAATTTTTTTTTTCTGTGTGTAATAAAAGCATATTAAACCGTGTAATTATTTGTCTTACGTAGAATAAAAATAAGTCTTTGACACTGTTTTAAAGGAATTACCGTATTACACAGGTTAACGTTTTGATTTGTATTCTATCAGAGAACAATACTAATTCCATTAAATTTAAAATTCTTTTCTACTTGAGGTTATTTCCGTATTCGAGACACGAGTGCTCAGTCAAAGTACAAATTCTTGCTAATATTTGTCGCGAGCAAATATAACTTTTCATTTGCTAAACGTACGTTAGAATTGGATATAAGGTGTAAAACTCTTGTTTCAACTGATTTGTAACGTCAGAGCCTTCTAAACGGAGAAATTTGCGTCATTAATCGCGCGAGGAACCAGGAACCCGCATGATGTTTGCACGTGCTATTTTTCTCCTCTTTTTTATTCCTTTTCATTTGTTACGTGCCTGATTTGCAGTAATATACTCAGTCGGAAGTTAGAATTTTAACTATGGTAGAGTCTCCTGTATCCGAACCTTCGTTATTCGAACACCCTTAATATTTATTTTTCAAAAAATTTGTTAGTAGCAAATGCTTTTTTTTGTTACAAATATTATTCCTATTTGCATTCGTATAGAGATTGGTATTGGAGATTTTGAATCCTGATCTCATTTTAAGGGGGTGTCCTGAATTAGAATGTTCTAAAACAACGTTTTTTTGTGATTTTTTTTAGAAGAAAGAAATTAAATTATTGAATTTTGAGGTGTGGTTTTATATATATTTAAAGAATACAAAAGAATTTGTTTTAAAGTAAAAAAAAGAATTGTAACAGATTTCTAAGGCTGCAGTTTTCAATCGGCGGGAAAGATCCACCTCGTAATTTTTGACTGAAACAAAAAACCAAAGAAGGTTTAAATTATTATATATTTTTCTTCTGGGTGAACTAAACAACAGCAAGAAAAATGTGAAGTTTTAAAAATTTTGGCGGGTTAAAAAAAAAAATGCTTCTTAAACGAAGGAAATAAACTTTCAGGTGCTATAACAATTATATAAATAAACTTCTTTCTGTCTTTGTTTAGTTCACCCAGAGGAAAAATATATAATAATTTAATCCTTCTTTCGATTTTTGTTTCAGTCAAGAATTACGAGGTGGATCTTTCCCGCCGATTGAAAACTGCTGTCCATGAAAATAGCCTTAGAAATCTGTTATAATTTTTTTTTACTTTAAAAAAAATTTTTTTGTATTCGTTAAATATATATAAAACCATACCTCAAAATTCAATAACTTCATTTCTTTCTTTCCCTTTTAAAAAAAATCACAAAAAAAAGCTGTTCTAAAACATTCTAATTCAGGACACCCCTTAACGAACGAACGAGATTTGTAACGTTTTAACCATAAGCTCTGATAAGCATATAGTCTGAATCCTCGCGTATTTTTGGCGCAATTGAAAGGATTCAAACGATCCCTCGGAAAGTTCGTTTAAGATTCGATATACATTTATCGAGTTACATAGAATTTCCTGTTTCAAGGCCTTTCTCCATCTGTCACGCAACTTGAATATTCCAGAACTCCATCTTTCCAGAACCTCTCAGACTTCTCGGCGAAAAACTTTTCAATATGTTTTGTTACGTCGACCAAAGAGTTAAAAATCGGAAAGAACTTTCCGAGCAGCGTTTAACAAGCGTAATATTTTATTAAAAATCAACGAGCATATCTGAAAATAATTTCGTCAATGGAAAGGTATTAAGGAAAATTAATTATTTTATTAAATTATTTTATTCAAAATCTAAAAATTTTCCAATAAGATTTTTTGCAGATTTTATTCGAAAAGATATTTTTTAAATTTTGGAAAAATACGTACACGTCGTAATTGGGTTGAAATTATGTAAAAGCAAGTAGCAGAGACTGTTCTACGTTGAAAAGCAACGTTACTCAACGACTGCTATACGTTTCTGTTTTTCAATTCATTAAGCCAATCAAAAATGCATCGAACCTAACGTTAATGCCATTTCTCTGAAATGATTCAAGTGCGTCACTCACAATTAAATACTTTTTTTAGAATACAGCTGTCTTATGCTTAATTATCGCGAGCTGGATAGATGCTAGAGACAGTGCACGCCGTTAACATACGATTTCACACTGACTAAACATACTTTTCGATGGTTATGTCAACGTAAATCTGACGAGAGAAAATACAATATAACGTGATCATCCAGTAAAACGTGTTAACGCGATAAGTGTACGTGTATTTCTTATTAATAATAAACATATTTCTTAATTATTTTTTATTCAATTTCGTAGTCCTTTATTTTCTTGTCGCAAAGCTTCTTTCGATACGATCTGAGAAAATTGTCTCATTTCAGAACTACGTTTGAAGATAAAACACGTTAACCCATTTGTATCTAAGCGCGGATTATTCCGCAATCGGACGACTATCTTCCATCGCCAAGCGCGGATTATTACACGCTTTTTTTATTTCCATTTTAATCTAAATTTTTTTTTAAATAAACAATTTTTACTTTTTTCCTCTGTTATAAAGAATGTAAGATGCGATGTTTGCGAAGTAACATTGTCTACCAATCGTTTGGAACAGTAAATTTTCGATATGCTCCATGAAGAATTCGGATATCATTTACTTCACCAACGACCAACCTCGCGCGGTGATAGAGGGGGGACCAGTCCTCTGAAGTAGAGCCATGATGCAAATAGGTTAAGAACTTTCAAGTACGCGTATTTTGGAAAATAAATTTCAATTATTTGTACATTAGCATCCAGAAGTTTCTCTTTATAGAATATTAACAAATATATATCACATATTTATAATATATTTACATATCTGATTATCTCATCATACGGATTTACAAGCATTTAACGCAGCTGCAATACATAATTATAATATCTTTCGTGGTGTAATTTATGCGATGAACGTAGAATTGTTGTCGCAATTATTATTGCAAAGTTAATTATTTCTTACGAGTTCAATGATAAATATACGTATACATATATACAGTGTGTCATAGGTCCAACGTATTCCGAAAATGCTCAAGTTTCGTCCTTACCTATCGGCTTTCCAATGGACAAACATGGCGGCCTAGGGATGAAATTGAAAGAATAATCTGTCACCGATATTCTTTACGGCGTATTCGAGAAAATGCTAATTTTATTTGGCAAGTTTCGTGGACAGACGAGGCGACGTTCAGCAATAGCCCAACGATCGACAAAACGGGCTACACACGGTGTAGAGAAAATCCACATTCCAGAAGAAATATACTAATAATCAAGCACGATACAGTGTAAATGTTTGTTGCTACGTATCTGATAAATGGATTATCGGATCTTATCTGTTTTACGGAATTTTGAGCGAACAAAGACATAACAATCTTTTTTAGATTTCGATCTACCACTTCTTGTACACTAATTTACACGATACAGATATTCCGTTATCTGCACGGCGAAGAAATAGGATACTTCCAAGAAGACGGTGTTCCAGCACATTCTCGAGTTGTCGCCAAATATTGGGATAGAAATTATCGTATTTTCGTCCCATTGTTAATGTTCGAGATATCCAATAACGTCTTCTGTTACAAATATCATGTTGAGGTTATTAGATGTATAAACAGAGGAACGCGTGGATAAATTGTAAAGTAGAAAATGTATTTTAATACAGAAGCGAATACAAGTATGGATATAATTTGAGCTAGTCTAGATCCGCACGCTAGCAATGTTGCCCTATAACTGAAAACCCCCAAGGCACCTGTCAACTGTCAACTGTCTTTAGTCTGCCTTCGCCCCAGTCTTTTGTCTATACGCTGTCGATGGCTTCAGTGCTTGAGAAAACTAAAAACCAGATGTAGAGTTTTGACCACTTCAACGTATCAAAAATTAGAGAAAGTGTTAAGTAACACGTAACGAAAGAGAAGAACGAAAAGATATTGAGATTGGAACGGAGAATCGCTGGATTGGTATTTGTTACAGCGCAAGTATCCTACGACACCAAAATAATTTAGCAAACTTTCAGTCGATAACTCGTAAAGTTAGTCGATTTCGGGTATAAATATATTAATACTTTTCCGCAGAGAGTAAAAAGAAGCGTTTCGTGCGAGAAAAAGGGGCAATTGCGTTTTGCAGGCGCAATTGCACAAAACTATTTCCGGATTATGCTTCGTCGTGTACCATTTACCTTTGGCCTGTAACATTTCTTTCTGTGTGAAACCGTTTGAAAGATACAGCTTATCCCAGATGCGTGGAACATGCCATATACGTGATATATTATCTACTTATATATTATATTATACACATACGATATATACGTATAGGTACTTATCGTCGAACTTACGAACTTAATTGCTATCTCGGCACTAATAAAATAATTGAACGTTCGTGTTATAAATTATCATATATATCTTTTTGTCTGTATGATAAACTGCGCCGCAACAGAGAATTATTAGACGTTTATCCTTCGTTAAATGTTTCTGAAACCGTCGCATAAGATAATCGCTAAATTGTTTTAATTAAAACGTAATTACATTAAGCGCTCTATATCACCTAAAACGTTGTTTCTCTTTTTTCCAAGCATTTTTAATTAACTGTATTAACCGAAGCAATTCGATTGTTCTACGTCTTCCTTTAACGTCCGTAATTTTCCTATACCGCTATGTATACATACAATTCTATTTGTATTAATTATAAATTCCTACCGAGTCGTTGTATGCTTACTTCGTCGAATAAGCAAAGTTGACGACATCACGGTGCATATTAAGTAGCATTCGCTTATATGTAGTCCATAATACGCACATCGAAGTTTCTTAATTATTCGCTACTCATTATGCTTGCTATACTTATCGCTACGTATTTAACTTATTAAGAGACGAAGCAATGTGAAATAATTTACAAAAGCACAATGCTTCAACGCAATATTATTACGAAGCAGTGATCAACAGTGGATATTATAAAATATAAATCATAAATTATAAATTAAAGTAGAAATAAATCAACGAATTCAAGATTTCTGAGATTATGGTCATTCTAAGCTCGTAGTATTTACATTGTCGGGCTTATCCTGACATCAGCTACGATTCTATGAAATCGAAGGTATATCGTGTCCATTTAAAAATGTCAAGGCGAACTCGACTCTTTCGTAGAAATGTTCTTTTGCGATTTTAAGTATCGCAATTTGTAGCTGATTAAAAAAAGAACGACTTTCGTTTGAAACATTTTTTTTTGTTACATTATCGCAAATGCTTCAGAACTCGTGCACGCGATTTCGCTCGACACCCTGTATATTTCAGAGCTAGTGGAAACGGTAAACGCTTCTGGTGGTCGGCGTAGCAGCTTATTTGCATCTGTAGCGCGTACCGCGCATTCAGCCCCTCGCTTTAATTTCGAAGTGTCAGGAAACGCGTATTCCTTTGTAGTTTGCATATTCGTTAGGTAACCTGCACATAAAGTTTTGAAAACGTCAGGGCCAGTGTCTCTATCTCTAGAAATTTATCGATTTTATCGGAAGCATATTTACCATTTATTGTCCACGCTGGGAATTGGAATTGTCTTCTCCATATAGTAGAAGGTACATTGGTACGTATATCGAATTTTAACCCTTTGTACTCGGAACCATTCTGAACGTTGGCTATCAGCTACTCCAGCGCTACCTTGTGGCAGAAACGTGCATTTACAGACCCTCCTATTGTTTAGTATAGTTTTGGAACCAAGTAACCTATTATAATGATATCGGACTCATATGAATTGGTTGACATCGAGAAATGTATATTTGCAAAAAAATCAATATTTTATTTTTTATAATTTTGTACAGTGTGATAAACCTTAAAACACTGCCCAATATGCATTGCAGACTGATTTGTGCACGTTTGACAAAAATAAGTCGTTTTGACGCCTGCCACCAGGTGTTTTCCTGTCAGAACAAACAATGCAGTCCCGTTTTCTTTGTCCCACATAGGGAATATGTAGTTTATTATCTCACGTTCTCTTCTGACACAAAACTCGCTGACATCTTTTTATATATCTTAGTAATTTTACTATATTTTAATTTGATTTCTTGCGTCATTTCAAGAGAAAACTTCAGGGACACATGCATGTTTCAAAAAGTAGCGCTGAAATAATTTAATTCCCCGTAATAACTAATAAACTTTAATGTCCCATGAGAGGAAACCATCCAAGTGATATGCTAGAATTACGATGTCCCATGAGAGGGGACAGAGGAGTGCAAAGGGTTAAGTACCGAAGGTATTTTTTTTTTTTTTTTTTTTGAAAGTTTAAGGGTTTCGGCAAATCAGGCCTTTTCGCAAAATCATCAAAGAAACATTTATAACATTGTGTGTGTATATATATATATTGCAACCTTATGCGAAAATAAACATTTTATTCTACATTTTCCACGTATTTTCACACAGAATAAGTTGCTGTCGATACCCCCACCCCTTGTTCACTCCGGAATTGGCTAAATTTTTCAAATTCGATTTTCTCGATATGAACAAATTTTGTCGCGCATTTTCGATTCGTTCTTGTCGCCTCTTGTCGGTTGCATTGTAATTTATTACCGAGACACCCTGTATATCTCGGTTTCGTATCGTTCTCCTTCGTCTTTTGTTAATAAGATCCACAACATCGTATCGTATCGTATCGTATCGTATCGATATTATGTATCATTGAAAATGAAAAATCCGAAGAATATAAATTTCAAAGGAGGCGATTTCTTTCTTTCTCATTTTGCTTGTCCGATGGAAAAGTTCTTCCCGAAGGTTGTCTTCTCGATTCGCGTGCTTCTCTTATCTGCTCGATTGTTTCTTCTGTATAACGCAATCTGTGCGAACGCAATATCCTTGACGATTTTACGAATTTTACTGGATCGACGTCACGAGAAATACTTTGTTGCAGTTTGTTCTTGAGAACAGATTCGATAGGATCGTTAATTAGGGCCGAAGACGTTCGTACGACCATGGTTGGATATGGGAAAATATTTATCGGTATTGTTTTACGTGTTTTTGCTTATCATTCGTGAATCAATTAACTCCGTGAAAAACGAAATTGACGTAGATTTGATACTTTTAAATTCAAGGAAGATAGGTTGCCTTATACGACCAACAAGGATAATGACGTTATCCTATAAATTGGCTTTAGTATGACAAAGACATCATATGTTTGTCGAAATACGTTTGCAAACATGAATAACCAACTTTTCTATAAATCGTTAATTTTATTTCATATCTAATTTAATGTCTAACCCTTATTATATCTTTTAATAAATAATTTATTTGTCAATAGGAATTTGTAAATCAAATTAGCGGACTAAAAAAAACCCAAAGTAAAAAAATATGGTACAAAGGATACAAAAATAGAAGAGAAGAAAATTAATAAAACAATGGCGGATACTGACCTTCCACAAAATGATACTTGCTTGAACTCGTCTTCGTGAAACTTGTTATATACTCGATGTTTCTTTCGTCTTGCAGTCGTTAATATCTTGGTTGCATACTTTCGCTGATATAAACAATTATGTCAAAACAGTATTAGTTACTTCAGAACGACGACTCATGGCCATTCTTTTATAAATTTTCACACTCCTGTGTATTTACATACATGCAATCTATTCTCTTTCTATTTGAATTTTGAAAATTGTACAATTAATTTAAAAAAAGAAACACTCCAACTTTAATTTTGTAAACTCGGTAACTAGCTTAAAAATTACTTTATCTTTAATTTTATACATTCGATGACTAATCCAAAAGATATTCTATTCTTAATTTTGTAAAATTTATCGCATAAAAGCATAGAACGGCGCAAAAAGGCAGCATTTTTGTGTTTGCCTATAGAAATGGAAGGATATAATCTCTCCTTTAGAAAAATCGTGGAATCTATTTCTACCAACTCTTTCATACGCAAAAATATTATTTAAATCGTATTCTTGCGTAAGGAGACGACTCATGTAAGAACAATTTGTTTAAATCTTTTATGTAATACGAGCTATTCCTTTTTCTTTTTTTTTTTTTTGTGTGTATTATAATCGAAACGAACACATTGTACATGAAAATAGCGTTCTACAAATATTTAATTTCATAAAGAAACTTTGCAAATCGTTTTAAACTAAATGTCATGTAAGAAAGAAGTTAAATATTATTTTGTTTACGTTAGTGTTTCAAACATGGCAATTGATTAAAATTTTGGTTTCGTGCCAGGCAGCGGTATTTTAGTATAATACATACTAATATATAGTATGCCTGTGGTACGAAAACTTGAAACTCAGATAAGATTTCAGTATACTCCAGGATACTTTGCGCTCATCGGGTAATAGCGCAGTAAATCATTCGCGGGACCGACTTGCATTTTAAGTATTTTAATCTCTAAATTTCAGCAAGATTTACATTTAACAATAATTCGTGTAATCTATTTTTTCTCCTTTTTATTCTTCTTTTTTTTTTATAGCTTACTAGAATTTATATAATTCGTAATTTTTTCCCCCTGATTTTATTTCGTTAGGTTCTGTTATTCGTACGTCATCGTATACCTAACGCGCAGCGCCCTCTTTTCCATCGTTGGCCAGCAGTAATTTTCTACAGAGCCTCTGAGATATTTGTAGCGTAAATTGTCTTTGAAATCTTTTGAAATTTTGACGGTGCCTCGCTCGGTATATTATCTTCACGTGATTCGATTTTTAGAGAGTCTAGCCTTACCGAAGTGGAGATATCGATCTTCAAATTTGGAAATTCCAACACGTAACCTCTCTAGCAAGCCGCTTCACAACTTTTTCATTAATTACGGGAAAGTCGTTCTGACAAAGTTGTTCAAGAAACTTCTACGTTGAGTAGAATGACTAGAAGAATCTTTTTGTGAGAGAAGAGACTCGACTTCGGCTCGTTTTTTTGAACAAAGGTAGTATGATTTACCGCTAAATCGGTATTCCAATTTCCGCGTATTATGACGTTAACCTGCTATTCTGTCCATTTTCGAATTGTTACGATCTGTCATTTAGTTTCCTTTAAACTACCTGGTAAAAAGAGATACGTTCATTTGTGGAAAAAATTGCAAAATACGTTCTCAATGAGATTTATTTGAGAATAAAATGATGATTTTTAAATACCTTCCATTACGCGTACTCTCACCCTCATCGTCATCTGCTATTGTATGTATCATCGATCTATATTATTCACACGCCATTTATCGACTTTTAAAATCGTTCGAATAATAATTACAAGCGCTAATGTATACTCGTTAATATTCGAATATGAAGATATAATATATGTAAAAATTCCATTATGCATCGAGTGATGCACGTGACGTGCAATTTTCACGACTTATCATACGAAGTAATTTTAGCTGTAACGATTTGCACGTGTTCCATCGGTGCCGATGAAAAATAACCGTTCGAATTAATGTTTCGTAACTTTTGCTGCATATTAACTCTAGATATAGCTACAATGGTTACAAAAAGTATTTGTACACAATTGTATTTGTATTTTTTATAACTAAATTTTTAATTTTGTTTATGAAGGATCGAGAATATAGTACTCTCTATAATGTTTGGCAAATAAAACAATTGTTGTTATTTTTGTATTCAGAGGTAGGATCACAATAGCTATTATTTTATTCTTTGGATAAATCTATCACATCGTTCTGAGTCGAATAACCTTTATTGCACATTTTTACATGTTCTAGGGATAAAAACATCCTAAAGCTATCGATTAAATCTATCGATTGTATCTAGAACTATCATCTAGTTACTATTTATTGTAACTAGCGCATCGGCATATGGATGGCGATTTTCAACAACAATTTTCTACTTAGATTACGTTTTTTTTTAAGTAGGTATGTTTATAATACGATGGTATAAATTTTCCTTACTTTTTGTCATTTAAAATGCCATTAAATTTTCCGCAGTCGACCATTCGTTTTAATATTCTACGATTATTCATCGTACTTACTTGAATAATTTTATAGTACTCATAAATATCCGCACGCTTTGTTGAGTTTGCTGCAGAAGTCGTAAGTGTCCAAACGAATGATAAATTAGATGGCGAATAAATTTCAGATATCGAGCAATTCGGTTAAACAATTTTGTTACATCGCTGTAGGGAATTACAAATCAATATAGAAGCTTTTGTTATGAGAAATTACAATTCAAAATATTCCAACGAATAAGACGCTGTTATTTTGTAAGAAAATTATGATACCTTTTTTTTAGATTACACTTTTTACAACAAAAGCGAGTAATTAATCTACCGTATATGTATCTTTATCCACAAAAGTTAATATTTTGCGTGAATATAACACATTATAATAAATAAATAATAATACGATAATATAGTATATGTTAAATACTATTTTACTTACTATATTTGCTATTTTTTCTCAAATTATTTAATTCCTTGTATAAATCATTCATCGAGGAAAATATGTGTACGATAGTTTTACGAAAAATCCAATCTTTTATCGAACACGTCATTGTATAAAAAATACGAAAACCACAAGAATAGCCTCGTAAAAAAATGGAAGTTTACCAAAGTACACAATACTTTCCTCTACTTTTCTATTTATATTCAAAGAAGTACCTACTATAACCTGTTCCATTTATAAATATCCTGTGTCTTGTGCGTATGAGCGAACCAGGATTTTACGCAAATATTGCTGGAAAATTTTAAAAAATCTATAAAAGTCAATTCAGATAAAGGATTCACATTTTCTTCAGCTTTTCAAGCTTTTACTCGTACAAATCGAGTTAATTGGCATAAAATTGCCCAAATTCAAACAGATATAAAATGGAAAATAAATATCTAATAAATATCACAAATAGAGAAATATTTAAATCGTAAATCCAACTATGTAATTGTATTAAGAAAAGTTTCATTTCTGTTTTCCTTTTCGATGGAAAATCGTCGCGTCTTTTATACAGCATTTAAAAATATGTATATGTATTTCTTATAGTATCTGCTTTGAGGTAGCATAAGCTTAAGACTTATAAACGTTTATTTCGAGCGATATATAATACTTGGATGGGCGAGCACAGAAGCACGTGTTCGCCACTGTAGATAATAATCTAAATAAAATTGTTCTTTGTCTTAAGGAAAACGTAACTATAAGAAAATATTAAAACTACAATAGTACCTATTAAAAATAATAAATAGTATAGCGTGAAAAACTGAAACATACGAAAAACATGAAAAATGTGTAAATTCAAATAGTCGTAATACGAAAAGTTTCATTTCGATTTATTTTCTATAATACGCGATTTGGAAGAACATTTCGTACAGTTCGAAGCATTATAAATTTAAATTCAATTTCAAATGGCTATTTCAGATTATAACAATAAACCGACTTAGTTGTACTTTAAGCAGTGTGCTACAATTTGTTGAGCATCGTGTCTACGTCAATGATTAGTTCGTCCAACATATAAGATGATCTGAGAAGATTTATGGTTGCTTTTGTGAGCGTACGAAAGATGCGGGAAACATGTCCTACTCGTAATTTATTAGCGATTCGTTTTTCTTTTCTTTTGTATCCCTCTCATCGGAAAAGACGTAAAAAGGTAGGGAAGTGACGTTTGAAAAGTCAATAGATAATTTTTGATGACAATTTTTGATGCAATTTAGAATTTTAATTTCGAGAAGAAGATAGAAAAATAATTTTGGTAATTTTTAAATTACTCTAAAAAAAGAATGAAAAATGAGAATAATTGCGATGTCTTTTTTTATAGTTTTCAAGTGAAATGATTAAATGGATTACTTCAAATATGGATCGTTTGGAAGATGGTAATTTATGTTCATCATTAATTATTATACGTTGATAATAATTTATGTTCTAACCAAGAGAAAATATTTAGACACTTCTGCTGACGATGGTATATCATTGAAATTGTGTAATTATGATTCTGCATGAGTGATGGTTTAGGTATGATAAGAAAGTTGACTCTAACTCAAGATAAGAAAATTTTCTTAAGAAAAAAAAAGAACTATTCGCACAACATACTTATCATATTATATGAATTTATCATACCATATGAACGATTACAATAACTGAATGATAGAGAGAAATAAAAAAGTATCTAAAATTCCTAATTTTTATTATCTTGAATTTTTTTGGCCGAAATTCTGTAGATTTATGTATACCATCACTGTCTGCTGCAGATAAATCTTATTCATATATTTTTATTTAATTATTTATACAATGCAGTCTTATAATAAAATTCTCAAATCATTGATTTTAAATATTTGTATTTATTTTATATTTAATAATTATCAATATATCAATATTTATCTGTACCGAGTACGAAATTACATAATAAATCCTGTTATGAATTATATATGAATTATTTGCAAATTACACTATAGGATAATATCTTTAACGATTTTTAAGCTTTAAAATAAATGGAGAATTTGTATAATGTACATTTACATTTATGTATCTGTAATGGAAGGAAACAAGAAAATGAAAATTATTTTATTGTCCTATCCCATTGAAGAGACAAAGTAGGAAGAATATGCTACAAGTATCGTCTTATATGGAAAACAGGATAATATGTAAAACTTATGACTCTACACCGACATTTTTGCTATTTTTATACTTTCGTTTAAAACAACACACTAAGAATATTCGATCGAATATTTTCGAACATTGTTGGTAAAACATGCTTTTATTTCACTAAGTAACGCATAAGCTTAAACGTGTAAGGTACACACCAAATATTATCATCGTAAATCATTCCTCTCGATGGAAAACAATCATCTGCTTCTTCCATACGACGCCTGTTTTTTAAACGATATAAATGTTTTTTACAATCTCATCCACGATAAGTAATTTTCACGATACTTGCTCGCTAACCTAACATAATCTCGAAGTACGCACAAGTTGTGCTAATTTTCAAGTACTTTAAGCAGGACGACAGTTTCTAAAAAAGCGGCGTTCTCAATCTTTTGGTCGCGTCTCGACCCATTTTCCAAAATTAAATTTTATTCAACGATCCTTCTCTTACATTGTTGTGTAACCTAACCCCAACCTAACCCCATTCGATACATGGAAATCTAACCTAACAAAATCGGCAAATTCTTGAAAATCCGTTATTTATACAGTATCTCTCGATCTAAACGGTGTAATTATAAGAACAAATTTATCGTAGGATCACTAAAATCACTTCAAAATATAAATTGTAGGCGTAAAGCGACAACACTTAGGACGTGTCTACACTGATATATGGTTTATATACATCGTTCGCCGGTAGTCCACAAAACTGCCTGTAGACAATGTCGTTTGTCCGCTAGGACTGTGCCAGGTACTCGGGTATAGCTGGGTGTTGATGAGTCGAGGATGTGTTGGAGACGAAACACATAGATCGTTGTAATCTATCTTTATAAAAACGTGGCTGTCGCCAAGCGGACTGTTCCTGTCGAATCTAGCGTAGACCAAGCTTTACCTTCGACTCGTGGGACGCCAGTAGGACTACAGTTAAACAAATGGAACGCAGTGCGGTACAAATTGTAAATGGAGGACGCTTTTACGAAACATCTGTGGGTTTCCTCTGGACACTATGCACTGTGTAAATTTCAAAGAGAAGAGAGCACGATAGGTGTTAATTTTTCGTACGATATGAGTAACGTTCATTCACTGGGAGATGTTCATTCATTGAACAGATCACCTTATGTAATTAGATGTCCATCTGTCAAATCCCTGTGTATCAAGTGATTTATATATCTTACTTTTACTATTTGCAGCACTTCTTGTTCCTTTCACCCTCATGGGTCAATTCCATAATTCATACAACCACATTTTTATCTTAAAATTATCCCTGAATGCTTTCTTCCTCAAACCTCGTACCTGCCTTACCGCTAACCTAGTTTCTTTTTTGCCTAAGTTGGCTATGTGGTTCCTGGTACTTCCGCTTTTATCGAACGTAAAATTTTCGACCTCCTTTATCTTCTCCTTGCGAATTTGAAAAAAAGACGTTAAGAAAAATAGCTCCCAATATTAATATTAATTTTGTGAACGGGAAAATTATCAGAATAAATATAAGACATCAGGAATAATATACAGAGACAAATAAAAATCATAAATATCGTAAATACGAAGTATGCATATATTATTAAATATTAGCTAGTAGACTATCACAGATGATTATTGAATATTAGATATAGCCACAAATATTAAAAGCGACATGTACGCCAATATTAAGAAACATTGATACTAGCGTTAATATCGTTCTTTCGAGCAAAATATTATGCTCTATTCTAGTGTTCCAATTGCCGTTAAACCGCGCTTAACGACCTCTGCTACAAGATCATTTCCTGTCGCAAACATGTACCAAAACAAGATAATCTTGTAACGTATCATTGTGCAATCGTCATTTCGCATTCCTATGTATTTCGTGGGAACCAAAGTTAACTGTAACACGATTAAAAACCAGTAGTGTATGCAATGAAAGATACTTTTGCAACTATCAGAGCATGAAACTCAATGTTATAGTATCACAGTCGAAGGTCAAAACTGAGAAAATCTGTTACAAAGAACGGTTACAGGCAACGTGGTATTTTTCTAACCTCCTTTCATTATGTGTTCCCGACCTTTGTTACTTTTGTAACCTAGATCACTGCAGGATACTTAAAAAAGAAAGGGCACGGGAATATACTACAGTATCCCGTTTTAAAAATATGAAGTTCGCCTTGAGGCTCTTTAGCGACTAAAGCGTAGACCGGAGTTTAGTCTATCAATTAAACCGCCATTTTTCTGTATTTAATGACACATAGATGCTTTTTTTTTAAAGAAGGAGAATACCATCCTTTTTCTGTCTTAGCCTACTTTTTAAATGTATTCACAGTATTAGAGATTCCTATTGTATTTATTTATTTACTTATCTATTTATCTACTTATTTATTTACTTTTTTTTTATGTACTGCGCGCGATATTTGTCCGATAGGTTAGGATGACTTCCGGTTTATAACTTCCATGTATATACAGTAACAAACCGAACTATTACTGCGTATCAACTTGCGTATGTCGTGAAATTTTATTTAAATTTTGTAAATAACACGACTAAAATATTCTTTTCGTTTCTTAACTTGCAATTCTTATAGCCCAAACTATGATACAGTCTGTTATCTAAACGCTTAATGTTAATGAATTTTAGTATTAGTCTCTTACAAAGGATGACATAGTAAAGAATATTTTGTCATATGCTCGAGTAGTTTCAACGTAAGATAAGGTAGACAAGTAGAAAAAAGAGATATGAGAGGTTATATAATGAAATGGAAGTCAGCAAATCTTGTTTAATAATCTAGACTTTAGTCTTTAAAGTGATAGAACAAGAAATGCAAAAGTTGTAACGATAGAGGTTATGTAAGTTTTAAAAATATATAACGTGGTTTCCAACATTCATATAAATATATACTCAGAAATAGTACCAGGGGACATATACGTATATTCACCTATTATTCTGTATTAATTCTAACGTTCCATTAAATTTTCTAATAATATCTCCCTTAGCTTTTTACTTTTAGTTAGTTGGATTTATTTTGTTGTATAATAATAATTGAACAAAATGATTAAATGAATAACTATTAAATAAAATAGTAGAAAATAATAAAAAAGTATATATTTTATCGAACTTGTACAACTTTTATGAATACATTGGTTCTACGGAGCTTTACAAAATGAAAAATGGTTTTCTTATAAAAGATAAGGTTTAAGCAATTACAAATATTTGTAATATAAAAATTATGTAATTATATTGCTTCCATAGAACTCTACGAGAAAAAAAGATTATGTTTTTACGTAAAATAGATTTAATCGGTTTTGTGCTGTTTGGTAGAAGGGAAAGGAGGAGGAAGAGAATAAATTGCAAGAAATAAACAATGAAAAATTAGTCTATTTAATTTGGATTTTCAGCGAATGTCCGATTGAATATTATGATTTTTATCTCGGGAAAATTTAAGACTGTTTGCCATTGTGTCCAGCCATTTCAATCAAGGAATTTCAAAATACACAAGTTAATATTTGCAGTTGTTAAACAGAGGCAACAGGTATACGCACTCCAATATATCAGTAACTTTCATAATCTTAATTAAAAGAAAGAATTCAAATCATGCAAAGATCGTCAAGACTATTAACACGTTTTTTTTTTACTTGTAACCAGGAAAGAGATATGATTTATGATGATAAAATACACGCAATACCGACACTGGCTCGCTAATGTATTTGACCACTTGCTACATAAACTTTTTATGCCCATATATTCTGTGTGTTATGCTAAACATTAAAAAATTTCATCAGCACTTTAACGAGACCCGACTATCGTAATTATTTTGGTCAAATTTAAAAGCCATGTGAAAATGCATATAAAAGTTACGAAATACTGACTTTTGTCTTGACCGCTTGTTTTTGTAATTATCTCTTAATTCTAAGTTGTTATTATTTTTATCTTTCAATTTATATATCCTATCCGGTCTCAATGTAGAATATAAAACCTTTCGTAATACAGTTACTAGTTGAATTTACGAGTAAATATTTCCTTATCTATACACTCGCAATCATAAATCAATTTGACACTAAATTCCAAATTTTACTACGATAAATATAAACATTTATGACTGAACGATTCTTTCAACAAAGTCTAAGAAGAAACATAGTTTCTTGTTTATTTTTATTAGTCCTTAGTTCACACGTGTAGCCATAAAGTAATCTCGAGACTATCTGCAAGTCACGCTTAAGAGCACACGTGTCTCTAAATCTCTGCATACTCGCAAACTCTATCTATATCGAGGTGTGTTATAGACTGTAATGAATTTAAATTAATCTTTTAATTATCTTTCTATTCTACGCTTAATTATCTTCTTATCGCATTCCACATACTGTTTTTTTTCATTTATTTGTTATACTTGAGACCCTGTAGAGTCGAACACGTATGATTTCATTGCTCGAATAAAAAGAGTTCTATGTGATTATTAATTTCTAAATAAGTATTTGCCAGTATCGTCCAATTTTTATACTTATTACGCGAATGAAGCAACCGAAAGAAATATATGCTAAAACCAAGTATCACGAGTATTGTGCGTATTCTATGCATTTTTGTATTCACTGAATTTCCTATAGATGTAAGGAAAAAATTCTGCGACTCTATACACGTTAAGAGATGAATTTTTCAACAAAGATCTAATCGCTACAAATTTCCACCGCAAGCGACAAATAATTAATCTTTAAATCTGACCCATCAACTCGAGATATTTGTAATTATCAAACGATCGTTAGTCAGATACTTTTGAATTGCCTTAAACGAACGTCCGTTATCTACTTGTTGATCGCTAATAACCACGCACGATGTCCGTATCTAATATAATTAGACTGGTGAATTTCAAAAGCTTCACAGGCAATTTCTTCATACCTTAGATATCATAAAACCAGGCTACATATCTGGAGACTATAAATATTTCGAAACTCGTTATTCACGGCCGTACGAAATACGTGACTTCGGATTGGTAAAATTCATTTGAGAATTCGTTTTATAACGAAAGAAGAGGTGCCACGGTTCCATAAAATTTGCGAGTGCTTGTTCGTTTGAGACGCGTGCGCATAAGCTGTAAGATTAGCGCCGGTAAATCACCCGTCACGATCGCTTTTATTACCGCTGCCGAGCAAAAGCTACAACCGTACCTCTAAATATAGCTGAAAAGCTGCAGCAGAGAGTCGAGGTTAAGCTTCGTTCACATTAGTCAAGATACTCGAGTTCGAGCCATTTAAATTTGAGTAACCTAATTTTGAAAGGCTATCCAATAGAAAGTAAAAAAGAAGGAGATTGTGTATGCGAGTGAATAACAAAATGCAAGGTGTATCGGTAATCGTGGCACGATCGGTAAGGGATGTTTCTACGTGAATATTATAAAGATGATCAATCGTTAAAATATTCAGTACGTACGTTTTACATTGTCGTTATATTGTTATTTCACACGGTCCAGTTTGTTACTGAAAAATTGAGTAACCAGTAGGTCGACTCGGTTGTTGAAACTTGACCGATTAACTAAGCTGGTTTAGGTCGGTACGATATCGATAAGTGGAAAATTGAAAATAACATAGCAACTACTGCTTCTTTCGAGTCAGGGAATAATCGAAGAAACCTTGGTTTCATTTGAAAGCTCAAAAGCATATTTTAAACCAAGTAAGATGACTGATACGTATTAGTAAATATTTCAAATTATTACTGGGTCATGAATGCTCGCGTTATTCTATTTAGTGGATGATCCACATTTCTATATTGGTTCCATCTCTTTAGTCGTGTTGATTGAAATATAAATTTGCAGAAATATCCGCAGCCTAATTATTACACAAATCTAGTGATTTAATTAACGAGAGTAAGCAGTAGAAACTTGAAAAACTATCATTTTCGTTAATACAATTTTACGTAATATCCAAGTAAAGTGAATGACAATTTCACGGTGCTAAAGAGGTTTCAAATTATTGAAATTTAGTACCCGATACAAGTGAGCGATTTTTGCCTGTGCGATATCATTGCAGCTATATGTCTTCGCTTGTTTTCCCAGTTTAAGAACACCGAGGACAGAGATATTATAATCGCAGCGATATCGCACGGAGAAAAGTCCGCATCGGACCTTCAATCGCCTAAGTTCAGATAACTTGACTATTTTGAACGAAGCTTTAAGAAGCGTTTGAAACTCGTAGCGTAGATCGATGCGCATGCGCAACAACGGCCAACGCGGATTCGAAGCAGATGTCACACTAAACGTTAAACGTCGTTGATGACCGTTTTCAACGGTCTGTCACGCGAGCCAAAGAACGCTGCACGTGAATCGCGTGTGCGATACGAAATTGCTTCGTGCGACGATAATTTCCTCTGGTCAATCTCGCTAACGCTGTATAGCGATAGAAGCAAGTTCAGCATGTACCGTGGTAGCATCCTGTCTAACGCGACGAGGAAATTGCTATCGGCCTCGCGATGACATAATTTGAAAAATAAGAATAGGAACGGAACGCTTCTTAAGGAAATACGCAATAACTGAAGAAACGTTTTACAATGACAGACATCGAACAGAAACTAAAATACGTTTCGCGATAGTCATGCAATTCAAATATATTCATTATTCTGTCTATTAATAAACCTAATCTCCGATCAAACTTATTATTGGATAAGACCATATACTTCTCATAATTATATACGAGGGTCAGCTAGAAGGTAATATCTATTTATGTATCGAAGCCATATAAAACGATGGAATGTACTTGTAGAAGGTCACCTAGTAGCTTCACGCTTTCCTGTTTAAATAACTAGCGTCGTTGTAGTTTCGTACGTAACGACGATGCGAATTGAAAATCCCGCTGACGACGAAACGCGGTCTGTCGCGTTTTCCCGCTTTCCCGCTTTCTCGATGCTTTGAAAACGCTCGTTCAAGAGGAACGCACCCACGAACTGCATCAGCTTACGGTAATAAGACTATGATCGAATCATTCGTAAGACTATGCGGGGACTCAATACTAAGGGTAAAGAAACTATATGTGGTCGTCTTTCATTACAGAGAATAACGCAAACACATGGCTAATTATTAGAGGTTAAGGTGAATCGACGATATCGAATTTAACCAATTCAAATATCCTGTTTGTTCGTACGACCAATTTAAAAGGGACAAGGCATCGAGTACGATCAAAGATGCCGCTCGCTGTAGCCCTACTGTTTGATATTGTGTAGCATGTTGGCATGTTCGCTATTCAAGCATTTCTTTGGACTCTGCCAGGCAACGGTATGTAACGCTGACTCTGTATACGTAGATACCCTGCGGACTGCGTCCGTAATACATACGCACGTCACAAGATGATGGAAAGGTGTAGGAAAATGAACAAATGACTGGTCGTAGGCTGTAAAGAAAAAGCGAAATATCGTTAGTGGAAGCTATTCATTTTTCGAGATCTTTGATCTTAGGTATCTCGCAACATGCAAATAACCCGTAACTACTCATCGTTGAGTTACGATGTTTGGAACGTCGCGTCGGAAGCAGCGAAAAATAATCTTCCGTTACGCGTTCCTGAATATTTTCCCTGACAAATTGAGCAACTTTCGGTTCCTCCCTTTTTTTAATAGATCAGTTTCTTTTTTTTTTTTTTATATAACCGAACGAAGTTGTTAACTGAATTTTACAAGGAAGAGAAGGATGTCGCGAGTTTACTTCTTATCGGAAAAAGTTTCCATAGCCTATTTCTCTAGAGAAATCATGGTTTCCGTTTCAAACTATAATTAAATTTCGTTCCTGCATATTTTTTATATTCAATTACTGTCTTGTAATTGTTGTTGAAAGCTGATAAATACGGGAAATTATGATTTCTCAGGAAATGGACCATCGATATGTATTTTTAATGACAATTTACAAAAAGTGTGGCATCCTTCGTACGTGTTCTTTTGTTTTCGATGGGAAAAGTAGTTTTATTTCAACCAAGTAACTCGTACAAGTTGCAGAAATAAAAAAATTGTTTCGTAGTGGCCTCGTATTTTTGCAATGCAATGCGATTTTTCAATCCTCGAGCGTAAAAAATTAAAAACTAGCTAATTTCTAAGATTTGTTATTCAAAGAAAGGTGTTTTTTTCTTTTTAGAACAAAGAAATTGTTACAGCGGTCTTTTTAATTCTGTTGTTTTGTTAAATTTTGTTAAATTAAAAAACAAATTTGTATAAAATTCTATACGTATTCGTCCGGTGTAATTTTAAATTCTGTATTACAGAAATAGACAATGTCCTTATACGAAATTCAACTTAATCTAGTTTATAATCAACATAAAAATTTCAAAGTCTGTTATCTTACATTACGGAAGCCAAATTTTTCCAAATATAGTTAATCGGACTTACACGCGTAACTATTTCTCTATTGAGACTCTCTTGTCTGTAAATCTCGCAGTTAACGAGAGAGAATTGCAATAAGCGCGTAATAGCAACGAGAAAACTAGCAAGCCAATTACATATTTTAAAATGTATTAAAAAACCTTGCCTATGACGTCAAGCGATATAGACGCTGCTTCAACCGTGTATATTTATTTTTACTGCCAAAACTTAAGACGTTTTAACCTTTCTTTTGTTTGTTGCGTTTCGAGCAAGCTGTTTGCTGATATGTTAATGCATCTTGCGAGCAAAATACTAAAGTCACCCCGCATCTGCGTCACGAGCAGCGATTCATTCTCTCAGCTTGCTGTCGATAGATGAACATCCATGTTTTTTTCTCGAAATAAATATGATCCTTGCTCTGTTGCATTTTTCGACTTTTTTTTTTTATAACTCGATCTCGCCTTAGTTTAACTTTTTCGAGGCTAACCGGTATGTAAAAGATAGATTTCAAAGTAACTTTTTACCATAATTTGTTATATTGGGATATATGGTTCCACGATAAATAAAAAAATTCCATATATTCTATTTTAAAATCGGTATCATTGGCGACCATACACCTTAGCATTGAATTACTTGATTTTGTAATTTTTAATTTCGTTGAATTTTATTATTAAATGTCTATCACGGAAATGATATAAAATAAAGTAAAACATCTTAAATTTCAATAATCTAACTTCGTTTAAGTTACATTTTATTAATTATATTTAACTTAGAGTTACAATTATTATTGTTGTTATTATTATTAATTAATACCTTTTCGCGTGAACGTCTACATTTCTGGTATCTTTAATTACTGGTTTTTAACTTTATCGAATGATCGTATAATTGCTATGACGATAAATAATGCAAGATTTACATCATATGGTAATTACATATCACATATATCCTAGAAAAAACTCCATAAATGATACAGCATTTTACTTAAACTTATCGTTCAATGTAATTTACTAATGAATTACTGCGTAATTTACCCCCAGGATCTTAATTCATTCTCCGAAAATCATGAAACTTCTATTTACTATGTATACGTGTGTATACGTTGTATTTTTTGTTTATAGGTGTATTTGTAGATTTACGATGCAACGATATAATTATTGGTTTTCATTGAAAATGGAATATTTTGAATAATAAAAAACTAAATACAGTCAAGTTTGTAGCTAGTTAATCAAATAATTAGTATTACGAAGAATTAACGGAAAAATTAATTTTTCTTAGTAGTTTAATTTTATCGCGTCTGTTTGTTACGTTGTGTCTTTTATTTTTATCACGCCTTTGTTCGAATTGCTTATATTTATATAAAATTTCTTTCGCATAATGACGTGTCTAACCATCGACCATAGACAATGAAAGTTCACGCTCCTTAGTTCCAGACAAAGGAATCGTAAAAAGCGCAGCGCTTTTTGCAATTAATTCTCGTTTTCAAGCCTGTAACGAGATATCTATGAATCACCACGTGTCGAATTTCCGAGTGTCAGAGATTAAGAGAAACACGAGATCAGAACACCGAATGATAAATATCATAGATAAAGATTACGCATAATATATTTTATCGCGTTGTAGATAATTTGTGGTGTTTCGTAAAAGATTTATAAAGTATCGCACGAGTAAATAAAGAGTTCTATCGACCTAACAGATATTTATGGTAATTATCGCTATTTTGTCCACCTAACCAATTTCGATGATTTTTGAATATGTCGTAGAAATCAACATTTTAGACAACTTTTTCCTATACGTGTAACCGGCGCTCGACCTTGGTTTCCGAGATATTCGCAAAAAAACTGTCGGTAACGCTACAGTGAATTCTACATATATATATATATATATACTAAATAATCTATGGTAGATGTTTGAATACATGCATGAGTCACTGTAGATATTCGGTGGAGTTTCCAAAACATAAATAAGGTTTGCATTTACTGCAAAAGCAGAAATCAAGCTCGAGTTTGGACGATTGGTTTCTTTATTAAACATGTTGATCTATGCGGGTAACAGTCTGTTTAACTTCTCTCATAAACGTCTGATAGATTAATCAAACATTTTAAAATGATCGAAATCACAGTGTATTTCGAACGAAAATAACTGTATCTTGACTACTGATAGCCGAACGAGGAGAACGGCTGGAACAATGAATAAGAACTGGAATTGAATGAACTGGCGAAATAGGGCAATTTTTCTTGAAATTATGGCGCATAATCTCTCAATATACATACATATTGCGGCACAGTGTTACCATCAGAGTATATTTAGACTTAACGGATTTTCCCGTATGCGCATTCTGTGAAAATATCCATGCGATGCACGAGTAGACTGTACCTTGTGCTCGATTATTTCCATGTTTCAAATATGTATAATAATAAATAATATATTATTACATTTATAATAATAAGCAATTTACAGGGTAATTTTCAAAAACCAAAGACCGAAACAAAAATTTTTATTACCTAGGTTCCATCTTCTTAATTATGTTTATAACAATGTGAATTTGTATAAATATCCGCTGTTTATTAATAACATAGAATAATGAAACTTTATGAAACTCGTTTGTAAAATCATTTATAAATTTCGTTTCTTTCTTATCGTTTCAGAATTGCGTCACATTTATTATACATGAATGGTTGGAGATTCGCCAGACATCGTCGGAGAAGGATCGATTTCAGATCTAGGAGATCTAGAGGGGTGGTGGAATAATCATGCGATAGTAGTCTGGAGTTTCGCCCTTTTTGGCTGTTTCTTACTCAATGTCATACTTCTACTGGCATTCCTCATACGTCCGTCGCTACGGACCATTTCCAACAGGTTATTTTTCATTTATATTATCATACTAATGTAACAGAACCAAGTTATATTATATCGTAATACCATATTATTAGACTCCAGATAATCATGCAAAAAGAAAAATACATATCACACCATATCACGTCAAGATCCATATAAAAACAGAATTGGATGTATTACAATATTATTACGTGACAAGGAACACATTGTTTCTGTTTGCAGGTTTGTCATGAATCTAACCGTGTCAAACCTGTTGGTCTGTGCCATCATGAACCCCCTACTAATAATGGACGCTGTTTCAACATCTTCCAACTCCTCCATACTCGACTCTGCACCTGTACTAAATATTTGTTCAATGTCAGAGGGCGCAATGGCGGTAGTAACAACATCTTCGGTCTTCTCAGTCCTGTTAATCGCTGTGGATCAATACTTTGCCGTGATGGATCCTCTACGTTACCGTGCTCGTGTGGATAAACTGAAATGCGGGATTCTAATCCTCTCCACCTGGATGATCTCCATAGTTTTCGGCTTCCTCGCTTTCTTCAACTCAAATCCTCAAAGTCTTTGGCTTTTCTGCATCTCCAAAGAACAAAATTCCTTAAATTTCTCCACAGAATCGACTGTCACAGTATTGGAGAACGAAACCAACAACAACGAGCTCAATATCAGTGCAATTCCTGAAATAGTAGAAACTGTTAGTCTCAATGACAACATAGATCTCATAGAGAATACTACTGTGATCTTTGATACGCTTATAGAAGATACAATCACTTATGGCTTTATCTATGCCATTGTTTATACCATATTTGCTTATTTCATCCCATTCATTGCCGTCTGCTGGATCTATGTAACTATTTACGTAGCTGCACATAGAAATTCAGAAAGAGCTAGAAGAAGTGGCTCTAGGCCTATATTATCTTCAGCAAGCTTTACCGAAGAGCAGAATGGCCCTTCGAGGATCCAACGTCTTCAGGCGGATACTATAGAGGATTTTAGAAAGTTACCTAAGATATCAAGTTTGTCTTCGATTGACGAGACCAGCGAAACTATGCAACCCACTGGTCAGTTGTCTAGAAGGCGATCCTTTGCTTCTTCTATAGATATGGATGCATCTTCTCCACCTGAAGAAGCGGAGAATAAAAAGCCTTCTAGAATCGTTTTTACGGTTGGTCCAGTTGAAGTCTCTCAATCTACGAATGAAGAAAACTATATTAATGATAATTTAAGCAATTGTAATTCAGTAATGGAGAAAGATGCTAGGGAGATTAAGTGTCAGGATTTGCAGAAGCAAGATTTACCAAAGCAAGATTTGAAAACTTCTGGATACGAAGAGACGAAAGAATCGTCTAGGGATCTAAAAGAGCACAAACAGGTGAATAATTGGATCTCAAAAAGTTTTATTGACGAGAGCAGTGATTCTGAGGAAGAAACTCAGTTTGACTGCTTCGATAAAAAATTCTCACCTCTCTGTAACTATTCTTCGAATTTATTCCAAGAATCACTACAAGTCTCTGAAATTATCAAAGAAGAGAATAATGAAATCAAACAGAACGATATTAACAACGATCGAAAGGAAGAACATTTGGTGCAAGAAGAAGTCGAGTTGAAGGACCAAATAGTGAGTCAAGGAGACTCTGAATTATCAGTGAATCTTTCAGAAACGAGGCCCAACCGTAGGTTATCGTCATCCTTGAATAAAGACGCTTCTCTATCTCACACATATGAAAATAGTAACAAGACTGAAAAGACTAACGGTAGCAGCGTTACAGAATCGTCCTCGTGTTTGCTAACACCAATAGTGACAATAACCCCAGCGCCAAGCAAGAACGACAACCTGCATCGTGTTTCGAGCGTGAGGAGTACCTCGAGCTACATACACTCTCTAAAGGACAGGATAAGCAATGGTTCTATATTTAGGCACAGAGAGGAGACGAGGGCGGCGCGAATAAGTGCTCTGGTGATCGTGATGGGTCTGATCTGCTGGTCGCCGTACGTGATATTACTGGTAATGAAGAATCTACCTCGATCCACTGACCAACATTTGCCCCATAAATACGACGTGTTGGCCTCCAGCCTCTTGATCTTGGCCGCGTATATCAGCCCACTGTTATTCGGCTATAGATCAAAAAGAGTGAAACGCGAATTGAGAAGGTTCTTCTGCTTCAGGAGAGAATTATCTTATAAGAACAATAGAAGCTTAATGGCTAAAAAGGTGTTGAGGAGGAGACACAGTAGTAATCTCAGTCACTTTGAGATGGATCATAAGTATAATATATTCAGTTGCATGTATGGGAAGAATCGATGGCCCAAGGAGAAGGTTCAATTTGTTCAAGTACCAGACACAGCGCTGGCTGTGGAAACTTGCAGGAGTAGCTTCTCTAGTGGAGCCAGTACTCAGATCTCCAGCACTTCGACGGAGGAATGTTGAAATACATGATATTCCTGACTTAATCATGTTCATAGGCTTCTTTTTATATCTGAGATGGTTTTTGTGGAGTACTTAATGCGCAGTTAATTGTGTGCAGGTGTTTCAGTTGGTTTTAGCTGAGATGTTGATAGGTTTTGAGTGGACAAGTAGAATTGGTTATATTGAGTGATTTGAAGAAACAGTCAAGTGATTTAGAGAAATAGAGCCACAGATATTTGAATAACAATAATAGATTGGAAAAGAAAGAAATCTTTAACTATAGATTGTTCATCTCTGGAAAAAGCTTGAGTTTTTATCTAGTTTCTACGACTTGATAGAGAACTTTAAAAACATTACTAGTTGAATATCTTCAATACTTAAAAATATATATGTCATTAAAAACAATAACTATATTAAATTTTAATAGTATAGAGATTAAGTTCTCAAGTAGGAGTCTATAGTTAAGGATTGATCTTAAAGGAGATTGAGATGTATAGAGATTTTATTTCAAGACGGATGTCTGTTAAGCTTTTTTTTAAATAAACAATGTTCTGTCTATCTATATCCAATTTTAATACTTTGAAAGAAACTCTCATAGAAAGAAATCATACTCGCATTGAAAAATTATCAATTTAATAGAACATTGGTGCTAACTATAGAACAGTGGTTGTTGATATACTGTGCAGAAATAGCTTCAATTTTTAAACAAGATATAAACTGCAGTCATTACAAACATTTGACTCAAAACTACAAAAATTATAAAAATTTATATTCAATACTCTTTGTTGTAAATGAAGTTTGAACAAGGTAATGGTTAAAGTCTAAAATTTATTACAAGAAAGAAATATTGCATTCATGCTTTGATCTTCAGAAAATATTTTTCTAAAAGAAAGATCGTAAAATAAATGTTATTTTACTTATAATATCAAATATCTTCTTAGATGTATTTAACTCTACAGAAAGATTTAAAATAACTAACTTTATAAAAAAAATTTTAGAGAATATTTTCCTCCAATGAAAAGTAAAATTAAATGTAAAATATCATTTAAATTCAGATCTATGCAAATGGCCAAATAATAGAGAAATGTTCTTAACATTGTATCTACTTACCAAATCTTTACAAAAGTAACACATGCTTGTAATTTCCCTATCTGTTAACTATAGATAACTGTAAATTATTTCTGTACATAAACCATAAAAGTTTAGTAAAATAATTATAAGTTATTTTGTAAGAGAATTATAAGTGAAAACAAAAGAAGTGTATTATTCTATTGAGAAAGGGAAATTAAATTATACAGTCTTTCTATAGATGTAATCAATATCAATAAACATTTCTTTCAAAATTAGAAAATAACTGGTGACAGGAATATTAGGATGGAGTATCTATAAATGAATACAGATCATGCACAATTAGTATTTAGAAGAATCAACATGAAAATTCAGCAAATGAAACCAATAAGCATACATAAGTACACGTTAAAACAATTAAGCATGAAAATGATATACAGTCAGTTACAAAATTCTTGGTATGCTCTATAAAAAGACTAGTTTTTATTAAAATATGACATCTTCATCACATTCTTATTTATTAATATGATTTACATGATTTATATTCACATTTACATTTTATAGTTCTATATATTCACATATAGTATCATATTTATTTATTAACATGTGAAATAGGATTTTGTAGCAAAATGAGTTATTCTAGAAGTATATTCGAACGAATAAGAAGAAAAAGATTGTATTTGTGCAGTCTTACTATTTCAAACTATAGATTATGTTAATATTTTGTGGGGTCACATTACCTTTAAAATAGTTCTCAATTAATCTTTTCATATAAGAGATACAAATTTTGATGGAATTTTATTGGAATAAGAATACTTCATTAAATTAATAGAAGCAAAACATATTTAATATATCTTAATAATATATTAGATTTAAAAATGATACTATATTAAATATACATCTTTGTTATTAGGGCGTGTGAGAACTTTTGTGACTGATTGTACTTTTCTAAAAGTGAAATGTCCGGGTAAGTCGAACATAATAATTTAATTCAGTGGAAAACAAACTGAAGAACCATTCTGCAGTATAACAAACGACTAATTCCTAATTCCTATAACGAGCCTATAAATAATAATAAGCTAGTTATAATATAAAAAGTGTGAATTAGTCAGTATACACAAAATCATACTTGTCAGTTGTATATGATTCCTTTAATACACAGAGACGAATATGTGTAAGACATAACATTATGTTTGTTCCACTAATTATTCATACTACTTTTTCAATGAGATGTTAATAGTATTATCTAGGTATGTATATATGTATACATACATATATGTAAGGTTTTTAATGTTTATGTAACATTGGATTATGTAATTTATAGAAGTAAATTAATAATACTATCAACGAGGCTGTACAGAAGATATATAGATTCTTATGTTTGTTCAAGTGATGATATCCACATTTTGCGCCATGATATCTGTAAAATATCAGGAGTTATATGCGTTGTTTTGTTCACAATCATAATTATACATATGTATATAAATCATATGTACAATCCACATATATAGCAGAGATCATAGCTATTAACTAAATAATACGATAACTAATTGAAACTTACCACATACTATTGATACCTAAATTTGTATTGGTAAGAAATCTATATTTTTATTCGTTGAATTTATTAACCTGAATTGGTTAACCAATGAAATTAAAATTTAAATCATTCAGGAATGGAGAAATTGTTGAAATTGAGTGTTTTGATTACTAAATAGATATCCGCAGATACATAGAAAGTTATGACTGGATGACAAATTATATTTATGCAATCATATTCTTTCTGTATACTTGTATATTATGTTTATTCTATACATTTCTGAATTTTTCAATTTTCTCTCCTTAAATCTCATTGCCAGTACAATACTTGTGGTCTCTACTATATATAGCACAGATCATATGATTGAATAGTTTCACAGACATACAATAACGAAGTTGTCAGGTGAAGTGTTATGCACAAGATACTTTTTACATCTCTTGTGTATCCAATGACACTTCACATAAAACGTTCACTGTAACATGTTTTGTAACATGTACAGTATGCACCTATATGAACGAAGATCACATAGGAAAAATATGACAAATTCATTTTTGTTGATTTCGTGATTTTTAAATTGCAGACACTTATGTCCATGACTCATACTTTCGCAAATTCGATTTAAAAAATGGAATCTAGGTAGACATTCGTTTTGACTTTTAAGTACTATAATTATACTATATTTTGAATATTTTATTTCTCTATAGTTTGCACTTTCAAATTTCCTATAAATGCATAATTTGAATGTCACTTATAGAGTAACTAAAAATATTTTAATACAGTCGAACTTCAGGAACTCGAATTTCAAGGGAAAAGCTAAAATCTTCGATCTACGGAGACTATGTCGAATTGTATTTTTATGCAATATTAACATACATATTTAACAGCATATTGAATTTAAAATGAAAGCGTGACTCAATATGTGTTTCCCTTGTGGTTTTCAAACTTCGAAGTATTTTCGCCAGTAAACGTGTACATATGTAAATATGTAATATACACACCTTCAACACACGCAACAATAATAATTCATGACAAGTTTTTCGAGCCTTGAAGTAATCGAGGATAGTTTCTCTCAACTATTTTGTACATTACAAATAAAGGATAATTTTTTATTTATATTAAATAATCTGTACATAAAAGAAATGATTTGATGATGAATCTTGGTATAAGTATATTTGTTGTGTATCGTGTGTTACACAGTTGGTGCGACGTGTGTGTTTTCGAAATATGTATTTTTATATATCTGTCGAGACGCGTAAATACATGTATGTATATTCAATAGGCTGTTTTTAAAATACAATGAAAAATAAAAATTATTCTTTCTGGACTTATTATTTTTATCAAGTATAAACTGTAAAAGTACTTACATCTCCCCACTGAATAAGGTAGAGTCAATTTGAGCCAAACTAAGCAATTTGTCATTCATTAAATTTGATTATGAGCGATTTTTTGAGTAATTTGCAATAATAAAAGTATTCGTATTCTTGTAATTGTTGAATTAAACGATTTATTCAAATTTCCATTTATATTATAATGGATTGTTATATTTCAACTAATCAATCAAAAGTTGTTGACATTCTTAGTTATAATTATCTTAATCCAGTAGCGTGTGTATATTAATATTATTTCCAGAAGTTACTTTGTTGTGGACAAATAACGTTTCTGATGACTTAACCGTTGAGCTTATCATACTCACCGTAATTAAGATGCTAGACAGGACATTATTTTATTATAATATCTACAGGATCTAGGAAATTAACTAGAAATTTATTAAAAAGACATAGAATTCAAAATTTTCTAACATCAATGAAAAATTGAATTTTTTAATCTAGAGGACATTTTAATTTCGATTGTTGAAGATTTTATATAATTTAATCTGTCGAGATTTAATTTCGATTTAATTATTAAATTTGATTAGAAATTAATTATCCTATTGTCATACTTTTCGCGGCGAAAGAAGAAACAAAACGTCATACGTATCTGAATAGCTGTCATGGAAGTCGAAGTTCGATACATTGCTAGTAAAGCCACGTTTCGCGAAATACATATTATATTATATGTTAATTAGTCGATTTATTTTGATACGTAGTATATAAAAATATTAAAATTACCCTACAAAAACAATTTTATTGCACGAATAAACAATGAAAAATTTTTAACACTTAAAAATGTTATTAGTTAAAATAAATAATTTTATTAATTATTCCCATAGCTTGTTTACTTATTTGTTTATTGATACCTCATTTGGCCTTTCGGATCTTGAGGAGCTTTGGTTTTTACATCCTTATATCTATTTTTCTCTACACGGTAGTGTAAATACAGCATACATATGAGTTATTGTGAGCAGTAAGGGCGAAGTGAATAAAAAGTATGTTTTCCATAAGGGTGAACCTCGATAAATACAACTCAACGATATTTCTGGAGAAACGAAGATGATTTTCAATTTTTTAAATGGAAGGACGATTGGATGGGACAGGGTGGGACAATAGGGCAAAGTAGGGACTATGGAGCTCGGTCTAAATTACCCGCAACGTTTTATATAAACTTGAGAATCTTGAGAAATTAAGACACTGTTTTTCTACTTGTTATGCTATTTACTTTCTTCTTCTATCCTTTCTCGATAATAACGATTAGAAATCGATTAATGCATTAAACGATATATCATTGCTTAAAATGAAATCGATATTATCTGCATTAAAAAATCGAATTACAATATGGAGATTTTCGCAATGAAATATTTCAGTAATAACAGCTTTTCGCGGAATAACTTTGGTATTTTTGTAATCTACGCGTTAAAACGAATCGATTGATGTAGACGATATTACATTTCGTGAAACGTGGCTTCTTACATGAATACATTTAAAATAGTTTTGTATTTCAATCCTGATATTATGTATTTACAACGAATCTTTGATGGTTATGAAGTTATGATCTTCTATAACCTAGAATTTTCGAATCGATGTGGTGGTGGTGGATATAATCGAGGAAGTTCTAAAGTTGGTACTCGTCCTTCGTCGTTAGTGAAAGTATTATTGTCATATCCAAATTCTGGTTTCCTACTAATTTCCTTTTTCGATTCTTCTTTTTTGGCTCCGTCCATCAAGAACATAGTTAGGAAGAACATAATAGAACCTAAATATTAATAATAATATACAATAATATCCAATAATTCAAGTATTAAATATTAATTAACTACACGTTCAGAATATTATTTCGCATAATTTGAAACTTAACTATGAAAATATACATTGTACATATTCATGTACAATACAGATCCTAATTTGTGATTAAAGAGATTCTATAGTTTAAAATAAGGTGAAAATCAAAGTAATAAAATTATATTGGAAACTCTGTTTTTTTAAAAATTAGTATTTGTACGTAAGTAGTTAAAAATTCCAATAAATTCCAATATTCACAATGTATTTTCAAATTTAATTTTCTCAAAAAACGGGACTTTAAAGAGAAAATATTTATTCTACTTTTGTTATTTATATTCATACGTAGAATATATTTTTGCCAACTGCATACTCCTATCCTGTTAAAAATGACGTACGTTATTTCGTACCATAGAGTCTGCCTGATTTCATTTGTATCACGAACTACAACTTACGGTATATAAAATATGGATATAAATGAATAAATTGGAAAATACAAATAAGGATAAAAAGTGGATTACAAGGTAATTGATTACAAATTAATAAAATAATACGTATAAATCGATACTTAAATATTAATGTGAAATACTTACTAATACCATAGAAACCGGCATAATAAATATAAAGAGATTCTCGAAATCCGATGGCCATTCTGGTTGGTTCGACCAGTATTGGTAAATTTCCACCGATATTGTTCATCACGAACAAAAAGGCACCAATAGTAGTTGACCTGAGGTGCAGAGGAACTATTTCTACGACCACTGCAAACACGATTCCAAACCACATTTCGGCTGCAATCAAAATAAGGTACGCGTTAACTCGATAAAATATTTGCTTAGTTTGGATTTTTACATTAAAACTACCAGAGTAGTCAAAATGACCAACTTGTAATTTTTTAGAGAAATATAGGTTTATGACAGTGCGTTTCACGGATAAGAAAGATATCATTTTTCATTGATAAATATTTATATATTCTCTTCTATTTATTATTTTATTATTTCCCAGAATATCGTTCATAGATAGAAAAGAATTTTATACATTTACATTGGCATATGCCACATGACAGTGCATTTTTAAGGATTCGACTTTTTGTGAAACGTTATACTTACTGTTACTGCCGTTCGGCCTTAGTTTCCGAGATATTTGCGAAAAACTATAGTTACTACTACAGGGAATTTTACGTAGAATTGAGCGGGTCATTTAATCCAATCGCTGGCAACTAATACAGAGGCTCATTCTACGTAGGATTCGTTGTAGTAGTAACTACAGTTTGTCGCAAATATCTCGGAAACTAATGCCGACCACCGGTAACATGTACAGGAAAAAGTTTGAGGAAAAGGTTGAGTTCTATCTGTGCATTTAGCAAAATTAATGACGTAGAATTATGTCCAGCATGGAAATCATTTAACTTTTGCTCGAAACATTTTCCGATATCATGAATTATTTTGTTAATGTCCTCAGGGATCGATGTAAATGGGACACCCGGTATTAACATACATTACCAATATACAAAAGTATATTTAAACGTAGAACGTTTAATAAATATAGTAAATATAAAGGATATTCTTTCGAATGCCACTGTTGATCGAGATCATTGGACGAGATAGTATAGTCTCGAGGTATAAAAGCTCTTATACAGAGCGTCCCGCGTAATATGGCCAACCGATCAGAGACTGATACTACGTGCGAAGATAAGCCAAAAGTATAGAATAAAATTTTGTTAAAGGCTTTTTATCTAATTATCAACTAGATATGAGAGAACAATTAGTGGCAGATTATTCTGTATATGCGAAAATAAGTCCAAAATGTGGAACAGAATCTTTCCACTTAAGGCTTCATTTTCAACGAAATAGAGTTTCAACTTTTGGACACGTTATGCGGCCTATGTACATATACGTAATCTTCGCTACTATCAGATGCTCTGTTCGGGGTTCCTGACGAAATTACTTATCCTAGCTTATCCCAACCTGAGTTTACTTTTCACCAATTGTTATACTAATTGCCGAACAGTGCGTCTGATAACAGCGAAGATCTATTTATACATATATTGGGACTTGTGCACCTGTACCTTTCGGAAGCACAGCAAATCTAAATTATACTTCACAAAAAACATATTTAAATTTACTTACCAAAGAAATATGAAATGCCAAGGGTGATCATAGCCCATAAAGGATTGAAGTATACCGAGCCAAATGCAAACGGTGTAGCAATTATTTGGCTGATGGCCAAAACAGCAACTCGCGATCTAATACCCATTTTCGCAACAAATTTATCGCTAATTACTCCACCGACCACAACACCGATGCTACCGATCACTATAGTCACCGCGAACAGCCACCAGCCTAAATCGTAGTCGGGGAAGTAATCTCTGTAATAGAGATCGCAATTGTAAGCGAAGCACATTCCACCTGAAAGCAAGAGAAATGTTTTTAAATAATTTCAAAAATGTTTCAAATGTATAGGTATGTGAATCGAATTGTTGTAAATGCGAATTGTAAAATAGTCGTTTATTTTTTTTTTTTTTTATTAAAAGGCCAATTTTGCTCTAATTTGGAAAAAGACTTCAGGCTCTGAGAAGAATCTGAACCCTTAAATACTTATATTATTATATTATCGTATACGTTAGATTACTAAAATTCAGGGTATTTCATTTTATTTCCTATTTTACATTCTCCGTGATAAAGTTTAATAATGAAATTCAATTAAATGAAAAATTCGAAAATCAAGTAATCTAATCTTAAATTGTTGTGTTCATCATTGATGGTAGTTAAGAGTTAATTTATATGAAGAAGAATTTGTAGAAATATTTTGAAGATAATATTTCTAGGATTGAAATTGAAATCTTGAAAAGCCCGACGCCTTTTTTAACACGCAAGAAATATTTTAAACTGCATATTAATTTATACAATGCTTGAATGACTTTAAATACAGAAAAATTTTCCTCTGCGCGATATTAAAAAGGAACACGACTAAATAAATATATAGACGTCGTAAATTTAGACACAGAGAATGTAAAATACGAAAGATATTTTCAAATTAAGATTCATGAATATCAATAAGGAATGTAAATAAATATTTCCTTATAGACATATATTAGAAATATAGACGTTTAAATAAATAATTAAATAAATTTGAACGCAAGTCATATAAAATACGAACAAATTTACTATACACGATCCATCGATACTAAAGGCTAATGTAAATAAATAAATATCTCTGAGAATTAGAAATTTTGCTGGGATAAACCAGGCTGGTAGACGCTAATATACCCTTCGAATGCATTTTTCAATCCTTTGCATCAAGGTATTGCCTTTTACCGCAATGTCTGATGCTGGCAGCCAAGCATAATACTATAATCCTCGGTTGTAGGATTACTTTCCAAACTGGCACTTTCTTTCCGTCGGTATTCGTTTCCTCCTCGCCGATTGTTTTTCGTTGTGGTTCGGAAAGAGTAAAAGTAAGAGCAGCCATAATCAGTCCGATTATACCAGCTCCATAGTAACATGCTCTCCATCCCTAAAGACGATAAAGATAATTCATCGTTATTATTAAATCTCGGCAGACTAATCGATGAAATTTATCGAATCAGATTATTTAGATGACAAATATTAACATCTTTTGATTATTATGATTTATTCTGTATAGAGAGAATTCTAGGTTCTTCCAGTTGAACATGCTTAGTGTATTCTGTAATTATTATCGTGTAACAATAATGTGTGTAATAATTGTAATAATAATTACAGAATATACTAAGAAAAGAATTTTATATACCTAAAGGTAGATCCTTTACAAATCTATTAAAAGATCGTAATGGAGATACTAATAGTAATAAGATATGAACCTCTTGTAACGAATTTAGAACTTTATTCGTTATTGTAGTATTCAAAGCATTTTAATTTTGATTTTGATTTTGAAACAATCTTTATTGAGTCTAGCAAGTACTCGATACGCTACAAGATATTTATTTTTCAATCTAGTTGAATTTCTTCTCCCATCTGTTCTAAGATTTCACGATCGTTCTTTTTATATACCATAAAATACAATTAACAGAAAACGCGTCCAATCAGATATCGACAGAATAACCTTCACGCTGTAATACGAAAAAACAAAAAAAAAAAAAACAATAATCGCACGATTTAGCGGACAAAATTTCGCGTCCAAAATCTTTCATTTTCTGGTTGACTGCTCCAGACAATCGTGTTATCTAATCCTTTTACTAATTGCTTTTTCTTCATTCTCTACTCACAAGATTCATTCATTAATTCATTCGCTTAATCTTTGCTAAGAAGAGACTTTACTTCGCTTCGAATCCCCTTGTTCACTCGATTTGGACAAGTATAGACTTGTCGTACTTTTGTTATAGATAATCAAGTTCTTCTTTTTTGTTGATCGCTATCGTTTCTTCAAAAGAACAGGAAGCAGATTTTAATGCGAAAGAAAGAAACTACCGTGTTATTTTGAAAGCTTTTTCTCAATTTTTCTGTTACGGACCAAGCCAAATTAGCTTTGGTAATTCTGTAAAATACATTCAGCGTGTATTTGGACAAATAGCGGAAATTTCCAATACGCTATTCGGTCTTTTATTTTAATTAACGTTTCTCGATATTTTCAGGCGCAAGTTATACACACCAGATCTCCAATATTTAGTCCTGGAATGTAACGACCAACGGGGAACGCGATACCGTAGCCTCCATAGATGCCCCAATTGAAAATTGACATAACGAGCCCTCGTTGTTCCTCTGGGAACCAATCAGAGAGTAAACCTGTGGCCAAGGGGTTGCATCCCGCCTCTCTGTATATTTATTTAATGTTTTATATTATAACAGTCACTCAATTAAAACTGAGAAGCAATTACATCGATGAAGCTTACCCTGCTGCTAGTACCATACGTAGAATGACTAGTTGCCAATATTTCTTAACTGCTCCCATTAGAACTATGGCGATACTGAACACCAACGTGCATATTGTTAGTAGTCTTACTCTGTAAATAAAAATAAATTTGTTACTATGTATTTAGAGGTGAGAGAGAATGTGTAATCTAATTGTTAAAAGTTCTTCGAGGCGAACGAGTCAGATGTTGGAATAATATTTTACTAAATTTGCTTTAACATAACAACTTCATAGTTCTTACGCGATTATAAGTATGATTATATGAAATTAGTCTAACTTCTCTTCTCAATATTGTGCTTCGATCGTGTTCCAAGAATATGAAATGAAGCAAAAAACAATTGCATAATAAGACTATAAAAATACCTAGCATTACCCTAACGGTATACGATATTCCATCATTCTTCTTCGTAAACGGTAACAGTAGTAGTAATTAGGGCCGCGTCTAGAGCTTCTCGGGCCCTAGGCATACAAATGACTACGCCGGGGCCCCCTTTCTACATAAGTACGACGGTGGTAATTGTTACAAATATTTTTAATAAAACTGCTATATTAACACTTGAACGCGAGGGATATAAAGTACGAAAATATTAAAGTGGAATGTGAATAAATATTTCTCAAGTAAAAATACCGACGATATCTTTCTGTTCCTCGTCTTCTATGAGAGCCTCGAGAGACTTTTAAACTTCGTCTCGTTATGCGTGAAAATTCTGCATTCAACACTGTTCGAGGCTTCCGAATATTCATCGATATCGTTGCGTTATTTTAGTTCTTTCACGAATATATTGTATCTACAAATGATAATGGGAAAGTTGGTATTTATAACTAAATCACTTACACAGTATGCAAATTGAATTTAAACTACGATTTTAACCCTTTGCACTCCTCTGTCCCCTCTCATGGGACATCGTAATTCTAGCATATCACTCGGATGGTTTCCTCTCATGGGACATTAAAGTTTATTAGTGATTACGGGGAATTAAGTTATTTCAGCGCTACTTTTTGAAACATGCATGTTTCCCTGAAGTTTCCTCTTGAAATAACACATGAAATCATATCAAAATATAGTAAAATTACTAAGATATATAAAAAGATGTCAGCGGGTTTTGTGTCAGAAGAGAACGTGAGATAATAAACTACATATTCCCTATGTGGGACAAAGAAAACGGGACTGCATTGTTTGTTCTGACAGGAAAACACCTGGTGGCAGGCGTCAAACGACTTATTACTGTCAAACGTGCACAAATAAGCCTGCGATGCATATCGGGCAGTGTTTTAAGGTTTATCACATTGTACTAAATTATAAAAAATAAAATATTGATTTTTTTGCAAATATACATTTCTCGATGTCAACCAATTCATATAAGTCCAATATCATTATAATAGGTTACTTGGTTCCAAAACTATAAAAATAATAGGAGGGTCTGTAAATGCACATTTCTGCCACAAGGTAGCGCTGGAGTAGCTGATAGCCAACGTCCAGAATGGTTCCGAGTGCAAGGGTTAATCTTTCATTAAAATGTACATCTATTCTACAAACGATATATCGTTATTGGTCGTTGCTTGTATTGCAATTGATATCTGCATCGTTGCATTCCTTGATTCCTGACCGAAATAAAATGATAAATGACCTGATAAAATTCTACGTTCAACACTGTTCGAGGCTTCCGGATATTCATCGGTATCGTTGCGTTATTTTAATCCTTTCATGAATATATTGTATCTACACATGATAACTGGAAAGTTGGTATTTCGTACTTATAACTAAACCACTTGCGCGATATGCAAATTGAATTTGAACTACGATTTTAATCTCCCATTAAAATGTACATCTATTCCACAAACGACATATCGCCTATCGTTATTCGTTGTTGCTTGTGTTGCAATTGAAATCAGCATCGTTGCGTCCCTTGATTCCTGACCAAGCTAACTGCAACGCCAGTGAAACGTTAGGAATTTATCTCTACGTCTCAAATTGCGTTAATCGCGGCAACGCGAATCGCCGCAACTGATAACAGCATTAACCGTGTTCTACATTCCACCTCCGTCGTTATTGGTCGACCACTGATTATGCGCACATCTTGTGCACTTTCGCAATTTCAAATTTCCTATAAACCCATAAATATCTAGCGTGTAGTTATTAGAGAAGTATTACCTGTTGTACTTGTCAGCTGCGATACCTAGAATAACGCCAACGATCGTGAATACGGCGATGAAACTCGGCCCTGCTAGGATTTGATAGTCGAGACCAAGGCCGTTGTAGTTCCATTCGCAATAGCGGGACCCGTTCAATTCCAAGGACACACAACTATGAAATAAGATACATTCCAGTACTTCGTTCTAATTCGATCTCTGTCTAAGCGGATATATGAGTTCACGAATATATTTGGCCGAACGTGTATGCAATGGCTTGTGAAAGTATCTTATAGAAATACTCGTAGAAATAACTTTTAGGAATATATTGTATCTACGATAAACGATAATTCGAGAGAGATCGTGCGTTATACTTATAATCTAACAATTTCTAATAATTTAATTAATGGTCTAATTAAGGCTTTGACAATTGACAGCTTTATTTTCTATGCTTTACCGATTGATTATTTTTTATGGTAAATATTCAAATGTTTCTTTTGTGAGTTGTAAAATTAATTTTTTTAATCTTATATAAGAGATAGAAAAAAAGTATATGTGTATACGAATAATTGAAATTATATAGACTGACTTATAATTGGAGATTGAAAGATTCGTTTAAGAGTAATTATAAAAATATAATAATAATAGAGATAGAATAGAAATATAAAATAAGATTTGTTTATACGGCGCATCGTTTTGTTAAGCATTACTACAATACTAATTACATAAGTACTGTAATTGAACGATCGGTCTGCTATCTTAAAATGAAAAATGTGAAGGATATTATCAAATATAAGATATAACGATATATAATATACTAAATACTAATTGGAGTCATATAACGTGAAATAAAATCATAGAAAAATAGTTTATCAATAATTTAAATAGATGCAAAGTAAACGAAGATACTTACAAACTTTCATTTTTGGCCACTTCACACTGGATTGGTAAATCCACGATGGATAACGTAGTTGTATTTAATTGGCAGGAAATGTCGCCGTAGTGCAAATCCTCTGCCGTCGCCTTGCTCGTGACACCTTGAAAACACGTGTAAGAAAATTACATCGACAATCAGCGTTCCGTGGTTTAGTTATCTAATTGTATCCGTATATTGCGTGGACGTATTACGTGAAAATACGTACAGAAATAAATTATCGATATTAAAGCTGTCGTGAGGAAGATGTTAACGGTAAACAAGGTAAAAATAAGAAGATGACCGAGCGAAACAGAAAACTTTAGCAGAACGAAGAGATATTCTCGCGAATAATAAGGAAATAGGTTGCACTATTCTAGTTATTTATTTATATTTCATTGAAATATGTATACAAGAATTGATTTTACGAAAAGAAAGTTTAACGAATAAAAGAGAGATGTAACTGCAAGTCAGTAGATGTAACTATAAAATAATTTATAATGAAATAGATATTTAAAAAATAAAGCGAAACTAAATAAATGACTTGGGCCCACTGTCCAAGGAGCGTCGCTTAGTACAAGCGCAAGCTTCTACGTACATAGCCTGTTAGACGCGACCATACGTCTGACGATATGATCGAGCAACGCGGAAGACGCTTTCATCCTGTATCGCTACGTTTGTTTATAGCTGCAACGTACGCCTCTCTATCGACAACATTTAACGACGGTGGTTAATGACGAGAACGCATAGCAACGAAAACCATTCGCTGGCATTTCGTAGACGGGTGCACGTCGTTTTACATTGATGGAAGCGTGCTGATAGCTTCAACGCGTCTAATACGCGCCTATGAAGCGACACTTGATGGACAGTAGCTTAAGTCTTACGAAAGAGGGAAAAGAAAGATGGAATCGTAGAATTTGACGAAATTAATGTTAAAATAAATGTTAGGTTGGTGTGAACTCTAGTTCCTACAAGCAGGGTTGGTACGACTACCGACTGGTCCCTTTGTTTTAAGGGAGAGTTGGTACGACTACCGACGCGTCCCTTTGTTTTAAGGGACGCCACGTGCTCTTTCATTCTGTGTGTATCCGGCGTTGTGTAATGACTGTATATGGTGGTGTAAAAATAAAAAATACAAAACTAATCTGTGTGCATCAATGAAATATCTTACTCTAAAACCTATTTAATAACAATTAAAGGAACAAGAATTAATTTTTAAATCGTAATAGGAAGCGCTATATCGATAAAGAGGTTGAAACTTTCAAACTTTCAAACGAGAAACATCGCGTTTTAGTTAAATCTTACAGCATTTCAAGATTGAAATGCAAAAGGCTAAATTTCAGTTAGACGTTATAGTTTCCAACCGTAAAATATCAAATTTTTAATTGCTTATTGCACGCCACGAGATTCGCGTTCGAGAGAAAAGGATAGAGATAGGCGTCTGTAATTGCGACGAACGTAATTACTCGAATAAGCGAGTTTACGAGGATAATTGAGTGGCGATTTAAGGAAGAGGAAGCATAAACGCGCGGAATTGAATGTGCATCGCTTACCAATTAAATAGTGACCTAGCTCCCCAAGTACGTATCCAACTGAAACAATGGCCAACGCGTACGGTTTGTACAAGAACTGCAATTTCTGAGTCGCTGTGCTCAGCATTGTATCCTGTTAAACGTAAAATTAGATTAAATCGTTATCTTCTTCGTTCAGAGTCGTGAAACGACCTTATATTTTATAATTAATCGAGAACGAAATTAACATAAAGACAAAGACTAAATGAAACGAGTCACTGTATCTTGTTATTGCGAACAATTTATTGTTTTATGTTTCTCTGGTGTATCCAGGCTTTATCTATATGAAAGATACGTGCAAAGTCGTGCACTTCAGATTCCACGTCTACAACTTACACTAATTTGTGCTAATTGTGCTAATCTACGAAGTAAAATTGTAAATCAAGATTTAAGGCTTTCGTCGTAAACGTAAAATAACAAAAGTAAAATTCGACAGAAGCTATAGGACGTAAAGTGGAATTAACGACTATATGGACAACGCTATCGAAAATCATCAAGTTATTTTTATTATTATTTCTTCTAGGTTGGTCCTTCTTTTTTTGTTCGTCGTCGTTTGTTCCTTAACTGTTACTGCGAAAAGATTAAATTGTAGTTTATGAGCAATCGGACACAGAATACGATCTTTTGCATGATAACTGTGTCTTCTAATACAGATCTTCCCAAGAATTATAAGTTAAATTTCTAGATTTCTTTGAGATTCGAAAGTTGCCGACATATTTTTCTTTATTTTCTTATACACCACGTGCGTCTTTTCATTTTGTATGGCCGACGTATCCAACTTTAAAATTCTATGAAAATGGGACTCGTCGTACTTTTCACCCGTGGTTTTCTCTAGTGAAAAATTCTAATTCCGTAAAATTATTAAATTATAATTCTGTTCATCCGCGTTTAAGTCAACTAATCGTTTAACTATAATCGTATAGACATATAATTTTACATATGTACATAGAATGACACAACGGATTATCATTAAATCATAATACGGATTATATAATGGACGGGTATAATTTTGCGTCGATTATCGCGAAAATTATATTCCCATTGTGCGCTTACGTACTCCTTAACATTTTACTCGATCGTAAATATATGGTTGTCGATGCTATCTCTGAATATGTTTGTATCCTACGTTATTCTCTTGCATATGCATGCCTAATATCGATTGCGGAGTTTCGTATCCTATAATATAGCTAGTACGATAAATTATGGTTTCTGTAAGAGGCGGGAGGTTAAAAAATACGATAAAATCGCGGCGTTACTTTTTAGCGATAATTATTTTATGAATACGTACTTACCATTGCATAAGCACGATAGAGTAGTTTAGTCGCGTAAATTTCATTTAACGTGGAAGTAAAACTCGTGATATAGATTGCGGATAAAGAGAATAATTGCGGCAGATATTTACAGCGACGGAATTTTTCACGGATTTTTAACACGTTGTCAAAATTCTCATTCTGAATTGCATTGTAAAGTTTTTAATACGGGGTGTGTACGAAATGCGTAAGCGAGGTTTCTGCCTCTTTACCTGTACACCGACCTCGTAAAACATCAATGTCGTCCAAACTCCGTTTAAACTTTCCGTTTAAATCGATTAATTAGACATCTTCGAATCTTCGAGGTGGCGTGCACCTCCCGTTTTTATTTCATAACATTCACATAATTAATAGTAATAATAAATAGTAAATAAATAAACATTGATAATAAAGGTATTTCGGTAAAAAAGGGAAATAATTGCATTCGATCAAATATAAATGGTGTTCGGAAAATTATGTACTTTCGAGTAAACTCTTCCTGATAATAATAATTTTTTTGCTACATGGTGACCGTCAGTTGAAACCTTCGCAACACTACTCAGGATGATGACCTTGATAATGTATAAAAAAAAAATATCGCGATCGCAGGCGGTTTTCTTCTTGTAAATATTTATGACGATTCTTAATAAATTTTCTACTTTACGTCTTTAAAACCAGCACGGATCCTTGTTGAACGCATCATGCAAATTTGAAACCGCTACATCCACATTGTTCCGTTGTTGAAACCCGTAAAGTAATTAATACCGCATATGCATCTTTCCCACGTACACATTCGCTGTACTTTCGCCGCTATAGGACACTAATTGATTATCAAATAAATTATTAAACCGCAGATTTTTATGCGACCTTTAAATCCATCTTTTTACAGAAGCTAGCAAAAAAGTGAAAATCCAATAAAATTATGTTTTACTTTCTAAATATCGCGATACCTAAATATGTATGTCTTTCCCACTTTTCATTTCTTTTCATATATTATAACATAATTATTATAATATCGTATATTATTGGTATAAATGTTTAAAATCTACGGTCTAACTATGATAAAGGAAATTACATATTGTCGTAATAACTATTTTGATAATAAAATATGACAATACAATAGGTCGTCTTCCGATCTAGCAAATTTAGATAATTTTAGTATTCATAAATTCATATTGGTAGCGTATTAATAAATTTAATATTCATAGACTGTAATTAAAAATGCATTTAAATTGCATCTTAAATCCATAAACATGGCACAGCCAGTAAATACCATTCTATTAAACAGGGTTATTTATTCAAGGCTCGCGTAATTTCTATTCAAGCTGATTTGCTATGCAAATAATTGCTTAGAGTAAAAGTACGAAACTTGTGTTATTATTTATGCAAAATTTATAAGTGATGCAACGAGATCGTAGACGGAAAACACCAAAAGCATAAGGATTTTAGTTTTGAAATTAAAACGTTGACCAATAATTTTTGGTGAAAATGACAACGTGAGTTCGTGCTCGCCATCCATATGCAGATGCGCTAGTTACAAGAAATAGTAACTAGAAGATAGTACTAGATACAATCGATAGACTTAATCGATAGTTTTAAGATGTCCTTTTGTTTTTATCCCTAGTCCATGTAAGAATGTGCAACAAAGGTTATTCGGCTCAGAACGGTATGATAGATTTATTCAAAGAATAAAATAATAGTTATTGTGATCCTACCTCTGAATAAAGAAATAACAACAATTTTCAATTAACTTTCTTAATTTGTCAAATACATAAAATCGAAATAAATAAATAGATCGATTGAAAATATCTCAGGTGGCTGGGTGTAATTTAATAAGATGTTAATAAACGATTTGTCATCGTCTGGCTAATTAAATACTATGCAGCAAAACATCGTAGACACGCAAAAACATCGATTACTATGTTACGTTTACGTCTCTTGTCGTTAAAAACACACTCTGTTGCAAATAAGCGAATTTCTTTCGCAATTTCAACCGCTACAGTGGTTTATTGCAATTTATGGCGATGCCACCGCAAATTTAACGCTTTACCTTAGAAGGTCAGTGAGAACGAGCTAAAGCGTCGATTATTACGTAGCGATGAATGGCAAATGTTCGGTGGAAACGTGAATTTACATGTCCGTAGGTTTCTAACGCATGCGACTTGGTCACCTTGAGCCAAAATCATTCAGACGTAACGAGAATTATCGTGTTAATAATATTAATTTCATCGTACGTGACAATCTGGAGTCGTTGACACCAGATTTTTAAGAAAACACCAATGAATTTCCTTTTCGAAAATTTGTTTACAACTTTTGTCTAAAATTCAGAGGCGTTTCCTTGTTTAATTTATAGTCTGACGGTTTGGTGTACGAAAGATATACATAAATAGTTAATAATAAAATCAAAAATAATATTTAATATATAAATATAGTTATTTAATAATATTTGAAATTTATACGTCCATTCTCTTTGACCTTTTAACTCCTAGGCTTTCTCCCCTCTATTCGTTCCTTTAAAAATTACTCTCGCTCATATCGCACGTGTTCATTCACAATCTCGTCTCTACTGCAAATCCACGTTTCAAATTAATATTTAAAATGTTATTACATTTTAATGATTAATATATATTTTAATATTTCGTTTGCAATCATGGAACATAAAAGATTTGTCAATTCTGATTAGCATAATTGAAGGTTTTTCTCATTCGTTTTGATATTCGTATTCATTAGAATTTCGAATATATTTATCGTCCTTTGATTCTACAAATTGCACGAGTCAAAGTCCGATTTTAAGTAGATTTCCTTGAATTTCGTATCTAATTCATCGAGTATTCTCTCAAGGAAGTTTAAAATCGAAGAACTGTGGACGTTTATGTTTTTTATTACAACTCTGCCAAATGACTCTGATCATTGTTTTCTCCACGTGTATCTTGAATCTTCATCTTGCATAAATGCAGAATCATAATCGGTTCATTCTTTCCTTAATAATTTCACTCAATTATCACGTTTTTCATGAGATTTACAAGCGTCCTAATGCATTTATTAATAAGTTATTGTTATATATAAATTATTAATAACTGTAGTATGAGTAACACAGGTAGTTAATAGTCCATGCAGCATTCAATATCGAGATTGTTAGATATTTTATTTCCATTTATACAAAATTGAAAATTGGTAGAAATCGTAGTGCAATCATTAATACAGCTGCCTGATAAATTGTTTTATCTTTCGCGAATCTTGTTACGAGTCGTATGTAGAATTCTTTTTTCCCTGTTTAAATATTTATAAACCTGCTTGAAAGTCAGCTTGAAAATAACAACGATATAAAAATTTGCTGAAAAAATTAACTTTTCATATTGATTAATTAATCTAATTGAGATGGATTTTCATATTAACAATGCTATTACGAAACATGAATCATAAAGTACACTCCTCTATCTTCCTAAGAATTCATTAAAAAAGTATCAGAGATGAATAGTGAGGTCATAAGAAATAATTTTTTTAATTCATACAAAATTCGTTGCGGCGATATTTACCAAAAGAGTTTGTGTACATCTAATAATTAAATACTAATCAGTAAAACAGTACGGCGCGTAATTGAACACTGAATCAATCAATCTTTGGTAACTATATCCGCGATCGATTTGTATAATTGTACGTTTCTTAGACAGACACGTTTATATTGCATCTTTTGCGAAATCACATGATATCTAGAAATAATGGTGACGTAAAAGAAACGGTAGTATGTATAACGAGATAATTACGAAAATATAGTCGTGTAACGATGTTGCTATGTATGACGATTTAGGATTTATCATTGTGACAACACTTGACGTAAATACATAGTTACTAGAAATAGTCAGAGCTCTGTTGTCATAATATAAAATTTCTTTGTTCGAAATATCTGAAACTTTACCGTTTTAACTTAGAAATTATAAAGAATTGTAAAGCATAATTGCATTTTGTTTATAGGATGTATATGTTATGTAATTTAAATATTTATTACAAATATGTATATAAGATAAATAAGATCTATTGTTGGATTTTATAAATCCTTCATCCAGGGAGTAAAAAATGTTTATATTACAGTTATAAGCAGAGAATTTAAAAGTATTCTACCAGGAAAATATACAAATATATCTATATTTTATGAAAAACTAGATAATGTGAAAATTACTGTGAGTAATCTTGCTATAATAATACTTTAAATCATTTACTTTATTTTAATATATTTTAAATTAATCAACTTTTGTATTAAACAATTTACCAGAATAAAAAATCTATTTTTGAATAGTAATTTTCTTCTCGTAGATTCAAATTATTTCACAAATCTAGTATTCCATTAAAATTAATTCTGGGTAGAATATTTATATCATATTCTTTTGCTATGTTGCTGCATAATATTACTATAAACGATTATATAAGATAAATAAATTTGAATTTCAATATTTAACTCTCTTCTGCTTTCTTTTGTATTTTGTTTGAAAATTTTTAAACGTTCATTCATAGACATTTTAATCTTTCATTGAATAATACTTATTTATTTCAAATGATTGAACATTTCCTTTTCTAACGATCTTTTGCCCATATAATTTATGAAATATTGTTCGTTTTTATTACCGAATTTCTAATAAAATGATAAGGATAATCGTTAGAGAATAATCATAAAAGTAGAAGCAGAATATATCGAGTAAAAGTAAAAGGATCGTAATTATTCTAAAGAGATGTAAAACGTAATAACAAGGGAACATAAAAATACATCATTCCTACTCTGTTAGTATGCAAATAATAGTCAGTAGATTTCCACATCAAGTTTCGTTATTCATTAGTACAATTTTTTGCCATGAACTCCACCCAATGATGTGTGCAAGTATGTAACAGGAAACCTTGAAGCAAGTTTCTTGAATATAATACAAATTGATCGATTGTCTTTTTATTTTTGTATTACGTTTGTTGATCGATGTTTCAAGTAAACGTTTGTAAGTTTGACAACGATTAATATCCAATAATTTCTACTACTGAAAACGTGAAACTACACCGTAAAATCGTTTATTTACATTGCGTAATATCGTGTTGTCTGTATACTAACCTACATGTTTAGCTCAGCAATACAACAGTTTTGTATATTTATTACTAAATTGACATAATTACATTCAAATTGTAGACATCTATGCAAAATTATATTTCTATAAATACGATTAAAATAGTTGAAGCTAACCAGACATGTGTTTCACTTGTTAAATATTATAATAAACACTCTATTTGAAGAGAGGGGGAAAAGGATAAGAGAGTCAAAATATAACAAACATTATAGAAAAATCGCCAAAGAAGAGTTAGCAAAATACTTAGAAGGGGGGATGAAGTGCAAGAACAGAAAAATATTAGCAAGATTCAGAAATGAAAACGAGACCAAAGCATGGGAATACTGGAAAGAAGAGGGGGAAAAAGATGCAGGTTATGTAAAAGGAAAGAAGAAGGCCTGAGACACGTAATAGAAGAATGCAAAATAACGGTAGGACCAAAGGATACAGAAGAAATACTAAACGAGTCTGGAGAAAGACTAATGGAATTGAAAAGAATAATGGAAAAGGGAAGGGCAATACAAGACGGGGACGAACGACAATAAGGAAGCACAACAAGGAGGCAAAAGCCCAAAAGTAGCCATAGTTTTAGAGATAGGTTATATAACGCAATGCGATATAACAGAGTGGATTAGAGGGGAGGTAGATATATAAGAAAAGAGTTTAGATAGATATAAGGGAGGAGGCAATAAGGTGATGACGCCATAAGACTGAGAGAATGTAAAAAGCATGATAGGTAAACGAGATGTAAAACCGAAAACTCGTGCAAAGTCGAAAGGCACGGACTAAGTAAAAAATAAATAATAGTAAACACTCTATTTTGCATCGCTTATACGTTTTTTCGACTTTTAAATTCCCCATAAAGACCTAGAAATCTGCGGTCTAATTATAATACCGATCCCATTCCAATAATAATGTTGCAATAGCATAAACGATGGTGCAATTAGCGAGCAATACCATTAATAATTGTAGATAATATCTATCAGTAGTCGTTAAGCAACATAGAAACAAATAATTGAACGAGTAGGAAAGAAATAATGCTACTTTTTCGAAGATGACTATAATTCCGCGTGAAATCGTATTTGCAATACGTACAAGTATCCCTATTTTGCCAACACGTGTCTGTGTTACAATGCTAAAATGATTATGGTTTCGCTTAAGACGCTGTTATTTGCGACGTTACGATTTTACGGCAATTAAACATTCCGCTACATAAACGATATACAAATTGGCTATAAAAATTATTTCCATGTATTCTTATCTTCAGGATCAAGCGTCTTCTATCGGGTTCTACATAATAATAAATTTTAATATAAATACAAATAATACTAAATAAATACTATAATAAGTACAATGGTGTGCGAATATTTTTTCTAGTCGTATTAACACGTTCCGCGGACACGTTCTTTTAGCTAATTGATGATACATATTATGTAGTTTCCTGAAGATGCTGCAATTATATGAGAATAATCGTGAAAAGAAGATAAAAACATATTGAACGATTATTGAATTAACATAAATTAATTTATTAGATTATTAATTGCATCGAGATTACTAGTCCTTTCTAGCTTTTTAATTTTTTATTTCCTCCTTTTTATGGAAAGGAACATGTCGACTTATTGGTTAATATCGGATGACAATATTATTGAATTGATTTAATCTTCCCTTCATTTATTTTTTCTTCTTTTTTTAACAGAGATGACTGTAAAAAATCTAGTTGCTATACCATCGATTTATCCATTACTTAGAATACAAATCCAGCTCTAACTATTTCGGTTACTTGTGAACCGATAGTATTAGTCAACGGTTAAGAATTTGAGAATCGTTTAAAAGTAAAATTTCCTCAATGTAGCGTAACATAAATATCCGCATACGGATTGAAAATACGTAAAAGCGCTATGTCACAACTATATGTATTCAATGATTGTTGAAAATTTCACCTCTAATAGAATAGTTGTATCAACAGTGCCAGTGAAGACCATAAAAATCGATCAGTGGAAGAGACTATATTCTATCAACAAAGTTTCGCCTCTTCCTAATTTAAACGAATTGTACATTTTAATTTAAATAATACAATATCTTATAATAATAAGGAATAATACGACGAATACAATAGTTAAATTAATGATATTTTAATTAACGATAGCACAAATAATGCAACAGAATGATTCGCAATCGCATTTCCTAACCATTTCGACCACATAATCCGTTGATAATCAAAAAATATGTATCGGAAATCCCAGAAATCTACATCAAAGCATCAATCCGCTATCCTCGCTTGTATTATTTCATCTATTCATACTGGAACAATTAGTTAACGACATTATAATAGCTGTAAATGAACGAGGATAGAACGAGAATCGATTTACAATGAAACAGCCGGATGTATTAGATTCATTTTTTCTGCGAACATAGAATCGTAACGGGGAACTGAAGAAAGATAAGAAACAAGAGCGATAGCGGCAGTAATGGATGACGATGCATATACGGTGGCTATAAAAAGTATCGACACACCTTCCTGTTTAATGTAACGTTTATATATTGGCTACTACTTAATTACATTCCGGTATATTCATGGGCAAGCAGCATACTCTTGCAATTTCCGTGGATAAACCGAGTCGTGTACACGACCGTATTTCATTCTTTTTTGCCATGCACACCTTAGGCGTATCGGAAGTATTTCTGAGATGCTTATCGGTAGACCGCGAATTTTTATGCCAATTCGTATCTTTGAGAATATAATTAATTGTTTGAGATTGTTTTACGTACCAAGTATTTCATAGAAAGCGAAATACTTTGGACATTTCATATATCTTTTCGTACCGTGCACATTTTCTGTAGTTTCAAATGCGTAAAAGTCCGCAGTCTGTTTATTCGAGTCTTTAACGTATTGTACACCGAGTATGTTGCGCATTCAGTTTTCGAGCGAAAGATTTAAACGGTTCTTCCGTTTTTCCGAAATCTTGTTCCGTCCGAGATTTTTTCGAAATCTGAGACTCCTTCGAAAACGATCGAAGTTCGATTTCAGGTATTCGACATTCCTAAACAATTCGCCTACGCAAAGTCAAATGTTGTATCGTTCGACAGTACTTTCGTACGACTACAAAACTTTGATTCTATGAAAACGAGAAACATAGAATCCGAGAAAAATGTCATTTGCAACGTAAGGCTATGCATCGATGTCTCTAGTAGCCGCCGTAGTTTCCTATAATTATTCACCGATGATAGATGGCATCGTCGTTGGACGAGCCTTATGGGCGTATTCCCGGTAGTCGAGTACGCTGATTGGACATCGATAGCGGGCCCTCTCGATTAAATCACCTACTACACTTCTTCAGGTATATAAAGTTACCGGTATTTATAATGAGTTCGATAATAATGATCAATCTTATTATTAGTCTGTCTATTGTTTGTAGATGTTTAGCGATTGAATGAACGAGTGTATTGTCGGGAGACGAAGGCGTGTTCCTGATACTCTACAGATACAAGTTATACAGGGTGTTTCAATAATCATGGAATAAGACTCTACCCTAAGACTTTCGAGCAGGAATATCCACAAGTATTCGGACACGCAGAAATTGAAATAAAGTTGACAAATTATCGGGGGCATTGTTAACACTTATACGATTATCGTCTCGTTTGAAAGGAATCATATTATCAGTCACGATAAATTCGTGACGATTTTTATCGATGGATCTCTCAGAATTTCTTATTTATGTGTAAATAGTATGAAAATCAGGCTGTTAGGTATACATTTTCTGAAACGTGATCTCTTAACCTCTCTTTCACCATGCTACGTACGTTCTTTATTAAGTTAGTTCAGTAAATTACTCTGATAAGTATCGCGTGCCTGTCGAGATATAAGTCTTATTAGCAAATGACGATATTATATAAGCGTTTAAGTGTGAAATATAATAAAATTTCACTTATTTGCATTAATAATCGGGATTCACGATTTTCTCACGATGCGGTGTTGACTGAACTGTACATCGTTTAAACGTAGCTAACGGTTGTTGACACAAAAGAATCAAAGTAGATTCAACCCGACAAACACTCGTTCAGGAAATATTGCTTAAATGATAGTTATTTGACAGCACACGCCAGTTATATCTGTTTACACTTTCGTAACAACCGTTGCGCAAATAATGCAGAACCATATTGCGATCGAGGTCCGATCTACTTGGCGTTCACTGGATTTGCAGTGACATATACAGTGACTCACGAAAATGTTCCAAGATTTAACGTAGAAAACTGATGCGTTGTACAGTGACTATAAAAGGTACCGACATACCATTGTGTTTACTATACTTACGTATAAGTTAGGTGCGATTACATTAAATTTTGTAACATTTATTTTTGGAATTTATATTTCAGTATTTCGATACTACATTTCAATAGATTATTTTTATTTCCATATTTTACTTTTCGAATCTTTGGATCCCTGGCAGATTGATTTCGTTTTCAATCTCGTCATATTTAAAATTCTGTCGTTTCATCATAGAGTGACATTAAAATCAGAAAATCAACAAAAATTTATCTCGATCCTCGCGTGTGTTTCAAGGTGTATGACACCTTCAAATATTTAAATCCTGTGTTAGAAAGTCTATCATCGAATCTGTTAAATGGAGATCTCGAGAGATAAGAACTGAAAATTACAAGGATAATATTTGTTCGTCGTTTCTTTTTGCCAACATTGTACGTTTAATAAATAATGTATTTTATAGCTTTTTCTAAAACTTTGTCTTGCGTTACTTTCGAAATACACGCGTCAGTCGTATTATTCATAGATTACGGCACACAGTGTTTATTCTGTTAAAATATAGGCACGATTCAGAGTTAGACTGAAACACGAAACGCGGAGCTTTCTGTAAGACATCCGTGCGTGAGTCGTACCGTTTGGAATGAGTTCCGGAATGCAAAACGGTCATGTTCGTGATTATGTAGTTGTACACCTAGTTATTATGTGCACGGAGGCGTTTGTTGTCCTTTAGTAATTAATTATCACTGCCGTAGAAGAATTTTCCATAATATCGAAGAGTTCCTGCGTTGAATCGTGCAAACGATCGCCCAAACCGATATTGAATTTATTCCATCTATACGTTATATATCGTATTTAATGGGCAAGAAAGAAACATCGAAGCTAGTCATCTTTTCCATTTATTTAGTAAGTTACTAACTTTGCTGCTACTAATTTCAAATATTTGTACATTAAATTATGGATTACGATTCTTTATGATATACTTAAATGAATATGAATTGAATATGATGAATATGATGGATATGAATACGAATGAATATAAATATAGTACATTACTATAGAATAAAATGTACAAACACTCGAAAAAGAAATTGTACAGATTCACGTACGATGTTTCTTAGAAACATAAATAAACGAGAGAAATATATCGGAATCAAAGAATAAAATTTCTGCAGCCTTTAAGAAAAATAACATTTTATACAAGTTATTGTACACTTGAGTACTTGATAAATACGTAATAACTTCCGCTCAATTATAAACTTTTAGTCACAGTATCAATCTCGGTATCAAACAATACGAGTTCGATAACGTCTCATCAAAATAGAATTACATAATTAAGTCACATCTCTTTCCCCGATTTTCATAATGTTATCTCTCATTCAACATCGAACCTCTCAGTTTTTAACCTTCCGTTATACGTACGTGTGAAGATATTCTATCGTAAAAATACTTTATAACTTGCAGAACCGTTCGTTAAATATGAAAGAACAACACTGTGCAGTAATTATAAATATATATATATATAAACTGTGAATATTTTATTTATGCAATTTATGCAAGTTATTTTTATGAACATAAAGGAATATAATTTCTATAGAAGTTTGTTTCACTCGTTACAAATGCCTCTGTAATTCGAAAAGTACAATTTTCTTCGTTCTCTTGGTCCGCTGTGGAAACCTTTGTGAATCGAAATATAAACCTACTTCGTCTGAGAAAAGCTGAACCTCCGTAAGTCAAAGTTTGATCATCGCAACTACCAAAACTCGATACTACAGGTATATATTGTTATCTTTATTATTATATCTGGTTTTTCGACGCGACTTAAGAAAAAGGAACTCGATTGGCCAGGCTTACAGAATTAAAAAATAACACGTATATACGTAAACCTTAGAATGAAAAATCGTATCTCAAAGTCGTTATGCTTCTGATCCTTGCACCACGCGCGTGCGTGTCCCTCGCACGCAACTTACAGCGGCTACAAAAAATATTTGCACATATCCGTATTCTTATGTTTCGATAAAGCGTTTTTCCATCAGGTTCCATATACGTTTCACTTCCGTCATATTAAATTTATCTAGTTCTACGAATGTTCATTAATGTTAAGTAAGTTAAACGAGTGTTATAATAAACGCTATGATGCGTAAACTGTCATTTATTTTTCCAAGTGTGCATATTCCAGAAGTCAAATTTGTTTTTCTTCGTGCATTTACGTTAAGCCGTTTCCGTCTATCAAACTTGGCTTTCTCGAAAAACACGATGCGCGTTTTATGGAGAATTTCATGACGCAAAAATATATAAAATGATAAAGTATAGTACTCGTTGTAATTAATAATCGAACCGGATACATTCCATTTCTTAATCGTATTAAAAATATGACTTGTGCGCACGGATCGAAGATTTTCATTGTTCCCTCGGATTTCCAGTTAACGAGACACGAGATCAACCACTAAAATAAATCGTCTATTATTGCTTCTTACTTACTTATTCGTTCTGCTCGTTTTTCAGCTGAAATTACCAGTACGAAGCTCGAAGAGAAAAAAGAAAGAATATAATTAGTATATCACTATCGATTCGATGCACAGACACACTGAGACGATTTAATAGAGTAAAAAATATGTTTGTACGTCGTCGATCGTATACATGGAGATCGATCCCTCCGAATGCGAGGGATGGAGAACTAAATGAGAAACGAGCCAGTGGACAACCTTCATTTATAAGAAAGTGTCCAAGGATCGAGCCTTCCGCGGACTCTATCGAGGAAGGGGCACCTCGAGCTCGTATATTAACAGGTAGGTACTGGCAGTACTTGGATATGGTGGGAGTACGCGATACTCTTGATCTTTGATTTCCAAGGTCCGTTCTATTGATCGCTTGTATCTTGTTCCTTCAGAGTCGAAAGTTCAGACGGAGACTACCGATATACGGCTATCATGTAGATATCGCAACATGCTGCGGGATTAAGAACGAAGGATTAATATTTGCCACTGAAAAGTAATATAACTTACATTTTGTCCAATAGCAATATTTTTTTTTTTTTTATTTGAATGTACATTACAATCAATTCTCTGATTGAGAATTTTAAGTAAGTTTTTCTGACGTGGTACAATAACACGATTAAAAGTATAAAGTGTGTTTGATTCTAATTGAATCTAGTACTCAAATCCAGAGGGTATTGTCCTTTTAGACTGCGGATTTGATCCCACGTGTCAAGTAATTGAGTAACTAGAGGGTTTCGGTGGTTGTTAATTCTTATGCTATAACTATTGCTGAAGTTTGATATTTCTTCTTTAATAGCAATATAATCTACGAAATATTGAAATTGTGCGTGTACGTAATTTTTGCACCAAGAGTATGAAGAATCTCGGAATTTTTCATCGCTTTTATCGAAGAATTAATTATATACAACTGTATGTTTAAGTTGAAATGCATATAACTTGATAAACAAGTAAAGACAATGACGAGAAATGAAAAAAGATTGAAAATGTGCGTGTACGTAATTTTTGCACGTGACAACAAGAATATAAAGAACCTCGGAATTTTTCATCATTTTTATCGAAGAATTAATTATATACAACTGTATATCTAAGTTGAAATGCATATAATTTGATAAAAAGGTAAAGACAATGACGAGAAATGAAAAAAGATGGAGATGAAATCAATTCACATATGGAATCGTGTAACGAATCATATATGGAACGTTATTATTACGATTAGACGATCCTTGAACAATGACGATTATCTTTTTAATGAGAGACAAAGGCCTGATGTTCATTTTCGAGGTGATTAACCCGCACGATTAAAATGACATGTATGGGTTTCTAGTCGGCACATTATCGTTGTAACATTGACATACTTATCCAACTGATTCTCGTGCCAGGTAACACTGTAATATGTAACAAAGGGAGTTCGAAGACTCTCCTTGAAACGCGTTAGTGCGATACAAGAGTTTCAATAGTACGCATCGAACCTGTAATGGCTACAAAATGTACATGTATTCTGCTGTAAACTCTACACCATAAGACTTTTTCACATCTTCTCCTCGTAGACTTAAGGTACGCGATATTTGTTCATTCTCTCGTTATTATATCAAAGACCAATGGTATCTTGTAATATACGACGAGTTCGATTATTCCATTCAAAATTCAATATCTCGTTTGAAGATGTCGAAGCTTAGGTGACTCACGATCAGATAACTTCGTCTTGCTATAATTTACAGTAAAACAAGAAGGTAACGCTATTAAGTACATATTATGCTAACTACTGCAATTCTTTACGCGGACATAAAGAGTTGGAGAATTTCATTGTCATACCGTGTAGGTATACTACACTTATACGCAGATACATCGTTATTCGCGTGTTCGATCAAACCTGAGGAAATTATAGGGAACGTAACGCTTCGAAATTAAACGGTCAAAGAAGAATTAATATCGAAGCGATCATGAAAGATAATTTAAAAGATCGTTTAGCATAGTTACTTCTTTATTCACCCCTGTTCTTTGGAAAAGATGCTGACGGTTTTACAGTTTCCTTAAACTATCTTATCCACTAACTTAGTTTCTACTAGCGTATTATCCAATCGACTTGTCAACTATCCCGCTTCTAAATTCGTCATAGTCGGACTATCAGTTGCGTACAAAGCAATATAATTGATAACTCGGAGACTAACCACGATAAATCCAGAAAATGATGGTAGAATTTCCAGCGATTCGAAATAGGACAACTGATTTAGGACTTTTAGGATCATTTTCTGGATTTATCATGGTTAGTCTCCTGGTTATCAATTATATTGCTTTGTACGCAACTGATAGTCTGACTATGACGAATTTAGAAATGGGATAATTGATAACCCGGAGACTAACCATGATAAATCCAGAAAATGATGGTAGAAGTCCTAAATCAGTTGTCCTATTTCGAATCGCTGGAAATTCGACGAGCTTCGAGTGTTTCCAGGACTACAATTTCATTTCCCCTTTAGTATTTCGTGCCGGTCCTGACTATACTTATTTATTGTTATTTTCATTATATCCCTTATTCTTATATCCCTTATTTATCGTTTAACCCCCTACCGTTCGATTGCCTCTCAATTCCTCCGTGTCCCTCCACTATTTTTTTCCTTGTCCATTCTCGTCTAATATTCATTTCACCCTCTCTTTCACCCCCGTCGCGAGTACCGCCTTCTTTCGCACCCCTTTTCAGCACGTGTGCCAGGATTCCGACTCGCAGCAGCACCGTACTATACGCAATTTTTCTTGCTCCTTCATCTTCATACTCTCGCTCGTTCTAAATCTCAAGATTCTACTCCACCTGTTTAGAATAATTGATGATACAAGTGCGACAATACTAAATAGACATTATACGATATGAAATATTACACCAGTACATATACCGTTATATAATACTGAAAGAAGATGAAACAAAGTAAATCGTAAAAGACAAAAGATCGTTTTGCCTCTAAACGACTCTATTGAAATATGTGTAATTTTGTGTGCTAGACTAGATTAGCCGCGTAGTATTGATACATGTATGTGAATATGAGTGTGTGTGCGCGCCGCCTCGAAAACAGATGAATGTAAACTGTTCAGTCGGTTAAGAGTCGGTTAAGAGTCTAGTATGGAAGATGGCGAGACAATGAAAGTGCTGAGACGCGTGCAAGTGTGTATCGATGAATATCTTTGAAATCGTTTATCAAATAAATATATAACTATTTTAATATGAATTCTAAGTGTAAATTTAGTGTTCCTATACCATTATTTCGGCAGTTAAAATCCATAATTCTCAACAGATTCAATGTAATTAATTATTTTCTATTTCAACGTAATGAGCAGAGAAATTTGCTTCGCTTAATAACGTTACTTTTCTATAAATATTTTCAAGCATTCTCGATTAATCACACGGGTTTATATTCGTCAATTTCTTCGAAACATTATTCCGTGAAATCATAATTTATTTCTCGTTCTGTTTCATATCTCCTGTCAACCGCGAGTATCCAGAGTATCGAAGATCGATAGTTGCGAAATACACATTCGGGTCAAATTATTCGCAATATCGTGCCGTTTGAACAGGAACTAAGTGGCATTGAGCCAAAGCTAAAGAATTCGATTCATAGACGAACGAACATTAACGTTCCGACGATCGAGTTATCTTTCGTTAGACTACCTGTCTCATTTCGATCTTACGTAACGTTATTTACGATTAATCATCGAAATGGAAAACGAAGAAGAGAAAGATCATCAATTAAGAAGATTATTTCAAGGAAACCTTTCAATCGCATTGTTACAAAAACTGGAATATTTTCAAATTGTAAATTGCAGAGTTAACTCCAAACGTTATCATGGGAGTTTTTAACAAAGCCAGTTTTCAACGGAGCAAAACTGCGCGTTATGTAAATTTACTTCCACATAATTAACAATGTCTGTCTTATCGATAAAATATTGGAACAATAATTTGTCTCTGTGAATTACAATTAATAGCGGAATAATGTATCACAGTGTATGTGTCATATTCTAAAATTATTAACATAGCATAGGAAATTCTTTCCACTTATTCGAATATTATGACTGTAACGTTATAGTAGAATTATACCGAGAATTAACACTAGAATTACCACACCAATCAAATTGACTGGTTTTACAATTTTATTTTCAAATTCCTACTTCACGTTCTATTTTTATTCCGCAATGATGTGATGACTTTCGCAACGATAACTAAAAGAATAATGTAATGAATTTTATTTTCTTTTTTATGTATTCAAACTCAAAATAACTTTGTATTAAGGCTACTTACACCAATACCAGTAAAAATGACTGGAACTTGTCAAAGTGTAAAAGGGTGCTGCAATCTGTTTATCGAACCCTAATTAACCAGTTTACTCGTTTTCTACAGCTTGCCGCACGATTTTAAAATTTTTACCGCGTATCATTCGATATGACGATATCAGTTATCAGGAAAATTCCGAATCGATCGCTAGAGCGTTAGATGCTGACGCTAGAAATGCCACACTAATTAAAATGACTGGTTCTACAATTTTATAAATGTGTCAACCCTCGTTTAGGGACCCCAGATGGATTAATAATACGAAAAATGTACTACATAACATTGAATTGCTTCTGCAAGAAAGTAATAAATCAATAAATATAAAAATATTCTATTATTAGGTATTTTTTAAAGACCAGTCATTTTCACTGCTTTTGGTAGAAATAGCTTCGTGTTAACTATCGGTAGTTCTAGCTAGTGTTAATCTACAATTATGGGAAAAAGTGCGACGATATAGACTATAATATACCATAAAAAAAAGAAAGCATAAAATAGTGTAAAAAAAGCGTGAGAAAGGGGTAACTTATAAAGAAGTATTATTTATAAATAAACTTATTGGGAATGAACTGAGAATATAGGCATATCAATTTTATGAAACGTGTACGAAGCATCTTGTCAACATCTTTTATGACTCCACAAGTACCAGTTAAATAAAAGTTGACAGTAATTTTTGAACATTCTGGTAAATATTTTATTATTTATATTATTTTTGAATCGATTGTCTATAGTTGTATTGCCCACTGTGATAATTTATTAGTAACTCGTTGGAAATTGTAGGTTGGAATTGTTTCGTTATTTTTGGGAAACACTCCCATTCGTATTTTAAATTTTAATGATTTTAACGTTGGATTACAATTTTCTAGATGATCTTTTTATGATACAAGACAGGTTAATAAGTATCAAAGCGTTATTTGATTCGAGCGTTATTAAAAATTTATAGAACACGCAGATCGTAGGCTGCACAACGATCGATCTTCGTTTATTCTAGATATTAAAAGAACACGGAACGATATCGTTTTAATTGCGTTGAAAATTTGTATAAAATTCTCAGATAACTTCTGCCAACGACAGTAAAAATTCACCGTAATCAATTAAAAGATTAATTTTGTATCGAGGGGATATAAAAATAGAGAAGATATAAAATATAAAAACCACAATTATACGCTCGAAAACATTTCAACAACTTAGCTGTTTGTATTAAAAAAAAAATAAAAAAAAAAAGGAAGAACTTGTCCACGTATCAACGATCGCAAAAATATTAAACAATTCTACGTATAACGCTAATTGGCTAACATTTTCTCTTGAGGAATCGTTGACCAGACAAAATGACAAACGCGTTTGATTTCGTTCAGACTGATTCTAATTTTAACGCGTTATTTCTTTCTTGTAAAAGCATCCGAATCGAAAGAAGCTGAAGCAAAGGTAAATGTATCCTTTAAAGATCAATTATAATATTACCTTTTACAATAAAAACTTATCTTTTTCAGTAATTTCTAACGTCAGATCTCGAAGATGATCTACCTGACCCATTCAAAAAATGTTCTCAAGAAATTCCTGTCGATACGTCAGTCTACGATAACGTCAATACCGCAATTCTACCGCCAATATACCAACATACTGATGACGATGAATACCGATACAACGTATATATATATTGGTATTCCTTAGGCTACCAGCATTTCCACGCAAATTTACATTTTTCTCAAGGTAAATAAATAAAACGGATTGATGCCTGCCGTATCAAACGTTCTATGCTCTCTCCGCTGAAACGTAATCGAATCTCCGTAAAATAATGATTGCCGCGTGGCTCGTGCCTCCAGATTCGCCTGAAAAGTTCGCAGGAGAATCGAGAAACGGAAGGATGCAATACGCACTCTCCCTGTTATCGACCATATCAAGAGTATAGCGAGAATCAAGGGAGAACGAACGATGGCGAACAACACCGAGTACAGCCGAGCGGTGAGTCGCGCTCCGTGTTTTACTTTCCCTGGACGAATAATACTGCAACCCCATCGCACGACCTCAGCACACCGCAAACTAGTATCTTTAATAATATCGGATATAAGAGTAAATTAACGTTTGTTAAAATTAAATAGGTAATCGAGTGTGGAGAAAAATTAGAGATATAACAATAGATGGGAATTATAATGTTATTGGAAGATTATTCGACTTGAGAACCACGCTATTGGAAACGTGATAGAGTATTTCTTCTTTAGTGTTACATGGACAATAAGAATCGTTGTAACGTGGATATAGTAAAGTGATACGTTTAAAGGAATCAGGTACACCAGAAATTATTTTCTTCGTTTTAATTATTTCAATTAATTTCAATCGTTCGAATTAATATTTCAAGGAATGTCGATTAATCTGCGCCGAAGTGAAATACGTGTTCAGCAAAGTACTGCAAAGTTTATGTAATTGGAAAATTCCGGCAACCAAAGAGTGACCAGGGATTTCTTATCGCGTAGGTTAAGGAAGAATGATAAAAGAAAATTGTTAATTGTTGGAGGATTCGTAAACCACCTTTAACGATATTCCATATAACGGTGAATTAATTGTTGGAAGAATTAAATACGCGCTCAAGTAATTCAGAGAGGTGATTAAAAGTTAAACGTAAGAATCTTTCTCGTGAAATTCGAAGATTATTCGAAGGCATTCGTTCGAAGCGTGATCGACGATCTGATTTAGCGTTATTGAAAAAATTCAAATAAGCTGGATACGATACGTTGATAGTTTTATACCGCAAACTACCTTTATTTAAATTAATCTAAATTATCCAAAAATAATGTTAATTAACTGTAATATTAATTTTCAACGGCATCGAACGCTTAGTCAAGAATTTGATTAATTCTCGTTCGAAGATCGTTTTGTCGAACATTCGGAATACTCCGTTTCTTATGCGAAAAATGAAAATTGTTATTGCGCGTACGAAGCAGCGATGATTTAAAGAAATGGAATACGCAAGAAACTGGTTCGTTCGTAACAATGTTTAAAGTAATTTCAATCAATTCTTACCAAAATTAAACACGTTTTCATGAAATTAAAATTACATCGGAATTTCTCTTATTCGAATGTTTAATCGTAGAAGGGAATAGATTTATAAAGATTGTCGTAAGATGTATATAACAAAATGACGGTTCAAACGACAACAAACGTTACTTGGAGTATAATAAAAAGTAAAAATTATCGTTACAAGGTGGATCTGATAAAGCGATTTAAACGATGATACTAGAACGTGCATCGTATTGCTAAAAAGAAATATTATAAAGTAGACGTCGTCGTTACAGTGTGGACGATTCGAGGGAAAATCGAAGATCGTAGAGAAGTTTAACGCTTGACAGTGTTAATTCAATTAATGTGTGAATAGTATCAGATTTTCCTAACGATTTGCCTGGTTTGCGTTCACTCGATGTTGCGGTTTCTCGCGTTAATGTGGTTATCGATCATCGCTACGATACACAACGGAAGTGATATAAATACATGGTGAACGATGAGAAGAGAATATCCCATAAAATACATCGGAATTTTTCTCCTTTAAAAAATTATTCCTAGCAAACTCTATCGGATGGATGTTGCAAAATTTCTTTCTTATTTACGTTCGTTAAAAGTAGAAAATAAGCATCGCTGTAACTTGATGAAGCAAGCTTCGTTTAAACGAATTTCGATTTTAACTTTCAACTTTAACAAATATTCCAATTGATATTGAAAATAATATTGAAAATTTCTTCGGAACAGATGGATTTTAAATTGATCTAAAAGTGAGATCAAAATTTTTGTTTCGTTTAGCGCGAAATTTAGAAACGTGGGATCTTCTATTCTGAATTACTTGAATCAAACAGTAAAAATCATTGTTGCAACGTGGATGATTTCAAAAACCGTGTACGCCATAAACTGCTCCTTTAAACGATATTCGCGATCGTCTCGACTAATTTGTACCAAAACGAAACGTCTGTTCGAGGTATTCAAAATACGGTAGAATTTCATTTTCAGAATTCCATTGGAGAAATAAAGATCGTATTTGAAGTATTTGAAATTATTCAAAACAATATTCGGAGTAATTTCTTCGAAAGCAAATTTTGAAAAATTTGAAAATTGCGCGAAATTGAGAATATACTTAACAAAATTTTTCTTCTTCCAAGGTCCCGTTGGAACAGCGGTCGAGAATTTCTAATCAAGTTGGTTAAAAGTGGAAGATCAAAATTGTTGTAACGATAAGAAGGAGATGATTTAAAGAATTCCAGTAGACGACAGACTGTTCCTTTAAAAATTAATCGGTACAATTTGAACCAATTTTCATGGAAATTGTATTTCTTATCCAGTATTAGTGAAAAAAGTAACGAATTGCAAAAATTAATATAACGTTGATCCGATAAAGTATACTAAAAGAATCGAGCAAACGATATCGAAAATAATCTTAGCCGATTTCCGATAAACTTGAATACGTGTCCTTGAAACGTTTAAATTTCAATTCTAAAAATTAATCGTCTACTCAGTTTGAACAGTGAAGTGAAAACCTGTGACAACTGGATATTCGATAAAACATTTTTATGGAGAAAATTAAGCGGACGATCAAAGTATATGTGTTCGAAGGAGACAAGTTGGTTTACGGACTGGTTTTCTGGTTTTGTAGTGGAAAAATATTGATAGTTGGTGTTTCGTATTAGCAATTGTATGGTGGTTCGAGGATTTAGCATGAGTTTGACGGAGGTCCAGCTGCTGATCGGTTTGTAGGTGAAGGACCATGGCGAACGCTGGTCGATGGAGCAACACGTCCGTGGAAAAGTAAGCGTTGCATGATTTTTTCAATTTCTTTCCTTCGTTCTTTTTCCCTTTTCATAGTACGAAATTTTGATAGCCATACGAAGGTATTACCAAATGATACGAAATTTAACACAGGACAGAGTTGCGCGGTATCGATGGCTCTAAGCTCTTTCCTCGTATCTTGGAGCGGAGTCGGCAGAAATCAAAATTCGAAGAAGCAGTTTCTGGACGAGTGGAACTTGATAAAGAGAATGAAATTAATTTCCTGAAATTCAACGATAGCAATTGGTCATTTTCAAGAATAAAAATGTTGCGATTTGTAGGAAAAATTGTCGTTCAGGACCTACCAATTGTGTCATTGGTAGATTTTTTGGTCTAAATGATTGATAATTAATAATTAAGATGATTAATAGACGCATCTCTGTTCAAATTTGACTTTCACGTACATCACGAGTAAAATAAATAATATTTTCTTGGTCTGTGCATTGGACGTGTGCTCGGCCTTCGCGTTTTTGGAACATTGGTAGCCTCAGCGGCTTGCCTCTGGCTCGTTTTATTTTCGAGAAGCAGCTTCAAGGCCGCATTCGTGTTCGCCTCTGTCACAATTTTCCTTTTTCCTGCTTTGAAATTTCAGATGTCTTTCTGAAAAAGTAGAACATGGATCAAACGAACGTCTTCCGATTTAACTTCTGTTGCAAACTGTCGAACTTACAGATAAAAAGAAATATTTCGTTTGCGCTGATCCTCGTCCGATTGTTTGGTACTGAACGACAGTTGGATAGTCGGTGCTAGACGACAAACACGTGGAAACGTTTCAGATTATAAAGTATATACAGTACAAAGAAAATTGCAAAACTACGGCTAGCAATTACACTTAATCGTTATATTCGTTTGTTTATTCGAATAAAAATGGCAATATGTATCTGGTGAAAAAATCAAATTTTTATTTTTTAAACAAGTGCGTGGTTCCACTATATGTGTACATCAAGTCTAATCGAAAGACCGCGAATTTTTATACGATTTGATATTTCTATGAACGTAGCTAAAAAGGTGGAATTTATATGCAGCTTTTTTCTAATATTTTACTTTTCATTTAAATATCGCTGCTTTACTTTAGACATTTTATATATAATCTTGCGTGTTATATGCATTCCCTACGTTTTTACAGTTTTATATTTTCCATAAATGAACAAACGTGCGCACTCTACTTGTTGATATACAGTACAGTGGATAATTCACTGTTCCAATATTTCTGTAACTTCTGAAGCGTCACTTTCTACGGTGAATATAACGATGTTGTTGCTTGCTGTGTCGCGACGATAAAAACATAATTTACTGTTACTATTTGCAATGATTATTTTGGTAATAGTAATTGTAATGTAACGTAAAAATAATGTTTGCTAGTAATAATATTTTATAACTTTCCTCCTAGATAAATAATCATACGTTGCACGCTCCTTAAAAAGTGTAGAAACATATCTCGTTCAAATCCCTCGTTGACGTCGAGATCCAAAATCGGCTAATTTCTATTGTCCTCATTTGAACGCTGTTTAATTCATAGCTTGTTAATCAAAATATATATGCCACTGTTATACGTACTTAAACACACATAAAACAGATTTATCGAACTACGTAATTTGCATTGTTTTGCGTTTTTGATCTAACGATCCATCGATCGACGCGTCATCACGATTCGTCGAAATCCTTCCACAGACCGATATATCAAGGTCAACGCGGATACGCTCATTATACTAACAGTTCCTTCGTTGTAAGTTCTCGTTCAAGGTTCCGTTAGCAGCTACGGCGTTTCTATCTCCGTTCGTTTCATCTTTGCCTCGTCTCTCTGTTCTCTTCCCATCCCTTACATAATTGACGAGTCTGCACTCCAAGAATTGCCAGATAAATCATGCAAAATCCTGCAGTGTATCGCCATGAAACGAGAAACGTGAAACGGCTGATCGTTTTATAAACGAACATCTGCAACGACCTGTAGGGCGTTAAGACGTATATTGATTCTTTTAACCCAAGATCTAATGAAATTATTTAAAACAAATATGTCTTTTAAAAACTACCTTTTAATATATAGTAAATCGTATTAATACTCGGACACTTCATGAAATTTGAGCTGACTAACCTATCGTTTCTTATTTTAGGAGAGGTATAATTTCACGACCTTTATTTTATTTTATTTCATCTTGTTTTATCTTGTTTCATCATGTTTCATCTTGTTTCAGCTTGCTTCTTGATCTTGCTTCATCTCGTTTTATTTTGTTTCATTTTGTTTCATTTTTTTTGTTTTGCTTCATCTTGTTTCATCTGGTTTCATCTTTTTCATCTTGTTTCATCTTGTTTCATCTTGTTTCATCTTGTTTCATCTTGTTTCATCTTGTTTCATCTTGTTTCATCTTTTTTGTCTTGTTTCATCTTGTGTCATCTGGTTTCATCTTTTTCATCTTGTTTCATCTTGTTTCATCTTGTTTCATCCTGTTTCATCTTGTTTCATCTTGTTTCATCCTGTTTCATCTTGTTTCATCTTGTTTCATCTTGTTTCATCTTGTTTCATCTTGTTTTATCTTATTTCATTTTATTTTATTTTATTTTATTTTATTCTATTTTATTTTATTTTATTTTATTTTATTTTATTTTATTTTATTCGCGACTCACGAGGATACATGTTCGAATACTTGTAGAAATTTCTTACAAATATACCGTGTATTTTACACGAAGCGTCATGAAATTCAATTAGAACAAGTTACAAGACATTTATCGCAAGCACATACTTTGTGATATTTGCTAGAGTTCATTGTATTAACAAGCCTCGATTTTGAATGCGATAACATTTAGCACTTATTACGCGTTTGAGGCGACTACCTACGCTATATGTACTATTTTCTTTTTTATCAGGTATGTATTAACAAGTTGTTTTGTATTTTTTACATACGTTTACAAGTTTGTTTTATATTTTACCCGTACAATCGTGATAATCGTGCCCCATTACGCTACTGATACAATTTTAAAAGGTTTCGTATATAATACAGATAATATGCTGATAATATTCAACGCGATATGCGCTCAAATACTTTTGTGACCGCATTTTGCCTGATCGTAAACCGCTTGATTTGTAAAACGACAAAATTAAAGGCTTTGAAGATATCATAACTTTAACGAAAGATAATTTCATCGTGATTAATTTGTCATGCGAATTATTCTGAATTTATTAAATAATAATATCAAGTTTAACGTAAGAGCGAAACTTTATTGGCCTACAATTTACTATTTCTTGCAATTCCTCTTACCATATACAGTTTCGTACAACACGCATAATGCATTCGTAAGATAAATAAGAATTTTCTCTAAATCGACTGAACGTTCGAATACTTTCATTCAAATCCCGATATATCCAACATACCAGCTGCTAGAAAACAAGTTTCTACATAACCTTAATTTTCAATTCAGTGCCATTTTATCAAAGTCTGTAGGTCTCATTTTTACAGTTGTAAATTTTTCTAGTCGTATAAACGTGCCTACTACTACTGAATAATACGAAACTTAATATGTTCTTGCTGTGACAGATAGAACGGTGTGCAATTACCTTTTGCAGCCACTGTTACTCAACGAGATTTTCTATCGTTTCAGGTACAGGTAACCAGCGGGTGAACAAATGGAAGGCGGAAGAGCAAAAAAGGAATTCCAACGATGGTAACGGTCGCGTGTTTCCTTGGCAATGATTCTCTAGAAAATCGAAAACGCGTTGATGCGATTTTAAAGAGATAAATCGAACGGAGTAAAGTGAAAAAACGGACGAGATATTACTATCATGGGCTCGCTGCCAAATCTTCACGAGTTGTCCAAGGACAAACTCGAAAGTCCTGCTTATAGACCGGCTCCGATCGGTGGTTTGGGACCCATACGACTGCCAGCTCAGCCTCCGCCTTTAGCACACACACATAGACGCGCTAGAAGCAGTGGTCACCATCATGCCTTGTGGGACAATGATGCTATGTTAGAGGTAAATACGTAACAACGTACTAAACATATCTGAAAATCGTACAGGGTATACAAAATATAGCGACAATATATCATTTTCTTGATAGTTGATTGTCCGCTTGTCCTAACCTCGGTAAAAATAATTTCCACGCTCTCCTGCTCTAAAGCGAGTGTCCCTACTATGCTTAGCAACCCGTATCGGTTGCACAGTTTATTTATTATCAAAATGCTGATTTACAGCATATGGCAGCATATTCTCCCATCTCCTGTCGGTCAACGAGGACATCAGCACTATCGTGGCGTCGACGAGACTCGATGAATTCATCGGCAGGAGCGTCGTCCGTTCGTCGATTGATCGCCGCCGTAAGGGCAGCTCCTTCCGGTCCTAGACCACCGAAGAAAGCCATTTTGAGGCACTGTGCTGCTCTTCTCTTAGGACACGCGAGCTGTTCAGCCGCTACGCTGCCGATATTCCCATTACAAGCCGGCCTCGGCACCTTTAATCCTCAACTAGGACCGATGTTGCTCGCTCTACTTTACGCAATCGCGACCATTACCAGTTGCTTCGCGCCAATCCTCGTACAGAGATTCGGGACGAACCTCGCCATAAGCTCTAGTCACGTGGCTACCACTATTTTCGTGGGATTGCATTTATATCCAAAGTGGTATGTACCACTACATATATAGTAGAATAAATCCTGGTAGATAGGATAGAAATGTAGTTTCAAAACACTGCGGATTTTTATGCATTTATTTATATTGGAAAATATATATTAATGGCGCAAGAGTACACAGAATACGCGTAACATGGAAAGATATGTAATTAATATTCGTCGTTTTTTTGGTAGATAAAACAGCTCTTTACATAAATTCCATTTTTTAAATTGTATTCATAAAGATATGAATTTGCATAAATATCCATGGTCCAGTCACGCCATAACATTGTAGGAAACGTATTATTCTTTATATTTTATTTGTTTGTTAATAGGTACATATTATTACCTAGTTACGCGATGCTCGGTGCTTGTATGAGTCCAAATTTCATAGCAAGAGTTTCTCATGTAAATGCTTCAGCGACGAGTTTAGCTCTGGTGTGCGTCGATCCCGAGGATCCTGACGAAACAAGACGCGAGTGCCTTCTAAGAAGACTTAATCGAGGAATCAAATTAGCAGAAGACATAGGTCTCGCACTGGGTATGAATATTATCCAAATTAAACACATATTATACAAGACTTTTCTATAATAGTCGTGGCCATTTAGCAGACCTGGTGTACTACGATTAAATATAAGTAAAATTTTATATTTTTAGGTTGTTTAATCGCTGCCATACTTGTAAAATTAACAGACTCGGTACCTCTTAATACAGTAAGCAGTGAGATAAATGACAAGTGTGGAGCAGAATACTGCGCAGAAGAAATTTATCTATACAATAGCACAATTAATTTACCTACATTATCATCCGGTACATCACAAATATTGGTCAGCATATGGCTGGGTCTTGCTGTATTAGGATTAGGTATATCGTGCGCTTTTCTCGACTCTCGAATGAAGGAACCACAAAGTGTAAATGAAAAGCACAGCATTCAAAATATTCTGCAATCTGTGAAAGCTGCGTTCCTAGATCCTAAGTTACAGTTAGCTGCACCATTGACACTTTTTATCGGACTTGAACAGGGTTTCATCTATGCTGATTTTATAGAAGTGAGTATAATATATCTCAACTTTTTGTTTCAACTTCGTTTATAATATTGCTTGAAAGTTGTCACAGAACACTGTTACTTTATTATCGTTATTTATATAAAATATATTTATATATTATATTATGATACATGGTGAATATTTAATTATTTCTTAACAGGCATACGTAGTCTGCGCCCTGGGAGGAGCTAGCACAGTAACGATCAGTTTTTTAGCGCTAGCTTCCTTACAAGCTCTTGCTGATGTCACCCTATCGATGTTACTACGACATATTAAAAGATATTTCGTCGTAGGTGAGTAACGTGTTATAATTAAATTGCAGATCTTTATGTAAATTCATATTTCTATGATTATAACTAGAACCAAAGATCAAATAATCATAGAATAAGTGGAAAATGAAGCAGAGATTCATTTCGTAATAAGAAGATTATTTTGAAAATTTTATATATCTTTGCGTATTATGCACGGTCTCCACATTATTATGCATCTAAATTTCTCGCAAATGCGTAAAAATCCATTTTATTGTTATAGTAAATTGTATTCATCGTATTTTGTTCAACAGTTGTAGGATTTGTATTCCATGCATGTTTACTGCTGGTCTTGACCACTTGGAGACCATCTGGTGATGACCCAGCACTTTTTCATGTTATATCTGCTGCCTGGGGAGTCTGCAACTCTATTTGGGAAACTCTAATATACAGTAAGTTTTTTTTATTACATAATTGTAAGTATCGATATTATCTTATTCAATTTTTAGCTCTGGTAATGGGTTTATACCCAAACTCTTGGCAAGGACCTCTATCGACGTCCCTCTTCTGGAAATGGCTTGGTCTTGCACTTACTCTTGGTTTACACGGACTGGTTTGCACACGACTTAGAGTACTTGGCCTTTCCGGTGTGCTAATTCTCTCAGTGCTTCCTTACGGATGGTTAGAGGTTAGACTGGCCAAAAGAGGGAAAAGCTTGGCACCATTGTGACTGGGAGATCCAACTACCAATGATCATGGATCAAATATCAAAACAGAGGCACGTTATAGAGATTGAGATAAGTTCGTTCCATTCGGCTTAAGAAGGACAAGAAGACACACTAGAAGTAGAAATCCTTTCATAGAACAAGCTGCAACTATGACAAAATTGCGCACGCGACGAAGAGCAAACAGCGTTGCTTTCACTTGTAATACTAAACAAAGTATAAGCGCAAAAGATACTGAGCCTCAGCCTTCTTCTTCGACCGCAGATAATCATAGAGCGAGTACCACAAATGAGGAAAGCAGTGTTCTTCCTGTCTCTTAAGGCTATACCTTTTGGAAGTTTGCAATATCTTTCATTTAAATTTTATAATCTGAGCTAAATGAACGATCACAATTCTGAATTTTACAAATTTAACTATTTTCTTGTTTTTTTTTTTTTTTCTTTAAGTGTTTTACAATCTTATCTCTATAATATAACCATAAATTTTAACTATAATTTGCAATAGAGATGAATGTATGATGAGTTTTTATATACGCAGATATTCTTTTATACATAACGTTTAAAATATATTATATGTTCCTACAAAGAGTTATTATAACTTTATACGTAACACAAAAATTAAGGAAAACACAAGAAAAATTAATAAGAATATATTTATCAAAAACGTAATCAAAAAACTTCAAAAAAGGGAAAACTTGCACCTTACATTTTCCAATTTAAGTTCAAATCGGGGTACATTTCAATCATTTTACGATATGTATTAATAACAAATAATAATGAATCTGTGTACCTAGTTAAATTGTATTTCAGATACAATGTATCAAATACTGGGTAAATTAAAGTCTTTCTTCAAGTTGAATGGAACGAAGAGCATATTATACATGAAATTTTTCATGTAGCAAAAGATATAAGTAAATAAATATTCTTGCGGACAATTTCTTAATCCGCCACGGTACGATCGATAAACCGGCATCGTACAAGACTGAGCGATAGCAGAATATAAATAATTAACGATCGAATATACTAATCATAGTAGTATCTCTCTGACAAATCATTATAACTGACGTTTAACCGTCGAAACGTACCTGATGTCTTTCAAAAAAACCAAATTAATTCTAATCTTGCGAAAATAGAAAAAAAGGAGATTGTAAACCACATCTGCCCTGTGTCACAGAATCGAAATGAAAATCTAGCTATAAGATACTTGAACGTAAGTACAGCTATAACATAGCTCGATTCTAATTCCATATTACTACAATCAATACCAAAGTTTATCATTCACACGAGAAAATAAATTAACATAAGAATTCGTTGTACAAATGAAACGTTTTTTTATTAAAAAGGAATATCTTAATTTAGAAAAAAAAAAAAAAAAAAAATAATGCTTCAACGAAAATGCCAATATTACTCTATTTATCAAGCTAAAGCATAAAGTATCACTGATTATGAACTTCGAATCGAATCGAATCGAATAATCCTAAGTCAATAATTAATTAATTAATAACATTAAAAAGATAAATGTTAATGAAACTTTTTTCCAACATACGAAATTTGTCCTATTTTTCTGTATTATAAAATTGTTATTTGTTACTTCGCTAATTATATTTGAAAGGATGAAATTGTAGCACACGTGATCCATTCTGCCCTGTACATAACGACCAAATAAGTGTAATACGTAAAATACTCGATATTTATCGTATTTTTTACCACGTTATCTTTCAACGTATTCACCATATCATGAATGTACATTTAGTTACGCTTCTTATAGGTATCTTTTGTGTATAAAAGCTATAACTTGTATAATTCAATGAAATAATACAGAGTTGCATTTTATTGATAAATTTTAAATTAAGGACATTGTAATATTGATATATGAGAGGAACTTTAAATACAAATTAACACATGTTATCTTGAATAATTGTTACAAAAATAAAACATCGACACATGTTTGATGGTAATTTAGCAGATAGGTATTTATATGAGAATATTTCATAATTTATAAAATTAAGAAGAGACACGAATAGCCGGACTATTTGTAAGTTTACCATGAAAGATTTTCAAGCGCAAAGTCGCTTTCCTTGTTGCCATAATTTCCGATTGTATGACTGATAATTTGTATTAATTCATGCATAACGCATTCAAACCAAAACATAACCAAATTAATTCATATAATAGTATCATATTTGTATGTATACCGATATATTTTGCAATCTTGAAATAAATTATATAATTAATTAAGAATCCGTATAAGCAGAGATATAAGAACAAAAGAACACTTTGGAAAGTGTTGAAAAAATACAAAAGAAAAAGATTTATTAATTGTTGCAAAGACTAGGACAAGAAACGGTACTTCCAAAACCAGTGAGAAATTCAATATAAAAATCTTCAGCAATAAATTTGCTCATTTTGATTCAAATAAGAAATTCTAAATATTTAAATCGAACTTATGTTACGGTGAATTCTATAATAGAAGAGAACAAATGGAAGCAAAATGTTCCTGTCCTAGTATACAAGCATGGATTTAGAAATGGTATTGGAGGGGCATATATTAACTGTATTTCGTGAAATAATAAATATTATCTTATTTTATATCGATCGATGTTTCAGTCAATCTTCTTCTTTGACAGGCTTATAATCCCAAAACAAGATTTCGATTTATATACACATACGTATATGTATGTAATAAAGTCTCTCTCCGAATGAAGGTAAATTGTATGAGAACATTATTAGAGAGAATATTATTTCTGCTTTTTAGATTACATTTATGTGAGCTACACATAAATAGATGCTAACAACATTGATTGTTAAAAACGACATAGTAAACACTATATTGTATTACTTTCATCATAAATATATTATTCACACACACAGGTAAGTATTTTTCATAATATTCAGCCAAGAGAAAGTATTCTTTATAAGTTCGTTCTGGCAGTAAAATGTGTATCCTTGGTAACGAACGTTACTTCGTATAATTATGTATTGACTCGTGTAATATGTATCACACATGAGGATAATAACTATATCTTCACTTTCTTCACTACTCATCTCTTTTATTAGTCTCGTGTCATTGTCCCGTATAAATTCTACTTCAATGGTGATGACAAATGCGACCCATCATGGCATTATAGTTTTATACTTATAGCATACAAGTTTCTTTAATAACATTAACTATCTAAATTATTGTCATCATCACGAGACATATAGAAATTAATTAATGTATCGACGTGACAGCCGAACACTAAAATATAACAAATAGAATTATACCTAAGTCACTCGCATCCAACATACCATTAGCCACATAAAAACATTTAGCTATAGCATGTATAACTTTAACAATGCCCCTTTATTCATCGATTCAATTTCTTCCTCTTAGGTGTGTAAATGTAACATGGTTTCTTCGAGACTTTTTGTTTAATGTTAATTAAAAGAACTGCCACACCTTGAAGAAATAACTGTTCTACAAAACATAATACTTCTCTTAAATGTTTGGAAAATACGGACTACATATACACAGTTTCGAACGCAATTACGACACAAGCGTAATAAACACAAGAGATCATGAAAAATTGTACGTTCGTATATATTATAAAAATGAGAAGTAGGATCTGTTGAAAACAGACGTAAAGTTTAGCAAAAAGGAAATGCTACAGGATAAAAACATACTATTTTGATTTCTACAACAAAAATACTGATGAGAAAATATTGAAGTGTTATTCAACTGAGTGGAAAATTATCCACCACATGTCGAATTATTTTCATTGCTAGCGACAATTATGTTTCTTTCGAACGTTAAAATGTTGTGGAACAAAAAAATTTACTACTCAATTTGTGCGAACGCTATTATACGTTCTTTTTTATAAATAAATTCGAATTGAGCGAAAGCACAGGATTCGTCATTTGACATGTAAAACAATGAATTGAAACTCGACAAAAATTTATTGTTTATAAATTATAAAGCTTTCTTGGTATTTAGTTTTCTTAAAAAGAAAATTGATTAAGAATTGTGTATACGCTATATCAATATTCATGAATATTATTATCTCGTCTGCTGAGGAAAGTAATATTAGGCTGAACCATAACGAATTAAAAACTTATACAACGTCATTAATTATTTATATATTTTTCTTCAATTCCAAGTTTCGCAGTTCATCGCTATTTCGGCCCAATATCACTTAACTTTCTTTCAACATGCGTAGTAATTGCACAAATAAAATGGCTCTTACATCATTACTCATTCGTACCAGAAACTTAACAAAATTTTGCCAAATATTTCCAAATATTTACTTATTAACAAATTACGGGAGCTATTTTTTTTCTTAATGATGTGCAAACACTTTGTGATCAAATAGAAAACATTTATAACTCGTAATTTGCCAATACTAGCAACTTTGGTAATATCTGTTCCTGGTAACTACGCATAAAATATTATGGAACTATATAGTAGCGAATGTTCATCCCACGCGAGTATTTTAACTTAATTAAATACAGCACACGTTATATCAATTTCATTTGATGATTATTCTATACTTTCATATGGAAAATCATATATATATGTATATATGTAGCATCAAATGAATAATAAAGTATGTCAACATATATTCAAACACATTCGCTATAAATAATCGTGCACACACGCACTACGAGATTCTTAAATAAAATATAAAATACAGGACTATAATATGTTTCAGGCAAAAAAGACATATCTTGTTTCGGTTTGCAATTTATCGATTGAGCTTTAAAAACCACTCTGTAGAAACTTCTTGTAAGAAAAGAAAAATATTAAAGGTCTTTGCAAATGAGATTGTTCGATACTAATATCTCAAGTATCTTTTTCAATTGGTTTTGCTTTTTTATACACAAATCATTATTAAAAATGTACATATTCAATATAACATATACCCGATTATGTGATATTGAACATGATATTTTTCAATAAAGCGTAAAATGTGCTCCCTATTTATAAAAGTAATAACGCGTCGCTGAGAAGAGCCTTCTTCTTTCAATTAACATAAACATAACGAGCAATGAACATAGTTCTACCATATGGTGCGATATTGAGCAGTTTTGCACTTGATAATATTCACACTAAGGCAATTTTGTATAATGAATAACACTGCATATTTCTTCCAGTCACACTCACGCGCACGCGTTTGTTTTGCGTACCACAAAAGTCTTTTTTTTTCTTTTGAATAATTTACAATCACTACTTAAGTTTGATATTTAAAATCTGTCTGTGCAAATAAAACGACCAGCTGCTCAGACGGGAGTATAATTTCCCTTCGGTTTGTAAAATATCTGCCCACTCACGAAACGCCTCATAATTTCGGCTAACAGCAGGCGTTTCTCTTTCTTGATTTTCTTAAGTATGCCTCGGTTCTCTTGTGCACGCCGAGACAAATATGGTAATACTTCTTTCACTGGGCCGTAAGGAATATATTTGTATGCTGAGTATCCAGACTGACCTAAAATTTAAGTTTTATTATTAAACGTTCAAAATTTATAATATTAGTAATATTTTATTCCAGAGAGTTATAAAAGATTTCTTAAATCTTTATTATTAAAGACTGCAGATTTTTATATAAATTCATACTTTTATGGATACAATTGGAAATATGTAACGTAAGCAAACATTTGTTTCAATTTTTAAATATTATAAGTAGAGTCAATACCCATTATATAAAGATTATACTTTAGACATGTTACATATTTTTGCATATTATTACGGTTTAAACATTTTCAATGAATGTATAAATATCGACAGTTCATTTAGTACAGAAGAAGATACGTACCGAGTGGGAATGTTATGTAATCACACATTCCCAACAATTGGCCAAAACAAATCACCTTATCCTCTGGTGAGATTCCTATCTCCTTCATTCTATTTTATAACATATTTAAGATACCTTAATAAGTAATAGTAGCCTAAATAATTACATAATAAATAGTATGTCCGATTTATGTTTACATATACATATACGCTATCATCCATAAGTATATATTTGGACACACATATACATTTCTAATTATTGCAAATAAACAAAATATACTGAAAATGAAACTCTTTAATCTAATTTTGGCCTCTAATCTTATCTTAGGGAACTACATATATATTGTTAATACTACATATATATAATCGAAAATGGATGAAAATTGCTATCCTGCGATGATACCTGAGTTCAATGTCGGGATATTAGAGTGATTGAAATATGTGTTTTTAAGCACAACCTTAATCCGTTTATACAGATTTTATGAACCGACAACTATCTGTTAGCGATGTATTAGCGATCTATTAGCGATCTATTAGCGAAATATGAAACTTGAGCAATGCAGGTATGCTTCTTGTTTCAGTTTAAGTTTAGCAGAGTATTTGGTCCCCGTTATGACGAAAGTTAAAGAACAATAGTACAGAAGTAGAGTCTAGAAAGCAGAGAAATGTTCTTCAATCATAACTATGACAATATGTACAATAGAAATATCAACTTTTTGATCAAATTGTACCAGATGTCCAAATACTTATGAATCATAATGTATATAATTATTATTCAAGCTATTAAAAGACATTGGAAGATGAATGAAAATAATTGCGTGTGCATATATTGAAATCAAACATATACTGTATATTTTAAAAATTCATAGAAAATATTCTGTAATACGTACTTTTCTATTGCGAAACGTACTGTATCCTCATTATGAGATGCAACCATAATACCAATTTTCTTTGGATCCTCTCCTTTGTCTTTGTACTGTTTCATTCGTCTTAAGCACTCCATTAGAGTCCTATGATAAGACTCGGTTGTAGCTTCGAATGTAGGATTCGTCGGATCAGGGTAACCCATTGCTGCTGCTCTAGCCCTTTCCTATATTTATAATTTCAAGAAATTTATCCCAAGTTTTTAATCAGTACAACACAGTCACTTTAACCTACTCACAATCACTGATTTAAAATTACGTCTTTTCCTAAGTTACAATCGATTATGTTTCTGTCATATATATTCACACATAGATAAATACATTACCATTTGTAAGTTTTATTGGACCTGCAAAAATTACTGTTCAAGAAATTGAAAACACAAAATTTTCTATTTACAGTACACGACAATTTAATTTCTACAAGCGTTTAAATACTTTCGTAAACCACTGTATAGCTTTCAACACGTCTTTTTTTTTTTTTCAAGAAATAAATTATAATTTTATAAAATAAAATTTATAAATCATAACACAAATTTTAAATATTAATTAATTAAAGAAATAATACTTTAAAACAAATCGTTGTGGTTTGTACCCTTGTCCCAGTAAATCCTGCGGCAATTGAATTTAATTGTTCCATCTTATACAGTAATTGTACGCAGAAAAAATTGTCAGCTGCAAAATTGTCGGTGTAAATCACTCAATGAAGGATTACCTGTTCAATGTAAGCGCCACGGACGAGTTTAGCACCGAAGTAGAAATTCTGACGTTCAGCTTGTTCCAGATCCGTTTTCACTTCATTAAAAGCTTCTTGCAAGTATGTCTGGTATGTGTTGAACACCACGGCCTAGGGAGTAGACCATTTGGGTTTAGACCACTGAAAATTTACTAAGTGATAATATCTCATCTACGGAAGCAAAACGTTTACCTTATGTGTATTGTACTTGCGCATCATCTCCAACGTTAACCGCGATATCGCAGGTTGGAAATACGTTTGTTCGGCGTCTATCATTATACGTACGTCTAATTTATCGGCCACCTGTAATGAAAGTTAGCAATTCTATCTTTGCTAACGAAAACTAAACTCTTCTAAATTTCTTTATTGTATTTTCTATAATAAATAATGGAAGTATCTGAAGCTTTCCATTTTATTGAACACAGGGTGTCTTATGCCAAAGTTAGTATAAAGCTTTGAACTACTTCCAATTAGATTTTACCAACTTTTTGGACCGTTATCTTGCAAATATCTTGCAAGATATAAGATCATGATTAATCGACTACTTCACGTTTTATATGAAACCATACTTATGAGAACATACATGTAATAATGACGTAAAAATCATTGAATTTTGCCTCGAAGTACATTTTTCTATTATTAATTATTTCAAAAATATAGCCAATTATATAGGACACCCTGCATTCTTTAGTTGTTTTCATTTGTAAGTATTCATACCGAGACAATGTTATTCAGACGTCTTATCATGTTTCTAAACATTTCTTCTTCCTTGGACGTGAGCTGCGACATAAGCCTCACCATCTTTCCCGTTTTAATGTCTGGAACTTGGAACGTTTCGCTCAGCTCGTAGTTCTCATCCAGAATGCCACTCCATGGGAACAAGTGAATAACACTACAAGGAGAAATGAATTTCTTAATTTTATACTGATGGGAAAATATTAATGTATAAATAAAACAAGAAAATTGTAAAATGTGTGCAGTGTTATTACTAAATGAAGAAGACAAGCAAAGATAGAATAAGCAATAGAAAGAAAATAACGAGAAAAAATTACAACTAATTGGAAAAGTTAATAATGAGTTGAAATTGAAAGTAAGAAGAAAAGGAAAAGTGGTAATTGATTAAAACGTTTTTGTAATCAATGATAAATTTTCATGAATTATTACCCTTCTTTATCTGATTGAATTTTTTGTAGAAACTTTTGTACTGGCGCTTCATCTTTGATGTGAGCCTCTTCGAACTTTTTCATGAAATCATCAGCCGTAGCATGATGAGTTAAAACAGCGCCTTCACCACCAACTACATCCGACATATATTGTCGTGCACGCATAATTACTTCCGACAATTGGAGCTATAAATAACAAAACATATAACTATTTATATAACTGTAGATATATAAAAAATAAAATTATTACTAGTTTATTCTAATCTGAATAGTGTTATGGATCTTTTTCACATATTTTATGAATTATTGAATTATTATTAGACTACTATGTATTGGTATAATAAATACTTTATTTACTTACTTACATACTAGTATATCCTACACATATGTATAAGATAGACAAATTTGATTATTGTTCAAAGATTATGTTTTATCTCAAATATTAATATATGAAGCTACTATATTCTCTTTATTGTTTAAATATTAGTAGTATATTAGAATAAGAAAAATTAAAATAAAAAAGAAAAATATCGTAAAACTACCAGAAATACTTATAGAAATATAAATATTCGCTCACTCGATAGCTTAATCAATTAATGTTTAAACAATCATAAAAAGATATTTCTTAAATTTTTTAATACTTCATTTAAGAATATCCACTTACCAAAAGCTGTGGACGGCCAAGAGCAGTTAATTTAATAGCGGTGAAGCCAACACCCATCGAAGCAGCTGTACAAAAATTAATAAATAACAATTAGAACAAATGTAAGTATTAAAGTTGATAGTAAGAAGATCAGCCTTCCAGGAAAGACAGACAAAGGATAAAATAAGGAAAGGGAGACAGGACTTGTTCTTCTTACCAATTTCATTAATCTCAATCACAGTTGAAACTTGGAATTCAAAAATTTTCAGAATCAGAGCTTTCATTTGACCCTGTAAAACGTTAAACGTTATTATTTTTAACTAAACTTTAACGTTTAGACTAAAATGGCCGGAAGAAACAGAATGATTTTTTAATATATGTGGAATATATAATGTTTGAAATATTTTTAAGAAGTAAAATATTAAAAAGAATATCGTACTTTAATCTAAATCAGTGCTTTTCAATGTGAACATCACAGGGGTGAAATTTTAAGTATTTTGGAGCAATTAAAAGATTATGTTGCATTCGTCATCTTCATCACTGATGCAGTACAAACACCATTATTGTTTCTTATGCTAGCAGAAGCAGGCATTTTTTTATGTAACGTTTCTACATGTTGTTAGTTTACTGATTAACCAAAAATTGTGCTAATAACATTGTCCAAGGATCAGTCAGCGTTCCGATCGCTACTATACTTTTCTTATAGCGTTTCTGGTACCAACTACGAATCCGCAAATTCACAAGTTTTTCTTCAGCACGTCTAGCTTTTGAGAAATTCGATTTTGATAAAAATTCATATTTTCTAAATTTAAACAAACTATACTGTAAAAGCGTGACTATAAAAGATATTCAATTCCTGTTTACATCTGTGGACTTTCCTGGATACACTGATATTTGTTTCGTTGTTGTTCCATATTATTTTTCTTTCGCAGAAACATCAGAAAATATGAGTTTTCACCATTAATAATTAAAGGAAAGGAAATGCGATCCTGAAAGGATTAAATAATTTTATATATTGCAAAAATATAGGACAATTATTTTCTAAACGATCAATTTGCAATTTAAAAAAAAGAAAAAAAAAACAGAAATGACGTGGATTTATGCATTTTCTATTCTAGCATGCAAATAATCCAATTATCTCCAAAGGGAAACTTCGCTATTCGGATAAATAGAAAATCTTTTGAGCGAAACAAAACACCGTTATGTCACGTTGTTTGGTTGCATGGCTGAATAAAAGATTCTCTAGAAATCTTTATTTATAGGTGGAATTCGTTTTCAAGGTCTTATCTTCTTGTAGAATTTCTGAATTCCGTCGCTGAAAGTTTTCCAGGTTATAATATTAAATTTTGAATAATTTCATTGATCTAAATTTCCAACGCGAAGCGAAAAATAATTTTTATGTTAGTTTAGTCAGAATTTTATTAAACCACGGAATTCGCAGCAAAGCGGGGGATTAATCCAAAAATTTAGAATTTATTTGAAAATATAAATTAAAAAGTTTACTCAACGATATGTACGTAGTTACGAGACCTCAACATGGAATCTCCTTCATTATAAAGCAGTCTAATTAGAAGCATCAATTTTATTTTGTAGTTTACAGTCTCCGTGATAGAGATTGATAATAAAAATTAAATTAAAAATTCCTAAATTAAGTAATCTGGCTCTAAATTGTTACGGTTCCCAATGACCCAATAATGCTAGATCTTATGGCAAAAGTTATACTACATAGTAACGTGCATAATACTACTGATACTACTAACATTATATGTACATAATAACGTTACACTATTACATAAACTAGTCTTTCTCATGGTACAAAAACTCTATTAGAAAAATAAGCAACTACGGTTTACTTGAATTATGCGATAAAACCGACCATGTTTCAATATTTAAGTACTTGCTATCGATCGGAAGCTTATTTTCAAATTTGAAAAGTTACATCGTACGTTCTTATTAGTCATATCATTTTTCTTTCCTGAATTACCAAACGTGGAACATTCGATATTTTACGCACAATTCCTTAAACCAAACAATGATTTACGAATTCCCGATAAGCTGGAGAATTTATAACGTCAGCTAATTTGAGTGATCGGTCTTGGAAAATCGGAAACACGTGTCAGGAAAATTGAAAAAAATGTCGCTTTGAATGAATAATCGTTTACATAACGATTTTTAGTTCTAGATTTCTTTCGCGAGTTTGGACGAGATACGTAACAGTATTACGTCGATTATGCAATATTATGGACGAAGACATCTTGCATCGCAGTATCGTTTACGCGATGCTATAGATCAAATATTTTATTTCCATTCTCCGGTGTTTACATACCATCGAATATTACTCATCGATTGCTTTGGATAATATATTCTGCGTCTTTCTTGGTTCCTAAGTTCCTAGTTCCTACAGTTACGCTCATAGTTGCATTTATTTACAAGAACATAGCGTATACTTTATTTTACCATTCATGGCGCTTTTACATCAACGAATCAACGACGAAATCTTATCTTGTTCCGAGATGAAACGCGATGAGACAGATATTTTCTTATTAAATGCGAGATATCTCGTCTACAGCATCGCATAAGCGACATTTTGCATATTGCGACGCGAGATATTTCTTTTTCTAACGAGTGCTTCGTAATGTCGAAGTTTAACAACTATCGCGAATTATGAGCACAGGAAGATGTTATCCGGCTCTTTATTAAAATCATGAAAAATATACACCTTGATATGCTCTATCGATTCAAAACGATAGTGCATCATAATAGAACCAAAGAATGATAAAAAGGATGAAAGCCACATCAAGCAATCTGAAATAACAGAGTTTTTCAAAGAGCGATATAAAAGTGAAAGAGATACGGTAAACTCATAACTCGCTAACAAAGAAACATAAATAAATAATCGATTCTACATATTATACATTTCGCTGGTGATGTTGCATAAACGACACAGAAGTAGCGAGACACGTAGCCCATTGAAACTTGCGAAGGAGTTACAAGTTTTTCATTCTGATAACCCACTCACCGGCTACAGACTCGAGGCATCTGATAAATATATCCATGTTTCGTTCACAACTAGCTTCGTTAAGGTAGAAGTACGTTCTTGCCGAGGATACCTTGTATCGACGATCCGCGAATGGTTTTGCGACATGGTACTTCTTCAAGGGACCTTCCCTTTTCTCGTCTCCAGCTTCTGACACGGAACTCCTGTAAATTAAGATCGTTTGTGTTACATTATATTTTATTTTCATTTGTAATTGAGAAGCTTTCCGTGCAAACAGCTTAGCCCAGCATGGCGAACCTGTGGCACGCGTCCCGAGCAGCTCGAACGAAAATTTTGCCGACGCGTCAACGATTTTTAGGTAATATCATTTTATACGCTTGTAAATTATTCAAAATTCTTTCTTAATCTTAAATTTTGTTTGTGGCAGCACAACGACAATGCAGCTGAAAATCACAGTTGATCTTAAGATCCTCCAGCAGTTACAAGTGTATGTTACGTGTGACATCAAGTTACAAATTTGTCTCTATGAAATTCTATGTTAATTTTTAAACTTGTTCTTAAACTCGATACAATTTTTCGACGATTAATTTTCTATTGATTTCTCCTCTTATTAAAAAATGTTCGGTTCGTTGGCAGCTCATAAACAGCACATAAAAGAAAGCTTCGTCACGATTTACCGGCCTATAGATTTATCGTAAATGTTGTAAACGTCGAGTGTATTTTCTATTTAAATAGTCGAATTATTATGAAATTTTTACGTACTTTGTAAATATGGAAAGAATTTTGTAATTAAAGCTTCCGACGCAATTTACTCTATTAATCAGTTTATCTTTTATCAGAAAACTTTCTCAATTTTTCTACTCAGTTCTTATCAACAATTTTTCCGTTAAGTTTTCATTTACAATTTTTCTAATAAGATTTCGTTTACAACTTTTCTGTTGAGCCTTCATTTATCATCTTTTTCTTAAAGTATTTCTCGTTCGTATTTCTTTGAGAAAATGAGTTTCCTAGGAATTTCTTCAAGTTTTAACTACGTGTTAAGGATACTACGTATATGTAGGTAAAATTTAAGGAAACCTGCAGTACCAAAGTCGTCGAGACATCGATCCTCCAAGTTACAAATTCATATTCATATTTAATACGTAATTTCTGTATCAAGCAAAAACGACATTTCATTTATTAGAGCGAACATTTTCTTAGTAATTATTCAAAAAATTATTATACGACATGAAATTCTATTAGAAATCTTATATTAAAAAAAAATAGGGAGGTTTACTGGTTTTTTAGATAAAGAAGTACAAAGTATATAATTCCATGAAATTGTGGATGAACGCCAAGCATAGATGTGCACAGATTTGCAACACTGCGATGCGTAAGGGGCAGAGCTAACGAGTTCGATTTTTCAAAAAAAAAAAAAAAAAAAGAAAGTTTTATGAAACAGAAGATTTATTATTATCGATACGTACTGTATTTCACGCCGTTCTGCTTCCTCTTGAGAAATATCCTCTTCAACGGAATAATCAAGAATGGGCTTTACACCAAATTGCCGCAACCTATCCAGGACAGGAGTGATCTGCACCTCGTCTTCGCCGGCGACAAAGTGACCGTAAAATGTAGCCTTCATAAGCTTCGTGAAAAGTTTCTCGCCAAGTATTTGCTTGGTTAATTTCATTAACTGAAACGAAATTTAACACGTACATTAGCAAAAATATTAATAAAATAGCAATAAAGTTTTCGACTTTGATTAATTCGTATGATTGAAGATTTATGCATAATTTTTAACTCCACCTCAAGGTACACCGTAATACCACCCTTAGCAATAAGTTGTTGACAAAGCGTAATAGTGTCATACAAAGTTATGTGTTACAAAGAGACCGTGGTTATTTGTGCAAATAGAACGTAAGCAGAAATTTATTTCTAACGAATATTATGAACGGATGCTCCACTTTGGATGTTTTATTTATTTCTCCATATTACGCGCATTTCGTCGAGTCTACCAAAGTCCATCGAAATATTTTAAGTAACCAATAGCTGCCTTCTACGATTACGTCTCAGATTACTAGGAAGCTGTAGAGAATATTTTCTGGAAATTAGTATGTTTTCAAGACCCAACGTGCTTTATGACTTTATTACTTACGAACCTGGTCGAACCTGGTCGAAAAATTGAGATATTTGTTTGACCTAGCTAACCAAAAGCCTCAAATTCATTGTAGGTAAATATAATCTTTTATTATACTTGACTTGACTTTTACTTGACAAAGATGAATACTGTCGAAAATAACAATGTGAGTTCGCGCGCGCCATCCATATGCAGATGCGCTAGTTACAATAAATAGTAACTAGAAAATAGTCCTAGATACAATCGATAGATTTAATCGATAGATTTAAGATCTTTTGTTTTTATCCCTAGAACCTGTAAGAAAGTGCAATAAAGGTTTTTCGACTAAGAACGATGTGATAGATTTATCCAAAGAATAAGATAATAGCTATTGTGATCCTACCTCTGAATACAAAAATAACAACAAATACCTAGGAAGCAATAAACTGTAACATTTTTTACCTTCATGGAAATTTGTTTCTTTTTTAATTCAAGGAAAAGATTTTAACGTTGTATCTTTTATTATCTATTCTCGTTTTATAGTTGCTTGACGACGGTAAAAGAATAAATCGTAAGTTGTGCAGTTTTACCGGATTCTTATAGAGATATCTGGTCTGTGCTAATATTTTTGCTCATTATCGTACGGCGTGTAGTATTTATTTTCCAAACTCTTGATTTAATATTTTATCGATAGAACAATCGATTCGTATAACAGAGAATTTTTATAGAAATATTAAAAAAACGGAGAGAATTGAAATTTGATTTTACAAACGAATCGCTAGATGTGTGAAAGAGGTTATAAAATGTAGTAAATTTAGTTAAACCGAAAAACAGAAATACTTTCTGTCAGGTTTTTATTTGCTAAAAAAAAAAGCCTGCTGATCCGGTTTGCCATATAAAATAGCAGTGCACGCGTTTTGCTTCTGCATTGTGCCGATAAATTTATTATTTCGTTTTACGAATGCGCGGATAGAATTGCGAAAGCAAATATTAAGCCAAGAAGATTTTAGATGTGAAATAGAGAATGTAACGATAAATTTAATAATTCGAATTGTTCTTCGAAGGAAACAAGATCGTGGAACAGTAGCAATGTTGTTCATTGTGAAATTTTATAGAATTTGTACTCTTTTAATATAATCTATAAAACTTTGTTCAGTTTTTACGTAATAGCCATATGAAATCACATTATGAATATACATATAATATACTATGATTACTTCACTATGGTTGCTTTCGGAATAAAAATTCGCGTCTTAGCTCGTTCAATTACCGCAAAAATTATTATTATGGCCACTAAATTCGGGAATTATGTCACTACTGATCGTTTTAAGACGCTGATATTTTGGTAAGCTCACGTTCAACCATGTAATTAGTAAGTTACATGGGAGGATGAAGTGGAAGGACAGAAAAATATCAGCAAAATTCAAAAATGGAAACGAGACCAAAGCATGGGAATACTGGAAAGGAGAGGGAGAAAAAAGATGCAGGCCATGTAAAAGGAAAGAAGAAGACCTGAGACACGTAATAAAAGAATGCAAAATAACGGGAGGACCAAAGGACAGAGAAGAAATACTAAACGAGACTGGAGAAGGACTAATGGAATTGAAAAGAATAATGGAGAAGAGAAGGACAATACAAGACGGGGACGAACGACAATAAGGAAGCACACCAAGGAGGCAAAAGTCCAAAAGTTGCCATAGTTCTAGAAATATAATTATATAAATAAATATAAATAAATATAAATGTAAATTATATAAATAAATTATATAACGCAATGCGATATAACAGAATGCATAAGAGGCAAGGTTAATATATAAGAAAAGAATTTGGACAAATATAGACAAGGAAAAGAGTTTAGATAAATATAAGGGAGGATGCAATAAGGTGACCTTAAGACTGAGAGAATGTAAAAAGCGTGATAGATAAACGAGATGTAAAACTCGTGCAAAGCCGAAAGGCACGGACTAAGTAAAAAAATAAATAATAGTAAGTTACATAAGTTGCGTCTTTCTTCTTGGATTTCATTTGTAAGGCTTAATTCAGGGTTGTATAAATGAAAACGAAAAATTAATGGATCATAGGTCGGACCAGAGTAGTATCCGGCTTCTAGATAATCAGCAAGCGTGAAATAATTTTCGACCAATGGATCCATACATGGAACGTTGCATTTTATTCCGATCTTCGATTGTTCAAAAATCAAAATGTGGATATACCGTGATCAAAAGATTGTTTACGCATCTAAGTATAATAATGACCACTATAGTAGTAGTACTTAGTATAAGATACCAAGAGTAATATAATATCTACGTAACAGTAACAAACATAAATTGCTCGATAAGTGGAAGACTAAAGCCTAGAGCTACGTATAGGAAAAAAGTTGTTCAGAGCGTTAATCTTGACAATGTGTTTCAATATCGTTGAAATTGGTGAGATCGTGGCTATTCCCAATATTTGCATAGCACCATCTATATTTCTTCGATATCTAAAGAATCGCAAGATGTATACGCTATGAATACAGAAGTATATATGCTATTTATATGAGACATCTGTCCGAAGCTTACAATTAATAAACCGGAATATTTCCGTTACAGCTATGACGCCATATATCACTTCAACGCGTTTGCATAAATGAATTGTTAACGCGCGATGACGTCTAATGATTTATATTTATGACTCATGTTATTGCCAATTCTCGATTGTCAGAGATAAATGCATTTCATTCACTAGGATAGAACAATGGCATAGGTGATTCTTCGTTGCGAAACATCTGCTTTAATCTATGTATATATTTATACGGTTATTTATAGTACTATATCTATAAAGTTTAGAGCAATTGTGTTATAATCGTCAGCGTATGTATTCCTTTCACGCGAAAAATGAATCGAATAGAAAAATCAGATTCTACTAGCTTGTACTGTAAATTAATTGACAATTAAATATAATTATCAATCTTTTTATTACATATTAACTATTAATCTCTAGAAATTGTTTGATCCTTAAATATTATTTATTTAAATTGTCACTCTGTTAAATAACTATTGAAATATCAAATGAAATAATCCAAGTTACCATAACAAAGTATGATTTACACATACTTTAAATGTCACTCTATGAGCGGAAAATGTCTATTGGTAAAATGCGTATTCATCGCACATTGCTGTACGAGTTTCGTACAAGTACAACTTTGGAAATTGTAAAAGACATTTGTGAAGTATCAGGAGGAGATTCGTACGTATCAAAATTAATTGAAAAGATTTCGATCAGCAGATTTTGGCTTATACGATTCACCACGTTCTTCGCCACGACAAAGACAATTCGATGGCAACAATCGACGTAAATCGTCGAATTACCACTAGGTCACTTGCATCGTAGCTTAATGTTTCTCAAACGTGTAGAATCGAAACCCTTCATCGTCTTGGAATAACTACGGAACTCGGCAATATAGTAGAATGTTGCGAAATAAAAACGTACGAACTCTCCGTTCGACCTATTATATACACAGAAACACGCCTGAAATGTATTCTAAAAATTCAGACACACGCCTCATTGCCAACAGTCCTAGAATTCCAATGTAAAAAAAGGATATAATTTAAGTATCTTATGTAAGTTCTGTGAACATAGATAGCCAAGGATCGACTGACGTCAAAACGAGATTCCTTGGGTTAAGGCACCTGAGTAATAATAGTTTAATTAATTTACTATTTCCTCCTGTAGTTTAACGAAACTTCCGCTTATCATCGCCGATTAATCGAATATAGCTTGCAAACTACGCAAGATACGACTAAAGTAAATAATATTTATTTTGCATAAACAATGTTAAACTTTCCATTTTGTTCATTACTTTTTAATTCCTCCTTAATACGAATAATTGGCATTTTACACGAATTTATTAGCCACCTTCTGCTGTTAAATTTTGCGTTTATCAATTTTTTTTATTTACCAGATTAAACTCTTTATATAAGAAACGATGGAAAATGTTAAAAAGTGAATTCTTGTAAACGAGCACAATGGCTGGCGATCCAACTACTTGACACAGAAATTCTAGGGCATCATCGAACAATGATGTACCGGGATCTCTGAATGACCTTCTATGGAATCGAAGGTTTTAAGGGTTTAGAATCTTAGAGATTTAAGCATGTATTATCGATCTTTTTCGTGGATACTACACTTTTATGTCAGCATTCTTTACTACTTAACTTATATCTAAATGTAAAATTTAAGTCTACGCTAATACACCATTGTTTAAGGAAAATTGATCTTTCGCGTATTTCCCCTTAAAATTATTGAAAATTACCGACTATGCAAAAGGGAGTGGGCTTTAGGGGTTTGAATTGGGATCTAACAGCCTCAACAATATTGTTTCTAGATCATCGAAGAATATTCAAGTTAGAACTAAAGAGGACAGCTCCTCTTTCTTTTGTCTCTCTACTAGCCCGTTTATTAAATGAAATTTTAAAAAAATGCTCTTTACAAACATCAAAAATTAAAGATTAAAATTGTAAATATTACGACAAAGTTTAAATCTGTTAGTACAGAGTTGTAAGTTTAATTTATTAAAATTGTACTTCAAATGATCTAATTGCGCGTACAAATGATGGTGTCGATCCGATATTAATTAATTATGTATTAATTCGATAAGCATTTATTGTACCTACAGCAACAATAAAATGCAACATGGTAATTTACAGTTAGATTAGCGCAAATTACTTTACATTATATGGCGTTCTGAACTGCCAATTATGAATGTTTCAAAGATCAAGCGATATTAATTGCATTATAATTAATTGTGAATGCACAATGACCTAACGAGGATTAATGCTTTTAAATATATTCTACGGAAAACATATACAGGGTGTTTCAGCTAACTCGATCATCCTGGACAACTTTTAACGTTATGAAGTTACGCGCGAAGACGCACGTTATGTAACGCGTGTCTTCTTTTTACATTTCGGTGGTTCCAACGTCAATTTCGTTATCTTAAACGTAACGCTATATCTTTTATGCGAAAACAACAGGAAGAGACCTGAATTCTGAGTAAAATGCTATTGACTTTTATTAATCCTAAATAGTCAACTTAATATTTAACGAATAATTTTCCTTTCTTAATTGCAAATTTACTTTGTGTAACGTCGAGTCGAAGATTCGAAATCATCGGATATTTCCATGAAACAGCGGTGTTTAAATGTTGCCCTGTACATTACCATATGCAGCAAGCAAATGCTGAATAAACAATTTCCCAATCGACGGATTGGTCGTGGTTAAGAATTTCTGTGGCTACCACGTTCACCAGATCTAAAGCTGCTAGACTACTTTCTGTGAGGGACATTAACCCTTTCGCTACCGCCGTTTGAGGAAAAAGTCGCGGTTCACAGGCCGAGTTTCGAATTTTCAACATGTTACACAATATGACACATATACGTATTTTTACATATATATCATAATAAAAAATGATAAGCTGCTTTCAGAACGCGTCATAACGTGATGCTGGATCTGTGGAAATGGAACTAGTGCGTCGTCACATTGTGTGACGCGTGTTAGCGAAACGATTAAAAAGCGCAGTGTACCGTGAACCAACAGCAGCACCAAACAATATGAAAGGACGTAGTAGCGAAAGGTTACGCTCAATATAGAAACAATTCAGTTTCGTCGTTCAATTCATTGCAACATTATATTAACGTCAATGGAAGATCTATGCTATTTCGATCACCTACGATCTTACAACACACCGGCAATGAATGAAGATAGACGAGTGCGATGAAGAAAGATTTGCACATGAAGTAACACCGCTATATTAGGAAAATCATTGACGATATTGAAACTCCAACTTGATGTATATATATATATATTGCTTCTTGAAAATTTACTTCATGCAATATTTATCATTTTTTTTTCATATACAACATTTCATTTAAAATAAGCTTGGAAACAAACAAAGTGCTGCTCAAGTTAACTGAGACACACTGTATATGTTATAACGTTCTTATACAAATATAACATCAACTATAAATCTATGTCACTGATCTGAATAAATTAATCTATAGGCAGGAGATGTGAAAATTTGCATATTCAAATTAATAACGAAACGAAATTCTCTTTTCAGCCGGAGACTATGATTTTGAAAATATCGTTGGCTTTTAATATGAAAGAAAAGGTATCGAAAGTACATTTTGCTCTCTTATGTTTCATTTTTCTGTTATATAAAATTGAATTGGAAAATTTTTAGATTTAAATCCTTTTTGTTGGAAAGGAATATGTGTTAATGCACAAAATTTCGTTAAAAAATTTGAGGATTTAATGTTCTAAAACTTAAATTCTCTTTCAGTGCGTATAAAATTTAACTTGAAGATTCGAAGGTTCGACTTTTAACACGTGCACCTACAGAATTTAATTTAAGAGTGCAATCATGAAGCAATCGATCTTCGGCAACTATACCAAAGGTCATATAACAGTAACCCAATTAAACCTATTAAAGACCAACATTGCACGACTTTTTCTCGATTTTCAATAATATTTTACTTGCACAACTTTTACATATTACTCAACCATTTGATTTTTAATTTATGAAACTGTTTAATTCGATAATATTTGAACAAAAATTCTCTGTTTCGAAGTCCTAGGTAACAGACATATTTCTCTCGATGGTAACGAAAATTTGTTAATTTTGATTTTCGGTTGATAGAGTTCGATTTAATTTACGAAAAAATTAAGAATTACTGTTAGATCATATTATAATGATGACTAGACTGTGGATTTTTAGGCATTCGCGAGAATTACCAAGATACAAAAATATACAGAATGAACATAGTGTACGACAGTGTGTAAAGCAACTTAGAGTAGATTACTATTAATATATTACTATAATAAATATAGAGAACAGATTGTAATATTTGATAGGCGAAACAAATCTCGGCTTGTGTTTCATTTCTTTAATTACGCATAAAAATATGGATTTGCGTATATACGCGCAATCTTGTGATAAATATCAAGTATCAGTAAGCACTTATCAAATAGATTATCGTTAGATTAATAAGAAATAAAATTAATCTTACGAGACGAACATGCCAATTGTGCATGAAACATGTAATACTCTTGTCCACGTGCCAAAGCGTATAAAATATACAGAATAAAAATAGTCTTCGAGACCTATGAATGATATAGCTGATTGAGTAATCGAAGTATTCGAAATTCGGGTCGTACGAAACTTGTTCAATCAAACTGATTGGAATATTTGATGGTTTAAGCAATGCTTTAGATAATATGATTATCTGATGGATAATATCACAGTCGATACGTTCAACACATACACGCACATATATATTAACATAGAAAGCATTTTTATATCTGCTTCGTCGTTCTTATATTCTTGTATCTTATTAAAATATTTCTTTTTTCAATTTTCCCAACGAATTTTCTTACAATTTTAAAGACGTTTAAAAATTTCTCAATTACGATAATAAGAAATTATAACGTATAATAGATATAAAAGATAGTAACACGATAATGTATTTCACTATTTTAAAGAAACAGTTTATTGAAAATTAATACGTTTGATTTATATGAAAAGTTCAAGAATTTCATTAATAAAATATTAATAATATCAAGTACTTAAGCAATATTTTATTACAATAATTTTACTATCTTTGTATCTGTTTAAGTTACAAAAAAAAATTGTTCTTCTTGCTACTTAAGAAACGTGAAAATTACTCAGTTATTCTAATTAGAACGTAATTAATTTCGCAATTTGTAGTTAGAATGCAATGGATCTTTCAAGCTATTTAATGATGTTTTATTCAGCATGCGATAAGGTTATCGCCTTCTTTTCAAAAATAATAAAACATACAAATACTATGTCACTTTCTTGAAGATTTGTTACGTGTTCAATTAACGCGAATTTAATTATATAAATTATCAGTTAGATTAGTATCGAATAAAGATACTCAAACATGAATTAAGAGCAAATTTTAAATCTTTTAAAAGAAGGTTAAGAAATATACCATACTTGTGTACTTTTACAGACCAAACTTTCTTTGGCAGCATCACTTCTTTTCAAACTTTGTCTCTATAATCTGAGTAGCCGATGAGAAATAGACCCAAAATACGAGTTCAAGTTTCAAGAATCGAAATCCATCGGCTCAAAAGTTATGCGTCGTTAAAATTTGGTATTTTTAATACAAAATTAATCTTATACATTGGAAGTAGGCCGTTAACACTACAACTAGCACACGGGTCAAATTGACTGGTTTTACAATTTTATTTTCAAATTCCTACTTCGTGTTATATTTTCTTTCCGCAATGATGTAATGATTTTCGCAACGATAAGTAAAAGAATAATATTGTAGTATCGTGGACGAGGAGCCTGGAAAGTGTAGTGCAGATCGTAAACAAGCGGTTGCTGAGATGCGAATTATAAACGTGCGATTGCTGAGTACGTGCGTAGTGAGTCTAAGACAAAAGACAAGAAGTTGCTAGGGGATGATAAACGAATTAACAGCAGAATGAGTTGAGAAGCCGAAGAGTGCGCATTGCGTTGTCGATATAATGTTGTTAGCGTTGTTGAGAGACAGTTGAATCTGTGTTGACGAGAGTTGTTAATTAATTACCTAGTTGCTTTTAGTTATAATCCGTTGTTACGATTAGTTCGTGTTAAATGACCACTGTTTTCTGTCTAATTTACATCTGTTTAATCCTTTTATCGTTAATAAACTAATTATAATAATTCACGATACTACAATATAATGAATATTATTTTCTTTTTTTATGAATTCAAACTGAAAATAATTCCGTATCGAGGCTACTTATACCAATACCAGTGAAGATGACTGGTATTTGTCAAAGTGTAAAACGGTAGTGCAATCTGTTTATCGAACCCCAATTAAAATTTTTATTGCGTACCATTCGATATGACGATATCAGTTATCAGGAAAATTCCGGATCGATCGCTAAATCGCTAGATGCTAACGCTAGAAATACCACAGCAATCAAAATGACCGATTTTACAATTTCTGTACTACTTGTCACACGTTTTTCAAATTTTTACCGCGTATCATTCGATATGACGATATCAGTTATCAGAAAAATTCCGAATCGATCGCTAGAGCGTTAGATGCTAACGCTAGAAATACCACACTAATTAAAATGACTGGTTCTACAATTTTATAAATGTGTCAACCCTCGTTTAGGGATCCCAAATGGACTAATAATAACAAAAATGTACTACATAACATTGAATTGCTTGTGTAAGAAAGTAATAAATCAATAAATATAAAAATATTCTATTATTAGGTATTTTTTAAAGACCAGTCATTTTCACTGCTTTTGGTAGAAATAGCTTCGTGTTAACTATCGGTAGTTCTAATGTTAAAACCTTAGTCTTTGTTGATGTTATGAACGTTATAGCTGAGCTATATACTTTTTGACCGCTTCCGGCAGTTGATAACCCATGTACAAAATGATATTTGCCAAATCGATTAATATATTAGCCATAACTTTTGAACCAATGCATTCCCAGACTCAAAAATCCTTTATTTCGTCTTTATTCGTCGAATAGGATGGTTCGACAAACAAAATTAATGGCTAAAACAAAGTTTAACCACTAACTTGAATGAAGCATAAGTTTTGAACCAATAGACTTTGACTATCGAAATCGTTATATTTCGTCCACGTATAATAATTTTTAGATTATGCGAGAGAATGTTTTTAAAAAAGCAATGCTTCCAAACATCAAAAGGTTAAACCTTTTAGACATTTGCTGGATCCTCGATCCGCCACTGTGCGACAACACTGTTAATAAGCATAAAAATGCAGACATTGTTTTCTCATGTGTCAATTTTATCCATTCATTCCCCGCTGATATAAACCTAAACGTGTGGCGCCGAAGGTTCTACACCAGGTTTATTCACCGGTTGAATTCCTCGCATAGTGTAATCATCATCATTCTCAATGAAGGCGCGAATCACTCGTAAGAAATGCAATAGCGACGAAACGAAATACGAAAATAAATAATTAACTTCCTAGAAATATTAAATATATTAATACAAATAACTTTAAATATAAAAATATATTAAATATTCTAACGATTATTTCTAATTACTGGCATTGTCTGTAGGCTGAGGATTTTTGTGCACTTGTAAGAAATTAAAAATTGCAGAAATATACAGAGAAATAACCAAAATATCCAAAGTATAGCACTCGTTATAATATTCAACAGATGAGACAAATTTCTACTTAAGATTATATCAGAGAATTCGCAGTCTAACTATCGGTAAAATGAACGAAAATTGTAGAGTCAAACCAAGACAAAATATTCCGCCAGTCGTAGTGATTAACTTTAATAAAAATTACTATTAACTAGACCATGAATTTTTGTACACTTGTAAGAAATTAAAAATTGCAGAAATATACAGAGAAATATTCAAAATATGCAAAGTATAGCACTCGTTATAATATTCAACAGATGAGACAAATTTCTACTTAAGATTATATCAGAGAATTCGCAGTCTAACTATCGGTAAAATGAACGAAAATTGTAGAGTCAAACCAAGACAAAATATTCCGCCAGTCGTAATGATTAACTTTAATAAAAATTACTATTAACTAGACTACGGATTTTTATACATTTATGGGAAATTTAAAGCTGCAGACATGCGAAATCCAAAGTACGTATCTCACCTAACTGACATTTATAGCGCAGGTGCAGTCTACGTTTGAAGTGGATGATACGTAATTTTTGAACAGTGTGTGTCTGGTATGCAATGCGATGTTCATAAACCATTGATTAGGGGAGTATGTAATATGGCGACTGTGTGAACTGGATGTAGCAATTCTGCTAGGATCAATAAGATGTTGGCAAAAATGCTCATCCTTAGACATCAACTTTGCTAGTCAGTAACTGTTACCATTCTTGCTTAACTAGTGTAACGCTACATTTTAACCTTGAAAGCAAATAGCAAAGGGCTTAAGTATTTTATTTATAGAATCTTTCATAAGAGACCATGCCTATATTCGCACACATACGTACATACATACGTAAAATTATTTACGACAATTAAAATACAAAATCTTCTTGTTCTACTATTTTATATTAAAAGAGAAATCATTTGTACAATTTTACGTTTATTACGTATGTATACTTTCTTTGGTGCTTGAAATTATGTGCGAGCAACAGCAAATGTACACAAATGTGCACAGACGTGAACAAATGTACAAATGGAAAGAGAATCTTTTTCGTGGAAATTTGTTTATTACTGCTCTTTAAAATCTTAGGAATATACAGAAATTAGACGCCTATAAATCCCAAGAAAAATTAAGAGAAATAATATCTGTAATCGTCTGCTATGTCGTTTTAATTGCTTCTGAGTGACTCAAGGGATAGGAATTTTCATTTGAAAAAATATCGTAATGGTAAAAATTCTGAATAAAATGTTTTTAAGGCTGTGTTGCTCGTGCCGGCGGATTTTATATTTCAGATTTCCCTATTTTATCTGCGAGAACAACAGAGCAACCTCAGCTAGCGATCCCAAAATATTCAACGTGTAGAACACCTTCCAAAATTAGATTTAATTCTGCGACCTCCTCTTACAAAGATATGAAATAAAGCGCGAACTGAAACTAGAAAATTGAAATATGCGAAGACAAATTTCGCAGATAAAAATATAGATCAACAAAAGGATAGATATATATTTGAAGAATAATGATTAAACCTAATGCATTTCCGAAATTTTGATTTGAAAATTTGCATCAAAACGAGATCAAATCAAATTTGTTAAATTCTATATAAAAATGTTTTATGTCTTTTGTTACTTTTGTTCTAGAAATAATATAAAAAATGTAACTTTATTTTGTATTAAGATCGAATAAATTATCTTCTATAAAATACCAAATAATTTGAATTTGTAGTATTCTATCGTGCATACATTTGACACGCCCTTTATTAATTTTCCTATTTAATTATTGCGTTGTAAGAAAGAACTCATTATTTTATCGTAAAATAAGGATTAAAAGTTCCATTAATAACGAATAAATATTGAAATAAATACAGAAATTGTTTAACAAACTTCAATGATTAGTAAAAATAAATTGAAGATATTTATTTCATGTTATTTCGGTAATTTAAAAAATTGTTAATTGGAATTCAAATTGCCATTCCACCCTTTCATACCGTACCTCCTTTATTTCTGACATTATCTTTTTTCAAAGGGAGGAAACTAATGAAGAAGCGATTAATTAATAACCAATTAAACAGATATTGAATAAAATTTGTACGATATAATTGAACAACAAGAGACGTAATTACTCACGGACTGAGAATAAAACAGTCAATGGTTGTGATGCAAACAAAAAGGGTTGAACGTAATTGCGATGGCGTTTCCACATCGATCTGATCTCGCTAGGTTTCACGGGATAATTCACCGCTGAAATCGTAGGAATCAAATATCGGAGAGCAATTTCCCAGTCGATGAATAGACCAGAAAATACTCCATTCCACGTTATTTCCTTCAATCATAATTGTTTCAAATCTTTCATTGCAAATAATTACGTATCATCTACTGGCCCCTTGTGTTATTTCATAATATGAAAATAACTATTTAATAAATACTTTCTATAGAATATATACGTATCCTTTTAGTATATTGTTTTACTTTTATACTTGACAGCGAACGATAGTTTTTCATAAATGATATTAATTTTCCATACTTTAATTATCAACCATTCAGACACTATGATTGGGATTAGAGATACTAACATGAAAGGAGCAGCGGAACACATGAGTTAATGTTTTGTTTATGTAACACCGATAAGAAAGTTTTATCAAGATTATTAGAGTTTACCAACGTTATATATACTCATTGATAAGTACACAATATCCAGTCACTCGGAGTATCAAGAAGAAGGACGTTTCTCAAGTGGCACACTTCAGAAATTCGATGATTACATATATGGAATTACGAATTTGCTACGTGATTTCATAACATTACGGTCATTTCTATTTTTACGTGATTTTGATTTAATACGACGTGGAAAGAACGTTCTAACACTCTTGAAAAATTCAAAGACTTCAAAAGTAAGAGACTTGAGAATCTGTAAAATGAAAATTCGAAAGTTCCAAGGATAAAAAATCTTGAAATTTTGAAACTCCTAGATTTAAACAATTCGAAGCACATTGAGCGTATTGAACTTGACACTGTTACGAGATGAAGAGGACGGTTACGTAGCCGGAATTATATCAGTTTACTCCGGCTAAATTGTTCGTACGATCTAATGTTGTTATTTAAACTGGTAGCCAAAGAATTAGACGCGGTAGAAAGCCGCCAGAAAGTTGATTATTGAACCGATATCGACGCATGATTAATACCAGGAGCCATAGGAAAATAGCTTTCAAAAAGGAGGTATCGCGAAATAAAAATTAAAAAAGATTTGACATCGATACCCCATGAACTTTTTCGTCGATTTTTAAGTGGAATATAATTGTCCATGTTCTTGTGACATCAACCACATCTTTAACCCTTTCGCTACGGAGCGCTTGTGCCAAAATGCGATAGCTATAAACGGAGCGCATTACCGAGTAGTTTTACAATGATATTTATTGCACTTAGTAATATCATTTTACTTTATAAAATATAAAAATCAATTGTTTGAGGCATGCAGCGTTACCAGATACTCGATTAACGAAAGTATCTCATGTAAAGTATTGTAGTATCGTGGACGAGCGGTCTGGGGGTGTAGTGCAGATTGTAAATTATTGTTAATTGCGAATTATAAACGAGCGGTTGCTGAGTACGTGCGTAGTGAGGCTAAGACAAAAGACAAGGAGTTGCTAGGGGATGATAAACGAATTAACAGCAAAATGAGTTGAGAAGCCAAAGAGTGCGCATTGCGTTGTCGATATGATGTCGTTAGCGTTAGTTGCTTTTAGTTATAATCCATTGTTGCGATTAGTTCGTGTTAAATAACCACTGTTTTCTGTTTAATTTACATCTGTTTAATCCTTTTATCGTAAATAAACTAATTATGAAATAAAAGTATATATGGTATGAACGTATATGTACGCTCTTCGTACCTCAGCGCCCACTTTTCCACAGCGTATCAAAAGACAAGGAGTTGCTAGGGGATGATAAACGAATTAACAGCAAAATGAGTTGAGAAGCCAAAGAGTGCGCATTGCGTTGTCGATATAATGTTGTTAGCGTTATTGAGAGACAGTTGAATCTGTGTTGACGAGAGTTGTTAATTAATTATCTAGTTGCTTTTAATTATAATCCCTTGTTGCGATTAGTTCGTGTTAAATGACCACTGTTTTCTGTCTAATTGACATCTGTTTAATCCTTTTATCGTAAATAAATTAATTATGAAATAAAAGTATATATGGTATGAACGTATATGTACGCTCTTCGTATATGAATGTTGGTTCTTCCAGGGCGTATATATACGCCTGTCGGAGCGAAAGGGTTAATCGGCATCAGAGACCAGGCCACACACACCAGGCAAGATAGCAACCAGATGTCTACGGTTCCTCACTGCGTACCCTCGATAGCCTTAAGGACCTATCATAAATCTTGGCATTTTCACAGCTAAGGTCCTTCAGACCAAACAAGCATCTTCTATTTCAAGCGTTATTTATATTTTTGTCTACTACGGGAAGATACGGAAAACTTGGTTTTCTCACGTTCGGTATCTTCCCTTAGCGACTCTCTCGTCACGTAAACTGGAGACATAAGTTTTAAAGAACAAGAAGGTTGAGCCGTAACACAACTATTAACTTTCCTTTTATCGCACTTTATTATGAACTTAATAATCACCAATTGAATATACACTGAATTGGCACGTATAAATCACAGTTTACTTCAATAAATCTATATGAAAGGTAATTACATCGATAAGTTAAGCACGCGACTGATCTAAGGGTAGAAACTCGGTGAAGATGTCGACTTCTATTTCTAAAGGTAGAGAATAAGTAACGTTTAGCGACGATGTTGTGGCGGAGGAAAGCTAGCGATGGGTGTGTCTAAGGACACGAGATGAGCTGATTCGTTAAGCACAATTTTAGTTAGGAAAAGCGAAGGCAATACACATTCCTTCGGATTGGGTAATAAGAAGGTTGGTGGGCTAAAAAGGGTCTTAGCCGCCCCCGAGAGGAAGTTGCTGACGAAAGATACCGAACGTGAGAAAACCAACTTTTCCCTACCTTCCCCTCTGAAGGATTTTACCTAGAAAATTCCTGAGATTTGTGATTAGTCCTTAAGGCTATTGAGGGTCCGTAGACATATGGTTGCACCTTGCCCGGTGTGTGTGGCCTTGTCTCTGATGCGGTTTGGGAAGTGGTTGACGTTACACTCTCGGAGGCGGCTAAGACCCTTCCTGGTCTACCAACCTTCTTATTACCCAATTCGAAGGAATGTCTATTGCCCTCACTTTTCCTAACCAAAATTGTCCTTAACGAATCAGCTCATCTCGTGCCCTTAGACACACCCATCGCTAGCTTTCCTCCGCCACAACATCCTCACTAAACGCCACTTATTCTCTGTCTTAAGAGTAGTCAACCTGTTTTTTTTTACCGAGTTTCTACCCTTAGATCAATCGCGTGTTCAACTTATACACACGTACGTGTCAATTCAGTGTATATTCAACTGTGATTATTAACGCGTTCACGCCGACGTGACCCACCGGTGGCTCACGCGTGTCTGTCCCGTGGGGGGCGGTGGGTGGCACATGTATTTCACAAAATAGGTAATACAAAATAGGTTTATACTATTTTATCTCAACATTATAATACAATAGTAAAGACATAACAATTCAATATTATAAACTTAACATAATTATTTCCCTTTTTTAAAACACGTTAGACAGAGTACCGGCTGGCTCTTACAACGATCACAATATGTTGCTACTTTTTTGGCTTTCTTCGCGGCATATTCTCTACTTTTTATCCCAGAAATGCGTTTATAACATTCTTTACACCGCCGTCTCGTTCCTCTCGCGGGCCCTTGGTACAACTGCAGATAATGTGAATGTTTCTTGGCCAGTGCTTCAGTTTTTAATAATTTTGCTATAAATTGAGGTCAAAGTTGAAAAATTGCGGTCGTGTCGAACAGTCTAATGTGACCCACCGCCGTCCCACGAAGCAGACGGTGAATTCGGGTGCCGGCGTTAACGTGTTAAGTTCATAATAAAGTGTGACAAAAGGAAAATTAATAGTTGTGTTACGGCTCAACCTTCTTGTCCTTTCACCCTTTCGCTTCGGGTGTCGCTTATAAGCGGCGCTCGCCAGATGACCTGTGGATACGAGCGTCGTTTATAGACGACATCCAGGAAATGTCCTGGGTTCGGCACCTCATATATCGGACATACGTCAATGTTATTTAAGCCTTAGGAAAACGTATATACAGCAACCACGCATACTGTGCGCATTTCTGGACTGGACCGCCGAAGCGAAAGAGTTAAAACCTACGTCTCCAGTTTACGTGACATACTGTGGTAAACTCGATTAGGATTTCAGTGACCGATCTCCACGAGTTTTCTCGTGCAACGGCTCTTCCTCGATCGAACCCCTGCAGCTCTTAATGTTTTATTCGCAAAAATAAGAAAGAAAGGAGTAACAGGGATTGAGGAAATTATACAATACGCGGTTCTTCGGGATTCTTGTTCCGCGATGGTTTCCAAGCTTAGGGTACGATCTCCAAAAAAGGAAATTATTTGACACGAACGTAACAAGACCAGCGTGATCGGTCGAAGCAATTGCATAAAATTCACGCACGAAATCGATTTAAAGCGACGAAAGAGAGACACGCTGTATTTGAACAAGAAGAAATTGGATATCGTTATTCATAAAGATGAAATTTCTATCGCAACATTGCGTATGTATATGAATAATATACATAAATATAAAATAACAATTCTTATACATCTCAATAATTTTTTAATCGCTTCTAAAATCGACCCTACATTTTCTAAGTGTTCTAATACTCGTGAACCGGGATATATTGGAATATCGCAATCAACAGCTATAACGAACGGGATATTGAACGGAAGAAGTTGTCCACGAAAATACTCCGATCGAATGGCAATCAAAAGATTTAACGAACAGAGAATGATGACACATGTGAAATTTCCGATCTACGAATGGGACATCGAACATAGATTTCGACATTTTATTAAAAGGAATAATACGGTAATGATTGATCGAGTGAATTTATCAAGCAACGAAAGTACAAAGATGAAAGGGATCGCCATTCTAACAGTTTAACAAATTTTTATTTCTTTATCCATCGTCTATCGATTAAAGATCGAAACACATATCGAAAAGTACAAAATACTATGCAGCATTTGCTGAACAAATTCTCCATTTTATCTAGAAAGATATAGCGACAAACTTCGTGTTAATTATAAGAGAAAAAACACGCGTATCACATCGTTTCATTCGGATCTGTGACATGCATTCTCGGAATGACCCCATCAATTTACGGTAATTCAAACCGTTCCACGAATCCAGAGCTTAGATGGCAGCTTCCATTTCATGATACAGATTAAAATAAGAATCTCGGGTGTAGCTCTCATAGATAATCGTTTTCGATACGACTAAACGAACGAACGAACTTTTATTTCAGATGTCATTGAAACGCTCGTACGCAAGTCTATAATTAATGTTACTTGCTTGTCGTATTCCTACGATTCTTAAATAAACTTATTTCGTATATCTATCCGATCTATCGAGTCAACTAATTCTACTTTTTCTTTTTAAATTTTCCGTATTTTCCAAATTCAAAATTATAGGTATGTGATTATATCCTATAACTATAATTTCGAATTTGGAAAATATGGGAAATTTAAAAAGAAACCTAATGATTGATTATTAAATTAAATTGAAACCTATTGATAGCTAAGTCCATTGCCATCGACATTGGCACGGTTACTTGTTACCTTTCGTAATATTCTGACTCGTACCATTAAATGTCGTTTATATTGCATAATAACGATGGCCAATTCGAGAGAGCATTCATTAGACGCCCCTAATCTTAATGCCAACCCGACATATATTTTTTCAAAGAAGTCGACACTCAATTGTTTCATGGGTAATTGGTCATCGATAATGTTGCTGTTAAAGTGCATGCAAACGCACTATGCAGCATGTGTTTGATATAACTTCGTTATCGTGTGCTCGCGTTTTCGTTGAAGGATGGAGTTAATCACATAACGTAAGTACTTTGGTACATTGTAACGCTATCACGCATATTCGCAATTGACAAATATAGTCGCATACTCCACGGTCCGCTATGAAGATTATTAAGTTTAAATGGTTTGCTCCAAATGTTTCAATCGTAGGTTCTCTCTGAAATTTTCTCTCGTGATAGGGTGTACCGTTATTTTGTAAAGTAATATTGAAACGAATGGCAAGTAGTATAGCGTTAATTAATAAAGTATTATTAGCAGAAAAGTGAATTTATTATGTATTTTATTATGAATTTTATATAGAAGGATTTTTATTGCAATGTAGCTTTTAAATAAAAATAATACAACCTTTTAACGTAACTGCCATAAATTTCTAAATATTTTTATTTATATTATTTGTACCTTTCTTCGATTACTATTTTTCCTTTTTGTGCCATGATAAGTGATGAAAAATAGAATATTCTACTTGATCTCTTTCTGACTTACTACGCTATTGTTGATTGGATATTCCATAATAGATATCAAGTTTAATGTTTGTCATTAATCACGACAGTTTTCTATCCCGATACATTTGATGCATTGTCCGTTTTATAGGAGCTATAATAAGAAAGATTTCCCTACACAGATTGCTAAATAAGTAATCGACTCAATTTAATCTCGTATTTTCATTATTCATTCATCAATCATTTCATTTCGTATTCGTATTTAAAGACACTCGTGATACAGCAAATTAAATATTGTGTTAATTTATTTTGTGCAAGGCAACAAGCATTTAAACGCTTCAAAAAAATTATAAGATATACAAGCATACGTATGCAAATTATTCACAAAGGTTTCTGCAGGATGAGTCACACATATAAAACAAATAATTCTTGTTTTTCGAATAATTGATATGTATATATATATATATACATATATGTATACGTACATTTATATCGCAATACGTATTTCACAATTGTACTTTTTCCTTGAAAACATATTTGAACGATTCATATCGCTACACAACAAACATTATGAAAAACAATCTATGGAACATTTTTTCGTATATCTTTTCCAACGTGATCTTTTATCTGTAAAATAATAACCCAATTTTTGATCGTTTTTATAAAGCTCGAAAATTACGAAAATTTAATTTCGGGCATACTATTTTTAATTGTTCAACTTGAATTATCATCTATAACAAATTTTCTAACGATGGTAATACCATTGGCGATATTATTTCTAACATATAAATATATAAAAACTGTAAAAGGTAAAAATTGAAATCTGTATACAGGATGCCACATTTGAAGCTATAGCTCGTTTCAAAAGGTGTTTCAAATCAAACTATTTCAGGTAGGCGGATTTTATGATGGTCATGAATCGTCTCTAGATAGACGTGGTTCCGAGATTTCGAGATGAGCTTTGTTTTCGTATACAGAACATATATAACATATTTGATGATTCAAGTCGATGTTCCAAGGTCGTTCAAAGTCATTTATTGTCGTTCAAAGTCATTTATTGTCGTTCAAAGCTTCGTTGTTAAACATCTTCAAGATTCGATTTGTGTTGAGTCGATTCGGGTGCAAACAGAAATCGAAATCAAACCAATGACGTGATTTGTCGTATTATTCTTATTTCTTTCTCTTTATTCTTACGGAGAATCCATTACTAGGAAAATATCCACAATTTGTGTTACAACTGCTTCGAACGAGTCAATGTTATTGCAAATAGCATTACGTGTGCTTGCTTTTGCTAACGATTTAATTTACGATAGCTCATTATATCGTACGTGCAACAAAATTGTCCATAAAATTTCACTATACTACCTGCTATACTACCTGCTCTTTCTTAAGAAAATAATATTTAAACAGTCTATAAACTTTGCAACCGTTCTATTGTAGGACACCTAGAATTGTTAGTTTAGTCGACACGCTGTTTATCTTTAGTCAATATACCTAATAATCTCTTCGTAGTAAGTAGTTTCCAAGGTTTTGTTTGTAAGTATGCTCAATTTTTGCTTCAAAGCGTAAGCTTTTACGAATACAAGTATGTATGTATTACTAATGTGATCAACAGTAGCTAATCTTAGTAATTCGACGACGATATGTATTATCTCTAAATAATAAGAATCGTACTGAAATATAGTATTAAAATTATATATATATATATATAATATAACAGTGTACATAATATAATAATAATAATAATAATGACAATCGCCTATATCGCGAATAACGATAAACAAACGATATTTTTTTATTTAGATAACATCAACTTCTTGCTCAATCTGTTTTTGATAAGAAACATCATTTAGTTTAAGTAAAAAATAATGTAAAGTTTTATTAAGATAAAGCAATAGACATACATGTGTTTTACAGGAGCTTTAAAAAATGTTCATAATTTAAAAAAAAAGTTTGTCACGTTCCGTTTATCATGCTACCGTGAATACTACCTTATAATAAGTTTGTATTATATAGTAATATAATACAGTTATTATAGTAATATAATAAAATTCATACGATGTATAAAATTTCTGCTCATCGCCAAAAAATCTGGCTTCTATCCTATGATTATGCAACAATCTATACACTTGTACACTTGTAAGTACATAGTAAATCTTATTAATGAAAACGATAAGAATCTTGATCTGATACGTATACGTAGACACATGTCGTAGAACCATTCTAACTTAAATCAATAGAAGTCAGTCTTATGTAATATGTTCAGCCAATATAAAAAAAGAAAGTCTCTGAAATGATACACTATGTAAATATCACGTTCTGTCGTGATAAGTATCGTACCAATATTACCTAAGTAATATTAAAGATATACATAAGCACGAAAATAATCTCAAATATAGCTTAAGTTCTTTTCTTTTCGTAATTATAAATTACGAAACTATAAATTCTTTTACATTAGCAAATCGATATCCACGATTCGAGCGACCCAGTTTTCAAATTTCCAAATTTTTCAGATTTTTAAAGATCTTTAAACCTTCTAATTTAAATCTAATTTAACTCTTTTCTCTATGGTATCAATTGACGATTTAAACAATATGTGAATGTTACTGAAACATGAACAAAAGAAATCATAGATACACGTAGACTCTTTGCAAAGAAAGATAGCAAAAATGATCTAGAACGCGTGTTATGATACTCCTTAAAGTAGTTCGGTATCGAAGATCGAAGAGTTAATGGAAAATTTAAGGAAGAAGGAAATGTCGATCGGATAATTCCATTCACGTGTCCGATTGATTTCTCTAGATTACCAATGAGGTAAACTCTACTGGTAATGACTTCTTTGCATGAGAATCGTAATTCACGATTCCTTTTGCACAAAGGTATCCCGTTGTAAACGCGTTGTAAACTTCGGACAAACTAGTCGGCCTTGAGACTACTTATCACTGTGTCATTACAGTCGAATCGAATGAGGAACATTGGTCACCTTTCTCTCTTTCATTCACTTACACTCGAGTGTATCTATAGGGTGTCGTAAGTAAGGTTCTTAAACGTGAAATTATGAAATTATTAAGAAATCAAACATCCTGGAAATAAAATAAAGCCATCTAAGTACGAAAAAGTAAGAAGAAGAAGATTACGCTTTATAAATGTGCTAGTAGCTCCTCTTCATTTCATTTCAAATTGCTAACATAATATTTTCTCGCTCTAAGTACTAATTTGTTAACTAGCTAATAACCAACTAATTGCTTATTAATTAACAGCACTAAGGTAACTGTATCAAATCAGCATAAAAATACGGATTAGTAGTAGAAAAAATGCATATAAATACGATTTAAATATTCATATATTTAACGATACGCAATAAATAAAAGAAAATGTACCTTCTGAGGAAATTTCTAATTGACAGATATATCCGTACGTTCCAGAGTTTCGAATAGATATTGAATTTTATTACCAAAACGATATATAATAAATTGTTATAACATGGAATTATATTATATCTATATGGTATTATAAAATTTGTATACAATTTCTTATAAAATTTGTATTTGATTTATTGTTATATAATTTGTATGCAATTTCTTATAAAATTTGTATTTAATGCTCCAGAATTTTACACGTCTATTGAATTTTATTAACTATATGAATTAATAGAGATTAAGTAGTCTGAAAATGAAATCGAATCAAGTATACAAATACAAAGAAATAACAAGATGAACTTGATCGGATGATAACTTGATCCACCTTCAATACATGAAATACAAATACAATACCTTTTTAATGCATAAAATACCAACTACAAAACCAAAATCATCGTTTCATAAAACGATTATTCCAAAAAGCAACATAAATACTCGAACAGTTGCACTCGCGAATATAGCTTGCGAAAGTGTTCCAACACCTGTATAAATCTTTTATGAATATATTACGTGTGCGATACATTTCGAAATTTTATCAACACTGTAATTACTACGATAGGTCTCGACTATCGTGATTATATCGATAAAGTTTATACATCGGTTGAGAATGCTTATTTTAAAAGATACTTCAATTTTAATTTCACCAAATTGAGTGCATAAACATAAAAGTACTACGTTGTCTTTCCTTATACGATGCTTTCCTTTCACGTACAATAGGACAAGTACAAATATCTTTCGAATTAATCGATTTTCACCGTAGGTGCCCTAATACGTTTGTACAGAAAATATAAAAGTTATATCGATTGATGTATAACAAAATATTGATAGTTCTATTTAAAACAAATTGAGGTAATTTTTAAATATTCAGAATACGCCACTACTTTCGACATGGGCACCCATATTGGATCATACATCGTGCGAAACCGTTTAGCTTTGCCTAATATCTTCTACCGTTTCAGAGCTACAACTTGCCCCCAGCTGCGTGAGGCACTCTGTATACATCAAAGTTTTCTACGATGTGTTCAAATACTTTTGTGAACCACTGTAGAATAAAATTCGCATTACGTCCAATAAAAGAAAGATTATTCGGGCGACGCAGGGAACGCGCATGCGCGCGCGCCTCTGTGCATCCGTCGCATTTATGTCAGCCGCATAGCGATGCAAGCGTGCGGCTAACACGCGACCCGATCAGTATGTAGTATGTGCAACGCGACCGTAGCCGCGATGTTTATGGAAAGATTTCGAAACAGTGCTCTATCGTCTGGCAACCGTCTGAAGCGAGTCTACGACAGACGAGTGAGACACCCTCGAGGCGAGACACACTCCGCTTTGACTCAGCATTTCACCGCTAAAATGCATCTAATATGGCGACGTAAACTTACAGCGCAACGTGGGAGATGAATGAATCGCTATGATAATAAATGAGTTTGTTATCTAACTTTGATATTGAAAAATTGATGGTATCTTACGAGAAAATTAGTTGTATTATGAATGTTTTTCACTATTTTTCTAATAACTTGTATGATATTAATTATAATTGTATAATATATGTATAGATATACATAATTGTATTGTATGATAAGTATATTATAATTGTATAAGTACGTACTACGATTCCATTGTAGTTGATTTAATTTTACTGATTGTATTGTAAATAAGTGTATAATACAAGTTGCTAATACACATTTATAGTTACTATCGAAATTATTAGTTAGAATTAATAAGTTAAAGTTTTCTAACTTATATTTAAGTTAGAAAAGAATGTCTGTAAAATTTTATGAAAAAATCCGGCATGTTAATAAAACGAACGAAGAGGATAGTGTTAATAAAAGCGACAAATGTCGAGTAATTTTCGGATTAATTGATTAAACAAATTGCTATATCTGCCAAACTATTAATGGTACCGACGATGATTCTTTTTAACCCTTTGCAATCCGAACTATATTTAACATTTCGTTTCAACAGATTCACGCGCAATTCAGCTGTCTCCAGCTTTGGTTTATTTATATCTCCATATTGAAGCGGATAAGATATACGATTAATAATTAATACGATTTAATTATTTTATTATGTAACACGTAAAGTTCAATTTTTACTTAATGATTTAAATATAGTGATTAAAAATTGTTTTTCCAACTATATAAATTAGTATTATTATCGTATATTTTATTTTTCGGTCCAACAGCGTTAAAAAAGAAACTTTATTAGTTTAGCTTACGGACTTAAAATTAAATTAAACTAAACACGCTATAAATTAGTATATTCTGTTTCTATACGTCTGTCTCCACTAATTCACCGACTTAGTAGCGAACGTGATGCGCTGAATAACTATTACAGTCATCAGTCACGATGTATTCGCGTAAGTGTTTTGGATAAGAACCGGAACTTGTATACCTTTTAAATTGAATAGTAGCGGGATACTTGTTGTACTTGAATAAAAATGTAACGAAAAATGTAAACGAGTACAGTATATGTATGCATTTCCGTTGCTTGTATATGATGTTTGTGCTGATATAATGTTAGAAAAAAATATCTATGCTGATAAAATACTAAAGTATGTCTATATTGATTTCAATGTTATGAAATGTATGTTTGTTCCACTCGGACAGTCCGAGCTCCCTCGTTTGTTCAGGACACACGTTGATTGCTTGTTGTCAAAAATTAGTTTTAGTAAGGGTGGAGTGGTAACAGAATTGATGCGAGGTGTTCGGTTTTCCGGAAAGGTTGTGATACTTCACCAAGTTAGAAACCATGGCAACTTGTACCGTTACAATATGCTTTCAAAGTACCTTTTACGTCGTTGGCTATAGAATGGAAAATAAATTAAAATTGTAAATGCTCCCTAATAAGCTTTAAGATTTCAACTGAAAAGTAACCCTCTCTACGATCGTGCTATAAGCTTCACCGATGAATACCTCAACACCTGGTTCCTTGGATGATCTGAACATAACATCTGCTTCTTCTTCTTCTTTTATTCTTTAACGCCGCATTCTTATTTTATTATTATTTAAATTGAAAATCTAATTAATTTTTTAATCAAATATTTTTGTCATACCCATACGACAGTAATAAGAAATATTTTATTTTTTCCAGATAAAAATTCATAAAAATTAATTCTGACTAATTTCGGACAGTGTTATAATAGGTAATTTAATTATTAAATCAATTAAAATATCTATATACGTATAAAAGAATCCCTTAATATCAAAGTAAAAATATCTTTTCAAAATATTATATTTACTTTCAATGTCGACGAAAAGTGATTAAGCGTCGCCATTTCGATAAAATTTCTTGAACAACGTTCAATGAAACCTGAAACAAAGATAGGAATCAGAAGACGCAGTGTTTCTAGATTACAGTACCATACTAAACTCCACTTGATCCCGCGCCTTTAATTTTCGATGATATCAAAGACACGTGTGATTTAATGCCATGAAACTACACCTTCCCTGTATGCTAATAATAATCCTTTCTATTCAGTTTTCTTTGCAGCGTGGTATATTGAAACATTAAGAGCATTTTTACAGATTACTAGGTTCTATTTCCAGCAACTTCTAATTTATAAGAATTCTCGTTTATCAATAGGTCCTAAATATTATGATATTGTAACACTTGCAACAAATATAATAAATCTTTTGTATTTCGCTTTTATCAATTTTATTAATTAATCCGTATAAAACAAATACATATTACAACAAAAATAACAATTACATATAAAAGAAGAAAAACATTATTATGTCACATAAACATAAATGCAGCATTAGTGTTATCTACAAGAAAATATCTGAAAAGCGGAACATTTATCTTAAAGAAGTAAATCTTATACATTATTGTACAAAAAATAAATTTCTTCAATATATGAATCATATTTTATGTCTCAAATAAACCGAATGGCATGAATAATGAGTAATCAATCAATACCGAATAATCGCGTAATTTATCAAATTTGTACCTTACTGAATAATCGAGATACAGATAAGATCGATAGCCTGAACAAAAATTCTAATAAAGAAACGTGGACAGGTTGTCACAATCTCAACGATGAAACTGATTTCTTTTTAATTCTTTCAATCTTCAAAGACTTGATAAAAGCTTGATCAAAATAATTGCAGATCGCCATCGAGAATTTCAAGGGATTTAAATCACTTTCAAGAATTTACGTCTATATTTGTGGATTTCCCAGAATTAAACCAAAAAATTAAAAATGTCTACGAGACAGATAGGATGTGATTACAAAGCTCGCACAACTTTTATCTAACCGATAAATATATAGTATATATATTGACCAAGAATTTCAAGTGTCCATGTAATTAGTCGATGATAACTATGTTAATTTAGAGATAAAGGGAACGTTTCCATCATAATCAATGATAAGGCATTTAAATGTTCGTAGAAACTTTTTTTACTTCTATTTTTTCTTATGAAAATGAGTTTTACTTTTCTATCAAGCTTGAAGAAAAGAAATGATGTAAGAACAGATGTCTAATAAATTTTTAATTTGAAGATATATTATATATTACTATATTATTATACTATATTATTCCCTATACATGTATCCCTCGTTTTTGAAAAAATACGCTATTATTTTTTCACTGAATCTCTTAATCTCATGATAAAATTATTTCGTTAAAATATTTCGAAACCATTAAAATCAGTATTGGTCATTTATTATTTATGTATTTCCACGAAATAACAGAAATAAAAACTCTTTTAACTCTGAAACATATAGGTATTATTTTTTAGATAAGATATTTATTTGAAATGTGTGGAATATCTATTATTATATCGCGCAATTCTATTTATTAATATATTTAATTTTAATTTATATTTTCATTTATTATTACGTATTTATAAATAATATTATTATAATATTTGAGAATTGAATACGATCAGAATAAATGTTTCACCAAGTATTATACAGCAAAATACAATTCTTGGCACCGTCTGCCAACAGTCTAAAACGAAGACACTACAGAGTCATGTCGCACTTTAAAAATCAATAATAATCAATACGGTGTAGCAAGGTTTGTACATTCAGAATCGGATGTGAATCACCAACTACGTATGTACATATATATACGCCTTCTTCTATTTAAGTACTCGACGAAAGCTACATTATTATATAATTAAATGTGAACAAGTTAATTTTTCTTATTCGCGGCTGTAATATGCATATGTAATGAATGCAATAATGAATGATGTTGTTAGAAATAAAACCAAGACGGTAGAAACCTCTGTGCTCACGATTAATGATGGGAACAAATTCAATATATGCAAGTATATTTATAAATCTTAATGAAAACCAATACCTAAGATACGCTTCATAAGGTTCTAATACTACTCTTAAGATACACAGTGGCTACAAAAAGTATTGGCACGCCGTTGTACTTATTATATCATTTATGTACGATGTACTAATGTATTAATTAATTAGCCCAAATTATATTAAATTTCATATAATATTACAAAAATTTGATACTATGAAAATGAGATATATATAGATTAATATAGAGCCTAATAAAAAAAAAAAAACACTTTATCGAAAAATAGGGGTATGTGCAAATAAATACCTTTTATGTAAGCTTATAGCGACTATAATGGTTCGTTCATTGCACTTGTCAAATATACGATCTTCATAAACTAGCTTCAAACTTTGGAACGAATACTCGCGAATTTTGGAAATCTACTTAAAATTGCTTGCATATATTCAAACGGATCGAACTTTTACATCTTCCAATTTGCGAATTTACTTTGCCATATAGTTTTAGATAATTTAAAATAATGAGAAAAATGATGGTAAGAATATATATATATATATATATATATATATATATATATATATATATACGCGTACATACAAAAAGAAATTATAATTACGAGGAGTTAGATATCTACAAATCCTTTAAATAAAATAATTGCAGATAAATGCATTTTGTACAACATATTGTTAAATTACTCTACATCATAATTTTAAGTAATTGACGTAGAAAAACACTTGACTTGGTTAAAAGGATAATATTTACAAGTATCAATAAAATATTCTATATATTATAATTATATAAATTATAATAATATTGCTCCAAAAATACCTACTTAGAGTATATTTTAACTAAATTTACTTCCTACGATAAACTAAGCATCATACCTAATTATTTTCCATAATTATTATTAAAAAGATTACCGAATCTTTAATCATAAAAAGGAAGCATAAATTAAAAAATTATTCTTGCATATTTCATTCGAAACTTTATATAAACAGAACGAATTAAATAATAAATTAGATTAAATTAAATTAAGCACTATAGCATTAATGTAGTACCAAAAATATTATATACATATCAATAAAATATTGATACGAATGAAGCTCAACAAATCTAAAACTACAAATTATTTCATTTAACTACATAAAGATGACGACACGTCGTAGGATATTAAACAGTCCTCCTTCCGTAGAACGATACTTCCGTAAGAATTAAACAGTACAATAGTAACACCCCGAGCTAACCAATGAAATCTTACAGATGTTTACGATCCTCTGGCCATTCCTTCCTGGTTACGTAATTGGTCACCACTATAAGTTTGCGACAAAATTGATAGGTCGATTCAATATACTATTAAGTATTACTAAAATCAATAACGCGCCATGCCACGTCGTTGTATAAATCGGCTACGAATCCCGATGCTATCGATAAAAGGTTACTGGTTCATATTTAATATAGAAAATCTCCAAAAATCTTTACCTTCCTTAAATATTCAAAAAGCTTCGCACAGAAAAATCGACAATTAATTAATTTTCCGATCCTCTAACGCTATTGCGTAACAAACGACTTCCTTTCGGTGTTACAGAACAATGCATAAATCTTATTTCTATGATTTTTTCACAACAAATTCCTTATTCTTAGTCTGTGAGTAAAATTCTATTAAACGGAATTTTATAAAATTCTGTTAAAGAACAAATATTATTATATATTATGTGTGTGTGTGTGTGTGTGTATATATATATATATATATATATACACACAATTATTCTATAATTTCATCGATTGCTTTAGATATATGTAATTCATACACAGGCACAGAACACCAATTATTTACCTGAAAGATCCAACTAACGTAATTAACGTCGTACAACTGACTTTGATATGAGAGGAAATTCTTCGTTTTAGTAGAATTTTATGTATGAATGAATTGCTGTTTTATATGAAAGTGGAAATAAAATACTTCAAATTTTATGTATATACAATAGCAACTCTTATATCACATGATATCTATTATACTTATACATACATTGTATCGTATATATTATGTGTATTGTATTCTAGTTATACTCCATGTATTAAATGATTGTTAGGTACACATTATAGAACTAAAGTTTTAGAATTGTAGATGATTGATACATAAGAATATTTTTTCGAATTTGCATATGTATATGAATGGATCTGAGAAAAAAGAAATCAAGCAAATGACTTTACAATGTGGCTGAAACAGAAAAGGCAGGCTAGGGAAAAGAGCGAGAGAGAGGACGCTGTGAGAGCACATGTCATGCTATTTCGTACGTCATAGGGATAATTTGTAGGTATATAGCAAATCTATAATAACACGTAATATACAAAGTAACGTCATCGAGCCTGATTTGAACTTACCTTCATATTGTTCTCGGCGATGTACTCGATGGAACATAGTTGATAAACGATGTAGGCACGAAGCAGTTCTTTCGTGGTTTTGCTTTTAAAAGCGGCGATGGGATCGTTAAACTTCAAATCCAGAGGATCGATCTGTCGCGGAGGAGCCGGCTTCACGTCAGCGGTAGTGCCGGTGTATTCGCGATCGTGCACCTGCACCAACTGCACCGATGGCTTCGTTACGTTCTCGAGGAGGCCGACAGGAAGTGGTAAACACTTCCTCAGCTTTTTACCGGCACTGCAACGCGGCACCGTTCTCAAAAACGCCATACCTTGCCGTAGCTCTAATGCAAGAAATGTCAGCAATCAGGACGCACTATTTAGCGGAAAGAAAAACCGTGAACTGCGCGATCTCCTTCGCCCTATGAGAGTCTCACTGAAAAAAGTAACAGTAACAATGAACGTTAAGATTCGAGAACGTAGATTGACCAAGGCGATTTTTCTCAGTGACAAACGGGGTAAATCCAACCTGCCACGATCGAGTCGGAGACCCCAATACCAATAGAGGTATCTCGTCAAAGCTTAGGCCGAATCACAAGGTGGGGTACTCGTAGACATCCAGCGACGTACGAGTCAAGCGCTCACCTTACCACGATACCGTCTATTATAACTTATCTATGCAAAACACCCGTTGAAAACCGACTTTAAAAAGCAAACGAATTTTTTTGTTGAAGTTCTTTTTCAATTTATTGCTAATATTAACCGGCACAACGAATTTCAATTATTGTACGGTGCCCCAATTACTATACAGTAGCAGTAGATGCTGAGACTCTGATTGGTTCCTACGAGAGGTGTGTTCGCATTGCTCGGTGTGACTGGTGGACGAAATTTTGGGAAATGCCAATAACTGCGCCGTCGTACCACGCGCACAGTGGCGCAAAACGTGCTTTACATTACCCCGAACTGCCGGACATTATTTTATTTCATTTATTCTAACACATATCTTAATGATCATTTACTTAAATTATCAATGATATATGAAATAATATTTTGTATAGATCTTTCACTTATATTTATGTCAAAATATTCACAATAATCAATCTCTCTTAAAAGTCGCATGTTACGTAAATAGTTAGTTGATTTAAAGTATGGATTATTTGCAGAATATACTTAAAAGCAAACAGATATTTAGTAAATGACCTTTTCGTTCATAAATCACAAATTTAAAAATATACATGTTTCAATAATATTCACATGTTTTTAATCGATTATTATACATTAGAAAAGTTAAAATATGTATATAAAAATATTGTTTAGAATTATAAATTATTAAATAAATATATTTGAGAATTTTGGGTACAAATTGGAAAAATATATAGTATGAAATAAAAGAAACATAATTATTAAATGTTAATATTATTCTATATTTTTTATTTAAGTCAAAATTTACAAATATAACTCTATTATAGAAAATGTATGGATCTTATATACTGCAATTTATGTAACAATATGCATACATGATTACTAATCGAAATATCCTTTCATTTATAAAAAAATACATAAGAGTTTACTATTTTGATAATAATTTTAAGTTTCAGTTATATTTCATGTTATTAATTGCATGTATTTTGTTGTTATATTGATACATTATATATAATATTGAATGACCAATAAGAATGCTTCGTTCAAAATATGTAATTGTAATAATCAAAATCTTCAGGTAATAAATTTCTTAAATCATTTTGTCATAAATACCACGTGATATCTTTTATTTTAGTTTTATCGCCATTCTGTGCATTATATTCTACGATGTATATTTAAATTGCATTTTAAACAAAATAAAATTTAATAATCTAAATTTTATCTACAATCATACATTACAATCTATCGCATATAAAGATCATGTAATCTATATGTAAATAACTAAAAAACCAACATTTAATGTTTATCATAACGAAAACATTATTTATCAATGGAAACGTTTAAATTTTACTAAAGTTATAAATAGAACTAATATTATTTTTTCTACAATTATTCCTACTCAAAAGTACCTTAAAAATATTATTTAATCGTATTGAAAATTAATATGAGATTAATTTTAAGTAGTAATTCATATCTTACCTAAAATATTATACAATGTATGTTATAAAGTTTACATGTAAGTTCAAAAGTTAAATATTAAGTTCAAAAAATTAAAAGAATTATTTCTTATTAACTTCGATAAATAACTTATTATGTTAACTTATTATAATTTCAATGTTATCATCCCTACCACTTTCTCATCTTTACCACGCGTATATATATAGAATGAACTAAACTTTTAACCTCAAATTGTCAACTGAAAACCTTACGTAGAAAATATTTCGTATAAGATATCTTTGAAATGTTAAAGGCAGAAGAATTTTTACATAAAGTAGTATAATATTTTTACATGTTGAATACAGTTATTAATACTTTACATATATAAAGTTTATCACCAATATTTATAAAAATTGGTCAAAGCAGTATATGTGATAAAAATTCTTAATATGTATTATTTATACTGTAACGTTGTAATGATCCTACATACAACGAAACAACATTCTCATATGTTTAAAGAAGCGTCTATTTTGCGGGATTAGAAAAATGGATAATTCTATAAAATTAATTGTACATAAAGGTGGCACAATTTTCGATAGCATTACTGTTACACCTTATTCTGTAATTAAATATGAGCAGAAAGTAAGAGAAACTAAAACTACATGTCAGACAAATGTTGACATAAACAAAGTCAATGAAAGTAATGAGATACAAGTAAACAGAATTTGCCTAAACAAAAAAGGACTTAACGCCTATGTTGTATCAGCATATATTATAACATTAGCAAATTCCCAAACATATCGAAAAGCTGCACTTAAAAAATTATTACAATATTTAACATACAGATTGTCAGACAGAGTGAATTTAGAAATGATTTTAATAAGATTGCAAATGCCAAGGAAACAATTTTTAGATTACAAATGGCAAGATTCTAACTGTTCAGTTAATTGAAGTCTTTTTTTCATTATTGCTTTATAAAACTATACAATACACTGTTCTAATTTTAGGAATGAGAGAATGACGCAAATGACAATGGAAAGAAGAGAAATTGATCATGCTATGTCTTGGTTGTCTACTTTGGGTGGAGCATTTTCTGCTCTAGGAGAAGAATTTCAACAATGTGTAGGTTTTATATATTTTATTAATATGTATCTACTATATATTAAAAACTAGTAAATATTACATTTGACTGTTTTATGCCATTATTTCTTTGAATAATTTATGTTTAAATGTATTTTTCTATCCAGGCACAGATGGCTGGAAAAATTTCCATGAAGCAATTTGAACTAGCACTTCGTCTCAGAGATCCCTTTTTAATTGCTCGTTGTAAACTATATACTGCCTTAAGTTTAATTCAACAAGGCCAATTAAAAAAACCAAAAAGAATGATAAGGTGTATTTACAAATTTTCTATAAGTCAGAATGATATTCGTTTGCAAAATATGTGTCAAGGTGTATGGGCAAAACTTCAATATTGTTATAAAATACAAAAAGAACGGCATAGAACTGTTTAATATTAGTTATATATAAAATTTCTAAAAATAGTTTAAGATTAGACTAATTAAATTTAATATTTATGCTTAGAAATAAATAATGTGTATAAAATATTATTTCCAAAGATGTATTTTTTGTAATTATTAAATAAATGTTACTAAAAGATATTTGTTAAATCAAAAGTAATGACTAAACATATACATTTGCAACATTTTTATTAATCTTCATACAATTATTAAGTTTCTTTTCAATTTATAAACATTTAAAATAGAGGTATAATATGTAAATGTGAACTCAAATACTATATTTTCGAAGCTTTTTAAATAAACTTAATGAAGCCATACTTTATGAAGCATGCATATTTAGAACATATATAATAGTACATCTTTTAATTTCTAACTTCTTTTGGTTTCTTCGTATAGCTAAATTACATGTAACTTATATACTTAAGTGACATTTAAGGTATAATAAAAAAAAAATAAAAGAAAGAAATGAAAGCCATTATTCTTAAGTAAACACAAACTATAAATTAGAAACAAAATTATACATGTGATTATCTTAAATTTTAGGAACTATGTTAAATATACAATCTTAATATTTTATTAATTATAGCAATATATATTATTTTAAACCTGAATAGACGTTAAATAATCGAAATATCATAATTCAACTTTCTAGAATTATTCCTTAATTGTTGTTAATGAACTATAAAAGTGTTAAAGTCTTAATTTATCGTACTTTGCCGTACCAATGCGCTCAAAACTGTATTTGATGTTTATCTTTTTATGTTATATATACACTTTTGTTAACTAAAATATTTTATCTTGAAATAGTTTTTAGCTTACATTATTATCAGTGAGCAAGTGTACCCATAGGATCCCATGCAGGTAAGGTAATGGGTTCTTGTTTAAATACATCTAAAACATCTGCAGGTACCAATTTTTTATCAATAACTGCTTCAAAAACAAATTCGGAAAACCAGTCAGCTGTTAATAATAGATATCCTTTTTGTCCTTGATCGTCTCCCCAAGAATTCTCTACTCGGAACTGTTTAATTTTACCTTCATTCTGAAAAAGCAAAGAATTATAACAATTTATACTATACAATTCATAATACAAATACAAACACGTACATATCTTTCTTGCTTTTAATGATACTAAGAAATTTTTAATATGTAATCTTGAAAGAGGACTATAGTATGAGAAAAAAAATTCTTTACACAATCATTTTTCCTTAATTTTTAAAAAATCGCTACTAACTTACATCAATTGAAACAGCTGTAAGTGCCATTGCATGAACCATCATAGAATCTCCATAAAGTAATCTGTCTGCTTTTGTAAGATTAATTTGGATATCAGTTCCAAACATTAATTCAAAGTCATACGCTCTCAAATCCTGTATTCCTTGTTTAGCTATTAATCGTTTGTTCACATCGCATCCAAACCATACAGGTTCATTTTGTTTTATACTTTCTGCGCATAATTTCATTAATAATTCAGGTGGTTGATTATTATAGAGTGTAGGTCTTCCTCCCAAAACATTTCCTAAACAATCTATGGTATAAAGCTTTCCATATGGATTAGATGGCCTAGGATCTGTTACTAAACATACTTTATCATCTACATTGTAGTAGGGTTTCACATATTTCTCATAAAATTCTACTGGTGTAATAGGTCCAATACAATTATAATTCTTCGACTTGTCGTAATATTCCCAGGTGATTGTTTTTGAAGGTATGCCTAAACAAATACCAATTATTCGATAGATTACAACCATTTGTTCTAGAATCTGAGCTTGTAATTGTTCGTCTGTTGCTCCATTAGATATTAAATCTCTTAAAACTTTGGAATATTCTCTAAGTTTACTTTTCAAAAGAGTATTCATGCGCGAACTAGATTCGCAATTGTATGATTCTGGGAAACAGATTTTAGGAACAAGACCATGTCTATTTATAAGATTAACGACCATATCCCATTGTCCGCCATCACAAATAGGATCATGTAATAAGAATGACACTAACCGACCTTCTACAGGTTCATTTCGTTTAGCAGTTTTTACAATATTATGTAAGAAATAATTGCACCTTTCGATCTGTATAATAAAAAATATATTATCTAATAAATACAAAATAGAGGTCATATATACCATGAGATATTATTTGTATATAATATTAACCTTATCCCAGAAGAACAAATAAGCTTGGCTGAATTCAAACTCATCCAAATTATATTGCTTCATAAAGGCACTCCTTATAACATTTAAAGTGGAAAATATCCAACATCTGCCAGAATTTTTTTGATTAGTTATAGGTTTTCCTTCCATTGCAATCTTGTGACTAAACACATGCTGCGTTTCTTGCAAAACTTTTCGCGAAATGCAAGCTTCCAAGGGATTGGTTCTTGTACACACATTTTGTGCCAAAGTGTTGCGATTATCTTCATAGAATTTTGCACGTAGTTGATCCAGAACTTCTGTCGTCAAAAGACCTGCTACTTAAAAATAAAATAATATTCAATCTCTTTCTCCAAAAATATTATACAAAAACTTTAATATTTATAACATTTTATATGATACATGCATGATTATTTTATGAATTACAGATGGACATTATTGTTTCTTAGGAATTTATTAAAATTTTATGTATCTATATGGAATGTAAAACTTAATAATGTTTATCTAAATGTCATTAATATAACATTATTGTAACAATATGCACAATATCACATGCAATAGAATATAAGGATGAAAATAATTAAATTAAAAGAAAAATTAATTAATTAGAATCGTTTATAAGTCAAGAAAGTTAACTACTATTGATTTATTTTATACTAAAAAACTATATATGCTTAATGTGGATGTTCTATAAAAAATGATAAAGCAGCGAAAACAGGCAAGAAAAAAGGCAGAATAAAGGATTTCTTGAATAGAATTGCAAAAGAAGTGGGGGATCAGCGAAACAATGTATACAGACAAAAAGGAAGAGAGGAGATAGCAGAGAAGGGAATGGAGAGCACAGAAGATAAAAATAACAAAGGAATTGTAAGAAATAAAAATCAAAACAGAGACATTGCAGCAATATTAGGATCCCTAGCAGGTTTTGTTAAAAAAGTTCAAGGCCTGAGTGGTGAAGTAAGGCAAAACAATTTTTCAATGGAGCAAGAAAAATATAAAATAGATGATGGAGAAAGAAATTTCGTGGGAGGATAAGAGGAAAGAGATGTTGGATAGAATTAAACACCTTGAAAACAAGATGACTCAAATTAAGGAGAGAGAAGATCACAATAATAATAAAATCATTGAACAGAACATAGAAGAAGTGGAAGGAAGTGTGCTAAGGGAAGTTAAAAGAAGTTCAGAAAGCCAGCTGAATGCAGAAGTGGAAAGAATGAGAAGAACGATTGAATTACAAGACAGAAGAGACAAGAAAGATAATATGATAATTAGAGGATTAACTCTAAATAAGGAAAGAATAAAGCAACAAATGGAAAGTTTCTTTAAAGAGATTATAAATGGTGATGTAATGTAAGCAAGAGTAGGAAGTGTTCAAAGTAAAGAAGTAATTATAGTTGGCATGAGAAACTGGGGGGATAAACAAAATATTGAAGTATAAATATAAAATACTAGAATCTGCAAGGATATAGAGAAAAAAAGACAGAAGAGCTAAGCTGGGATATCAGAAACTAAGGGTGTATGGAAAATGGATACAATGGACTAATAGAGCAAAATAGAGGCCAACTAATAGACGATACCAGGTTTTTTAATAAAATGACAGTTCAGAAACTATATTAAACTGGAAAAGATAAAAAAAAAATAAAGGTGCAAGTATGTTGGTTAAAAAATGCTTAGAAGAAAAAGAAAGGAAAATTGAAAGGACAAAAGATAGCAGAGAAAGAGAAGAATACTTATGAAGAAATGGTTGCAGCCAGCTAGATGTAAAAAATCTAAGACAGAAGAAAGTAGATATAATTAAAATTCTAACAGAAAGAAACAAAGAATTGCAAGACTAAGTGCAATATAATAAAATCAAGATATCCAAATGTAATAGGAAGTACAGATATATCAACACTGGTTGGGAAAGGAAAAAAGAAAATGTATTTCTAAGTAATTTAGAAATTAACAAACCTTGATCACCTTAACAAACATCTATTAAAAGACTGTTATAGGACAAGCATATTAAGAAAGAAAGACACAGTAGAAGGCATGATAAATGAAGCAGTAATAATCTGGTTAAGAGTTTTAGAAAAAAGAAAAGGAGAACATAGAACCTGACAGAGCAAAATGTATATGTGATATTGTATATAGGTTAAGAGAAATAAAGACGTATATGTTTAAGATTTAGTTTAGATGTAAGATAAAATGTATACATATATTTAAAGTAAAAATATAGACAACTGTAAGATTTCAGATTCAAGTACTTTAAAAGAACTATGGAAATGAGTAAAGGCTGTAAGATCAAGAATAAATACATCAATCTATTATGCTTATGGGCATAATTGTTCATGAGGAATACTTTCCATTAAATCTTGTTAAAATACATTTAAATTAATATAATTTTAATCTAGATTAAACTACAGTTTATTAAAATAAAAAAATATATATGTTAAACAGTATATGTAAAGAAATATATATTAGAATTAGTTGTAAAATTAATATTACCATAATACTAATAAATATTAACAATTCATAATAATTCGGATCAGCCATAATTCATAATATTCAATATTTTCCAAATAATTGTAACATTACTCCTTTTTTAAATAAAATATAATACGCAGTATTCTTAAATTAACAGGAAATACCTGTACAAAGACATTTCTATGTAAATACATACATATGTTTTTAGTTTAGCTGAAATTCTGAAATATCATACATTCTAAAGAACTTAACTACTTATTTAAAAAATATATATAACTAATTGTTTCGTAGAATAATTAAGGCGTTGCCGTGAACTAATTGGAGCTAATTAATTTTTTTAGAAAGTAAATATTTTATTAACAACAAGTATCAATACAATAAGAGTTAATAAGGGCGGGGAGTGGCTAAACAGAGAATTTAACAGAATTTAATATTTACTACAATAAAAACTTCAATTCTTCTATAATCGTATTGCACGAATATTGTATTGAAAAGAAGGATGAAAATTAAATATATGAATGTAAATAAAAACGTAACTTACAGGCAACCATCGTGATGTATGAATTCTTCTTGCTGTAACTGCTGTTACGTTAAGTTAAGTGGTTTTAGGGAAAATATGAGTGGGTTGGTGCCCGTGGAATGCTGAACCGTTCTGTTCCCTGGAGTGCGCGATAATTGAAAAGACTTTTATAAATGCTCACTTTAATAAATCTAAACTTTATTCAAAGCTTGTACTTTGCTTTAGAAACTAGCTCATCAAGAATACAACAAGACTATCTCTCGAAAGTCGACAGAAATAATCTGACAAAATTTGTTCTCGTTTTCGATTTTCGACTCCTGCACCTTCTCAAGCCCTAGGTTCCCTTCCTTGATCCTGCTAATCCAATGAGGGGTGAGTCTCACCTCGCCGATCGGGTCTCGTTTTCTTGTGTAGATGGAAATGGAAGTATTGCATCGTTCTTCCAGGAAAAGAATGCATATACGCGGCGAGAAAAAAAAATTTACGTGAATTATGAATATTTGAGTGGTATAAAGTTTTCTATTTGCGTATATAATCAGTCAATTTCAGGACAGGATGTCTCTACTTTTTAGATACAATTATCGAAGCTAAATTCATTTTACTACATTAAAGACAAGTTCTCATGATGCTGTAACTGCAATGAATTCAAAAACTTCCAACAAATATTATGCGAAGTTTAAAAGTCACGAATATGTAGCACCAGAAATGAGTAGATCTCTGATATAAGTGATAACTATATCACTCTAACTAGTTATTCATCATCCACTCATCACTCAGCTATGTACTCATCCCTGATATAATTTTTGTTACATACAGTCAGCCATAAAAGCTTCTGTACACTCTTTAAAATAGAATAACTTTTTTAATATTGTACCAAATGACTTGAGTCTGTTTTGAGAAGTTAGAAGCATTAGTTTACTAGATGATGTGTAAAAAAATTTTGAGAAAATTACTATTGATAGAAATTGCGGAGAAAATAATAAGGATCGCCTTTTACAACTTTTGTATCTAAGCCTTTGAAAAATACATTTTGTAGATTTGTCAATTATGTATGTGTATTTAATCTAAAAAGGTTTGTGTAAATTTTATTGAAAAAAATTTTATTGAAATCAGTTACTATAGACTAAATGTTACTATAGACTACAGGTAGTTAAAAACGATGAAAATCGCAGTTTTTTACGATATTCGACCTGTAAATGTAATAAATCTAAAGATTCTTATATCTTTCGATGCCTGTCGCTTGTTTCTGCATCAATTGATTTCGATTAAATTTTCACCATATACATACATAGCTGACATAAATCTACAAAACGTATTTTTCAAATTTTCATTACAAACTCAGATAAAATAGTTGTAAAAAGCGACTTTTACAATTTTCTTCGTAATTTCAACCAATTGCAATTTTCTCGAAATTGGCTTACATATCACCTAGTGAACTAATTCTTCCTTCCTAACTGTACAAAAAGACTCAAATCGTTTGGTTCTATTTTAGAAAACTTATTCTGTTTTAAAGGATAAACGGACACTTTTTTGAGTGACCGTACATGCACTTAATTCATTTGATAGAATTATAGAAAGATAATATTATCTATATTTCTCATTGATTTGTATTTTTTCTTTAAAGCAAATGAAGATATTTAAACAAAAATATGTCTGAAATTCAACTCAAAACATTATATCGTAAACGAATTAAAAAGCGAATATTAACGTTAATGGAGAAAACTTTTGGCAATATTCTTCAAGATATGTTTAAATTTCTCTGTTCATAAAATAATAATTTAATAATAAAATATACAATAAAATATATAATAAAATAGAATAATAAGGTATCTAGAATTATATTTAATTTTTGAAAACATTATCAATTAACATTTAAAAATTCGAGAATTTTTTATAAAATAACATTTGCATATGCATTTTATAAAATATATATGTTCAGTATTTAAGTTCTGTACACGAAATTATCAATCTTATTGGTGACTTTTAATTATTTCAAGAGATAACATATTTATTTATTCTTAATTTAATTACAAGGTAAAGAACAACTATACAATATTTATACAATTATATTTTATTCATATATCTATTTGAAACAGATCTTATATTTATATTTAAAATAACATGATAAAATATTTGTTATAAATTTACTATATATCAAAAACTACACAGCTTAAATTCTACTCATAATATTTATAATCAAATATTACAATCGATATAAGTATTATTATATAAGTAAGGATCACATGTATTAGCAAGTTTATATTGTTCATCAATTTATTTTCCATCACTTTCCATACTGCATAGTTTGTTTAAGAATTGATATCCATGTCTGTAGGAGGTTTCTCTATTTTAGATTCCAAAGAAAATGGTGGAATCCTACAATCAAATGCATATCCATCTTCCCTTTCCATTCTGAATGTACCCCTAAAATATAACATAATATAACATATTTACTATGCTGTAACACTTACCTTTATACACATTACAATCAATAATATTAAAACATTTTTGGATTGTGTCATACAACTGATGATGCAATTGAAAAAGCAGTAATTTTACATAAAAGAAAGAATTTGAAAATATAGGATAAATTTTTCAGCACAAGACTAAAATATTGCATTTGAAGATTCTTTGATTATGTGTGCACTCAAATTCTTATTATATAGAACTCTCATCAAACCTATAGTAGGAAAAAGTAATAAAAAAAACAATTACTTTCTCAACGTTGAAAGATATTAGTAACGAAAAAATTTTTGCTCTTTAAAAACTCCACATAGTTAAAACAAAAAACGTTCAATTCTTTTAATTATATAATTTTATTTCACACTTTTATTTATTAATATTTTTCATACTTTTGTGAATTCGCTTTTGAATTTTCTATTCCCAGTTGCATCATTTATTGTAAGATATCTTATGTAAGTTCAAAAAATTTGTATTTTGTTAAATACAAATAAATTAAAAACTAAGGGTATATGTAATTCAAATATTATTGAACACTATAATTTTATTAAAGAATAAAAGAATATTGTAATTTCTTTAATTATTAAATTAATATATATAAAATAATTTTCACTGAAATATATTGAACATAAAATAATAATAAATACATACCACATATGACCACTTGCAGCTTGCAAACTCACATGACTACTATATTGAAAAGCAGGTAAAATTTTTGATAAGACAGGTTCTTGACCAACAACACCTCGTCCTCGTACAGTTTCTAATGTGCCAGAAAGACTAAATATTCTCCAGTGTCTTTCACGTAATTGCACACTCATATCACCCAAATTTTCCAATCGAATGCAGTAGCGCCACTATTTTATTTAATTAGAATGAAATTATTTATTTGAAGTTAGACTAACTTGCAATTTGTAACAAGTATGTTTTAATACTTACCCAGTGAGCAGCTGTAGCTTGATTTCCTCTATAACCCATATAAAACGGAATTACAGTAACACGAACATTTTCAGTAGTTTCTTTATGTACATCTGATAACTCCAACCATGGATGATTCTTTTTCTGCCATGCTCTTAGGGTTTCTTGTGCAACAAAACATGGATCCTGATTTGGATTATATGCTAAGAATTTGTCAAATAGTTCATGTTGCAATGCAGTTTTCTCATTTGTAGTATAAGGCAAAACATCTTCATGAGCAACATAATCTAATCCTGGGACTGTATATAAGCTATGACTACTTTCATGATTACTCAAAAATGTTACAGCTTCTGTCTGAGCACGCTACATATAAACATATAAGATTGATTTATAATGTTAATTTTTTTTTTTTTTCTATATATTTAAGGGAATATTTTGCTCTAGAAGATTAACAAATTTCATTTCTGGAGTTTTTCACATTTTTCTTTTTTGCTATCATAAGAATATATTCCTAAAATATTAGTTTGAAAAGTTTGTAGCATTTCTAACAATCGATACAAACTTCTACTGTACATGATGAGACTGAATAAAGACTTTTTAAAGAAATCACAAAGCTTACTAAAAATATTATATCTACACATGCTATGCAATAAAATTTTAATTCTACGGAAATAAATTGCCTTTAACTTTTTTCATTATGAATTTTTTATATACATATAAACAACTTAATTTATATGTATATACATATGTTATTAATATAAAATTCACAAAATTACCAGATTTATAAAAGTTTTAGGTTTCCTTTCATGTAGCAAAACATGACTCAAACATAGTTGTCTAGACTAAAATATCCCTGTGATATTTTACTCATCCTTTCATACTTACTATAAAAGGATAATCTCTTTGGTCAATTAGTACCTGATAAAAGGTATGAATTCTACCTTTTACTTCTTTTCCCACACTATTATAGTGATCATTTGTATTTCTAAAAACAAATGGAATTTTTAAGTAATTTATTAATTATTTATTTTGCAACTATAAGATTACTTTACCCTTCTCTTTTATTTGGAATATCTCTGTCATAAACTCTTGCTGTCCAAGGAAACAATATTACACCTCGATAACTAAATACTCTATGCAGAATTAATTGACCAGTTTCATACTTTCCTTGTAATTTTGGTGTTTCTAATTTTCCTACTTCTGCTAATCTGTAAAAGAAGGTTATTATAGTATTTGGTTCTGATTATAGATTTTTATGCAAATATATACTTTTATGACCACAACTAAAGAAATAGAGCATAAATAAAGATTTATGTTTATCAAATATTATACCAAATATTGTATTTTAAATATTATTCCATATTATTTGTTTCCATATAACTGTCCCACAATCTAATAATCAACTTCTTATTAAAATATATAGTAATCTAAAATTTATATTTCTTATTTTTGAACACTATGTGTTTAGAAAAAATACATATTCATTGATATCTCATTCTATTATTAACTATTTGCTAGAATGTTTTAATACATTTCATATATCATACTCTTTTTATATAGCTAAGACTAAATTAAAAAAAACATTGTTAAAAATGTATAACATTGAAGACAATGTAATTACTAATTTAATTAAAAGGCTTCATTCCCATATGTGTCTTGAAATAGAAAAATAAATAAATAATTTACTTTATTCAATTAATATACATATTTAATTTGTTATGAAGTTTATATTACCTGATGTGTCTTACATGATGCAAACAATATTTTTTCGGCGTTTTGAGAAGATAGCACTTTAATTTGCAAGTAACAAGATTTCGAGCAAGTTCCATGCTTTCTTAAGAAGTGTTTTTAATAAGGTATAATTTTTAGTTTAGACCGTGAGATACTGGATCGAAAATACATGATAATGCTTTCTTGACATTTTGATAGCTTCTTACTACGTTACGACTACCAACGAGGATCATATGTTCTGTTTAGATACGCACCTAAAAAAAAGGCGCATTCTCATGTCGATATGGATCACGAATTAAAAACATAAAATAAGATTTAAAAAATCCTTTCAGTGTTTAAATATTTTTCTTCTTCGTTTGCACATTGTACATTGCACATATTTCGTTTATAAATATATTCATTGTAAGAAAATGGTCCCTGCTGAAATTTGAACCAACCTCCTTCAAAGTAGCAAAAAAAACTGTGCGCTTCTTTTTTCAAATTGCGTTTTTGTCAAAAATTGTTACATAATGTAAAAGAATAGGAAAAAATTTTGTCTATATTTGCTCTGTTATCGATCCGAGCTGTATACACATTTTGTTTTGCTATTCATGGGTACGGTACGTACGAAGGTACGGTAGGTACGAGGATACGAGATACGAACAACATATACATATACAGGATGTCCCAGCAATCATAATATAAAGTTATATATGTGTATATAAACATACATTACGTTGTGTGTGCAAGCTCATAAATATTACTTGTAATATTACTGATTTTCTCCTTGAAAATAAAGTATACATATCTGACTAAAATATAGAAAAAATTTAATGAAATATTTCTTATTTTAAGTTTGTTAACCAAATAGAATACAATTTTTATACATAATATTGAATAAAATGAATT